>VWZY01007922.1:264633-343189 GCA_013399075.1 Chloroceryle aenea
TTTTCAATCCTGTTTCTACATTACATGAGACCCTCTTCCCCAAATTGATGTTTAGAGGCAGAACTTCCCTTCCCCACAGAACTCTAGCTGTGAGGTTGAAGACCCAGGCTATAAAAAGCTCTAGTATGGTACCTCATACATTGTCTCTGTTACTATCTGCTCTGGATTTTCTTCTCAGGATCCATTTGCTCCAACTGCTACAGAAACAGCGTTAAGGCACCAGCTTGTTCTGCCAGTCACTACTCATGTTTGCATCACCACAGAGCTTGGAAGCCTGGCAGTCACAGTGTTGTCTAATTGACGTGAACAGATAATACAAACCAGACATTCCCAAGCTTAAGCCGGTGGTAGCCCCACTAATGGTTTCCTTCCACCTTGGAAAGGTGCCACTGTTCCAGCTACCATCTGTTGCCTCTCCTTGACCAAAAAGAAGAAACAACTGCAAATCAAGGAAGATGAACACAGATGCAGTTCCCTACGTATTCACTGCTATTATTTTAAGTACAGGTAGCATCCTGTAGCCATTTCAGCTTCAGGCAGTTTTCAGTAGTTCCAGATTTTCTGTTGTATTCACAGCTCGGGCCAAAACTTTACACTTCATTTCCTTGGCTTTATCTTCTTGACAGGCAGAGATTTGAAGGTTTGAAGGCTGGGTCACCTGTCTGAACAAATTAGGAACAGATGTAAGAGGAGTGGACTTGCATGCCACCTCCAAGTGCCAGCATCACTGGAAAGAGCTGGCTTGCTGCAAGGAGCATTGGGGACACCCTCAGGCACACTGAAGGGACCTGATGAAGTTGTGGGCAGCTGGAAGGACCTGTTCCATGTATCTTCCCCATTCCTACTCTCTTGCAAGCTTGCCTTCTCTTTCTTACTCTGGTAGCATCTCTCCGCACTTCATTTGGTTTTCCAGTTTGGGAACCCAAAAAAATCTTTCTGCCTGTGGCAGAGTACTCTGGGTGCACGTTTTAATTTGGCAGGCAGGCAAGTCTGAACACGAAGGGCATTAAATTACTACTTGGCAACTTTGTCAGCTTTCTATGTAGCCGGTAGAGTTGAAGAAGTCCTTTTCAGAGCTCTGAAATCTACAGTTTGTTAGGGCATCCACTGCACACAGGTGGTGTTTTAATGGGAGTGGGGGATGCCTCTGCCTGATATTTGTCTGCTGGCCCTTGATTTCAGCTTTCCTGCCCCCATGCTGAGCTTAACCATGAAAGATGCCTCTGATTTTCCAGGCTCGAGTGTATGGAGCTGGCAGGCTCTTCCTGCCATGAGGAATTTCAAGAATAAGGGTGGGAGCTGAAGCTGAACAGACACAATTAAGCAGTTGGGAGAGGATTGCTCATGTTTTCTGTGAGCATATGCTGCTTCAGCTTTGTCGTGCACCTACATGGCATCTGTTTCTTTGTATATTCCAGCAGAAATCAGAAATCTTTGTTTTACTATCGAAACAGCTGGATCTAGTGAAACTGGTGGAAGCAGGGTTTGAAGTTGGCAGCAGTTTTATCCTTTTTGAAGACAGTTGCCTTTTTGGTAATCTGAGGAAAAATATCTTGATTACCATTAAGGTTGCTTAAATATTATTCTTAACCGAACTATTGTCACCTTAAAATCTCATCCCAAAACATTTGGGCTGAGTAGGGTTTGTTTTTTGTTTGTTTTTTTTTTTTTTGCATACAATTGAGGAAAATAAAACAAGGAAAGGAAATGCCCACTTGACTTTATATCCATGTGCACTTTTTCTGGGGGACTGTCAGTCACCTCTCATCATCTGCCCCAGCCTTTCACTGGTTTTAAGGGCAGTTGCTGAACTACAGTTGGAAAATTGCAATCTGTGCAGATATCTTTTAACAGACAAACAGGAGATTGGAGCAAAATAGGCATTAAACAGTAAATGGTGGCACACTTAGAGTGGCTTTTCAGAGCACTGCAGGAGGTATGAGTGTCAGTCTCTCATTTGGTTTATGGACTTTGGGTACTTAGACTTAAAGCTTGCAGAGCCGGGAAAGCCCTGCCTTGACTTATGTACTTAGTGATATGAAATAAGCAAAAAACTGTTACTTTGATGTGTTTTTATTATCATAGTGACTCAGAACACTTTCTTGGCAAGAGTGCCTGGCACAGCTGCCTGCCACGCTCATAACCAGAGAGAGCCAAGCGTCAAGATTACCTCATCCATATCAGATAACAGGGAGCTTCTGCAGGAAAGGGAGAGCATGATGCAGGGACAGGGGGTGATCTGTAACACAGGCTGCGTTGTCTTCAAGGTGTTTTCTCTAAGCTGACATGTTGACTAAAGCCAGGAAGCAGGAGGCATTTGAGTCCTTTTCCTTTAATGAAGCAGGTAACGTGAGCTACTTGCGATTTTGTTGTTTCTGAGTCAGCCCAACGACTTCTCAAGGCTTTCAGAATCTGAAACAGTGTATTTCGGCTAGAAGTTTGAGCCTGCTGTATTACAATATCTGGCAAAGCCACTTTAATTTTATTTCTTTGTTCCTTTTGTCTTATCCTATTAAATATCAGCCAGATATGCCTTTATTTCAGACCGAAAAAGCATGATCTTGGATGCTTTTATATGGCTTAATCACTTGTGGGTCTCTTGAGGTAAGCCTGCAATATCATCTCGGTTATTCTGAGCTCACTTTAAGTTCTCCAGTTATCCCCACAGAGCTGCATAGCTTGAGCATGAGCCACCCGGCTTTCCACATAAAGAGATGCAGGCATCGTGGTTGAGGTAAACTGTCTGGTAGTCCAGCCCTTCACATTGCTGTTAGCAACACTGTGGGAGCAGCCAGCTTAAGCCTTGTGGCACAGTTGGCATAAGCACACAGTCCTGAGCCTTGGTAAATAAGGATCCTCATCTTGGAGGCAGACTTACTGCACAGTCTGGGCAGTCTCAGTCGATAGATCCCCATCACAGCCCTCCTGGATATTAGTCATATGCTCGATCTGTTTCTGCTGATCTTTTTGTGTAGTTTGAGTTTTTGTACTAATGCTTTCTGTTTCGTGATGACTGATGGAAAGTGCTATTTGAGTTGTGGTGTACCAGGGGCATGGAGCTGGCTGTTGGGCTTCCTGCAGGGCTCCCTGGAGCAGCAGGGAGTCAGGCACGAGGAATCCCATGCTGCGATGGAGAGATGATAAACTTGGTCACAAACAAGGTGGAACTGGCTGTGAGTTTCATCTGGGAATAAGCTGAAATGGAGAAGCCTTCTGACACCCACCCCCAAACGCTTCTACCTTCATGTGAAGGCCGATGGCGTTTGAGCCTGGGAGAAACTGGTGTGACAGGGCCCTAGGCAGTCACATCCCTCTGGGGACTCAGGGGAGGACTCAGCTTCCTAGCAGAAGGTGGTGCTCAAACTGTGGCAGGCTGATAAAGCACAGTGCAGCGTGTCACTGCCTGGCTTTGAGGACATGTGTGTAGTGCTGCGTGGCAGAGGTTTGCCTTCTTAAAATTGGTAATCTGGGCAAATGGGCAAGCTGAGAACCTCACTGCCATGTGATAGGAATGCTTTGGTTTTCCACCCGTGCTGTTACTTCAGGGGTGTAAGCACTGTCCCCCTTCATTTGCTAAATGCTGATCTTACTAAAAGTCTTTCTGTCTTCAGAAGTTTGTATAACATGCAGAAAATTTGCACCAAGTGGCTGTCCTAGTTCTTCTATAGTCTCAATTCTTGTTGAGCCAGGAATGTACCTTCCTTTTCTTTCAACTCCTGCCTACAGCCTGATGAATTTAAAGGAAGAGTATCCTTGCATGTGAAACAACAGAATAATTGGTATAAACAGAAAATAGTAAGAACACACGTAGCTGATTTTAAAAATTACTCTTCAGGCAACAAACTTTGTTATTAAAAATAACAAGCAATACATTACAACCTTTCTGTAAACAGTCCCGTGTCTGGCTTCTGGGCTGGACACGGTGCTTTGCTTTGGTCAGGATTTTGTCCTGGGCTGCTGGGTGTTGCTCCATGTCACCCTGTGTTCCTTAGCCAGTCAGTTCAGATTACCTCATGTCACATGCCTGTATTTTAACAGCAGCTTTGCAAACCCAGCCTTGCATCAGCCTTTGGCCCATGGAGTACACTAAATAAACCAGCATTTGCATGACTCATTTGTTTCCTTTTTCCTCGTTTACCTTGCATGTGTTACTACAGGCACGGCACCTCCCAAAGCAACTGCCAGGGAAAGGCTCTGCCAAACTTTCATGCTCCCTACGGCTCTGTATCCAGCTGACACTGAGTATCTGTAGCTGAATTAATTATTGCCTATTTCCATTAGCTCAGCATTTTCAATTTTCGGGTTCACTGCAGTGAAGAATGAGACTCATTTGGTGAATACATGTGGTGAGATGAAAAATAAGAGTGGGTTTGTCAGATTCCCCACCTGCTTCTGAGAAGTGCCTGAACTCTCAGGCAGGTGCCTGCTGTGTGGCTGGGAAGAACTTACCCATCTTGTTCCCTCTTGCTGCCATGTCCTGTGCACTCCTCTCTCCAAACACCAGGTAATTCTTCTGCTGCATTTTGGTTTTGGTTTCCTGCAGAATCTGTAACTTGGTTGTTATTGCCCAATGGATTTAACAAAGGCAGCTCGATGCTTTCTTTACTCAGCATTTCACTTTTCTGACACGCTTTGCTCAGACGTTCAGCGTATTTGCAATGGCAAAGTACATTGATATAAACCCATCTGTTCTTGTAAAAATATTTCAGAACAAAATAAAAGCTCCCACACAAACATGCAGTGAAACAAAGCAGAGGAAAAAGCGTGTTTGTGTTTGAGAGAGGGATTTTCCCAGCTTAATTTCACCATTGCCAGAGGAAGAGGAGAGGAAGATGGGATAGGGAAGCAAACCAGGTGTGTTGGGTCATACAGCTTGGATGAGAATAGAAAGCTGGCAGAAACGAGGTGGTGTAAAAGGCTTTCTGGATGTTCTGCTCATAGATAGTCATTTAGTAGAACATGAAGCTGGGAACCCCCCATAATACAGTGTCTGAAGCACAATAGCTTTATGTTTAATAGTTCTGATGGACTATAACCTGCATACACAGAATCCATGAGTGATGAAAATTCATCATCATCACTCAGTTCGTGCTTGCGTAGATACCAGGCTGTAATTATGAGACAGCTCCAGTCTGCTCAGGATGCAGACACTTGCTGGGGGCCTGGCACAGCTGGCTCTGTCGAGCACAGCCACAGTCAAAAATTCCCTTTTTGGGTTCTGCGTGGAGGCTGCTGGGGCTGCAGCTGACTGGTGAGGTACTGAGTTCTGATACTAGAGATTTCAAGCTAAAGAGAAGCAAAGAGCATCTGAGCGCATTGGAGAGAGCAAAAGGAAGCCACTGAAGTTGTTGATGGTNCAATTGTTTACATTTTTGAAGATGTGACAGGGATTTAAAAAGGTCTGATAAAAGCTGGATGACACAGAGAGCTGCCATACATTTTGAATCAGGAGAACAATAAATGTTAATTTTGCACAGTGTGCTTAGCAGTTAGATCTAAGTTAAAGTAGTGCTAACAGTTCCAATCCAGCCTTCAGAAAATTGGAATAAACTTTTTTTGCATCCTACCACTTGCCTTTTAAAACATGGAAATAGAACAATTACTCTGGGCTTTATCTGACATTACTTTTAAACAACCTCTCACCACCCCACGCCCTGATGGTTCTTTAAAGATAATGGTCTAGGACTGAATTCAGTAAAGACTCTGCCTGACATGCATGTGGTGCTGCAGGGAACCCTTATCAGAGGTGGGAGTACCAGCAGGATTTAAATTGTTATCCCTTAAGGAGGGTGAGAGTTTAGAGAGATCCCAGAGTGGTTTGAAGGGAAATACAGGTATTTGAGACAGTTGTGATGTGCAGCTGCCAAGGCAGGAAAGGATCTGGGTGTTACCATTTGGCACTTGCATCGCCGAGAAGCCCCTCCTGTTCCCCCACGTTCCCTCAGGAGTTCCTCTCCCATCCTTTCCCATCAAATAGCTCCTGACCTTTTGCACATGGGCATTGCCTGAGCTGCAGCGTCGCTGGTGGCTCTCTGGTGACCTCTCTGAGGAGGAAGGCAGGAGCAGGCAGTGGTACAGGAGAGGAGGAGACTTCCTGCTCTTTGAGTATCACCCTGGACTGTCAGCCTTGCCAGTCTGATGGGCGATGCACGGCTGCTACAGGCAGTTAGCCCTGGGGCATTCAACGGGAGCAAGCACAGTATACAGTATTCAGGTTTAAAGCTACATGTGGAATAAAAGGGAGCAAGACAATTTGTACATCCACTCCTAATCCTTCTCTCTGCTTCCTACTGCTGGGAGCAGATCAGCTCGGGGATGGTCATACGGGCACTATTTGTGTTCATTAGCCTCTGAGGGGCCTCACAGGCCCCTCCGTCTGCTTGCCTCTGTCCTGGGCAGGGAGCCTGGGCCACGCTGGATGCTCTGCCAGGGTTTTGAAGAGACTTCCCCCCTGCAGATCTTGCTCTACCACCTGTCTGGGTCTGTGTGGGCCACCCTGGCTTTGTCCTGTTGAGGTCCACAGGCAGCAGCTGCTCTGGCTGCAATTTGCTGGAGTTGTTTGCAGGAAGAAGTTATTACAAGTATCAGATTTAATTTTATATCATCACTAATACTGGAGATCTCAGGCTTTGAAAATTACCATTGCATTCACAAGACACTTTAGGGGAAAAAACAAGCTTAGTTTGAATTATTTATGCCTTTAGAAAGGAATTTTTTGAGGATCAGTGACTGACTTTTAAAGTGTGTTCCTAATGACACATTAGGCAATGAATTAATAAGTGGTTAAGCTGTGAAGAGGTGAAACTGTGTTTGTTTTAAAGGCTGGTCATCTCCTCTGCTCTGTTTTTGTTACTGGGTATGGCAGTGCACAGCCTGCTAAGCCCTTTGCAGATGAGCTGTACTGCACTCGACAGCTCCCTGCCTCCAGTAACTTGTTAGCTGTATTTGACAGCAAAAAAGGAAACCTCAGACAAGCGTGGGGGAATTGATGAGGGAGGACCATTCCTGGCATGAAATAAGGTCAGGCACATCGTTGCACAGTACCATCAGTGGGTTTCAAGCTCTTTTTCTAGCTGTGCCAGCTCTTCCTTGGGAGAATAAGGGGTGTGCCCCCCACAGTATCCCTTGGCAGGTCTGGTTCACGCTTGCAGAGGTGAGGGTCCTGTTGTCCTTCCTGCCCAGCTCAGAATCACAGGATCACTGTACACCATACCTACTACACCATACCCTTAAGCCCCACATCTACAGGGTTTTTAGTTACATCCAGGGAGGGTGATTCAATCAATTTGCGGGGCAGCCTGTTCCAGTCTTTGATAACCCTTTCACGATAGAAGGTTTTCCTATGTCCAGCCTAAACCTCCCCCTGCTGCAACTTGTTGCCATTTCATCCTGTTCTATCAGCTGTGACTTGTGAGACAAAACCAACACCCACCTCTCTACAACCTCCTTTCAGGTAGTTGTAGAAGGCAATAAGGTCTCCCCAGAGCCTCCTTTNCCTGGCAGTGAGGTCAGATTGACAGGTCTGTAGTTCCCCAGATCTTCCTTCTGGCCCTTCTTGTAGATGGGCATCACATTTGCTACCCTCCAGAGCACTGGGACCTCCCCTGTTAGGCAGGACTTCTGGTAAATCATGAGTAGTGGCTTGGTAAGCACGTCCACCAGCTCCTTCAGTTCTTGGGTGTAATCCATCTGGCCTCATAGACTCATGTACATCTGGGTGGTGCAGCAGATCACTGACTATTTCCTTTTGGATTATGGAGGCTANCGATAAATATATTCAACAGGAGTGTCCCCAGTGCTGAGCCCTGAGGAACACCACTTGTGACTGGTCACCAACTAGATTTAATGCCATCCAATACCACTCTCTGGGACCAGCTGTCCAGCCAGCATTTGATCCAGCACAGTGTATGCTCATCCATGCCTAATACAGACAGTTTGTCCATGAGGATGCTGTGGGAAACAGTATCAAAGGCTTTGCTGAAGTCTAGGTAAACAATGTCCACCTTCCCTCAGCCACCAAGTGGGTCACCTTGTCATGGAAGGAGATGAGGTTTTTTAAGCAGTACCTGCCCTTCATGAACCCGTGCTGACTGGGCCTGATCACTGGGTTGTCCTGTAAGTGGCATGTTAGGGCACTCAAGATGATTTGTTTCATGACCTTCCCTGGCAGTGAGGTCAGATTGACGGGTCTGTAGATCCCCAGATCTTCCTTCTGGCCCTTCTTGTAGATGGGCATCACATTTGCTACCCTCCAGAGCACTGGGACCTCCCCTGTTAGGCAGGACTTCTGGTAAATCATGAGTAGTGGCTTGGTAAGCACATCCACCATCTCCTTCAGTTCTTGGGGGTAATCCATCTGGCCTCCTAGACTCATGTACATCTGGGTGGGGAAGCAGATCACTGACTATTTCCTTTTGGATTATGGAGGCTATAAGCTGCTTACACCATTTTGAATNTACCATCATCAACTTCAGTGCCTTCCTTTTGCTCTCTCCAATGCGCTCAGATGCTCTTTGCTTCTCTTTAGCTTGAAATCTCTAGTATCAGAACTCAGTACCTCACCGGTCAGCTGCAGCCCCAGCAGTCTCCACGCAGAACCCAAAAAGGGCATTTTTGCCTGTGGCTGTGCTCGACAGAGCCAGCTGTGCCAGGCCCCCAGCAAGTGTCTGCATCCTGAGCAGACTGGAGCTGTCTCATAATTACAGCCTGGTATCTACGCAAGCACGAACTGAGTGATGATGATGAATTTTCATCATCCCCTGATGTTACAGTCCCACTCACCAGCGTTTTCCAAGCTGGCAGGCCCGTGTTCACCTTGTTCCAGCAGACACGTTTATTCTGCTGGAGACCCTTGTGCTTCCTGCACCTGCTGGTTTTTCTACCAGTGAGAGGAGGCAGGGCCTTGCATCTGGGAAAGGAGAGAGCACCTGGCCAGATTGTTTCTGGGGACCTGTGGCAAGTCCTGAGGCTGGAGGTGCTTTTTAACCTTTCCTCTGCTGTGGTTCCACCAGAGTTAACGAGTTTAGCACCTTATGGTAGAAAACTACCTTCTGGGTGTGGTAGAGCATGTGCTCAGAGGGGTTCCTGCTGAGCTTGAAATCAAAGAGTTTGTCAAAACCAGAAAACAGAAGGATTCTAATGCAGGGTGGATAAGAGATGTGTCTATTTATCAGGACATTGAGGAAGCGGATCCTAAATCTTCCCTGCTAGAAAAGATTGCATCACCCGGTGCCTAACAATAAAGACTACTTTCCGAGGTTCTTTGTTGGAGGGGCCCCCTCTAGAAAAGAAAGGAGATCTTGTTCAGCCAATCCTTTAATGACTATGTCTGTCTGTGCATTTGGGGGAAGGGGGGTCAGATAGCCAGATGAATTTTAACAGTAGGTCTTTGTGTAAAATATATGGACATTAAGAAAGAAATGTCTTTAAAATCAGTTTTCAAGAAAAATGTGAAGTTATAGGGGGAAAAAAAGTATGGCAGGATTTTGTTCTGTATTGTGGTTACTTTGTAGTAAATATTCAGATGGTACTTCAAACCTGTTTCCTTTTTCCAAACCTATTTCTGGCTAAATTTTATTTGAATTGTTCAGCTGCATGTGTAAGACAGTAAATACATCTAGAAAGGCTGAATTATGAGGAATTCTTTTCACTGTCTTCATCATGGGTAGAGGTTATTTGGAGTTGTATAAAAATTCAGCAGTTTAATATTATTTATTAGTTAAATAATATCCTTCCTGAGAGCAAAGATAAGAAGACATAATCCCTCATTTAAGCAAACTGAATAGAGTGGGTAACTGGAGACTTGAGGATTTAGGATCTGTTTGATGGTTTATAGCACTGGCCACCCATTACCAATGAATTTATAATTTCTTCTCCTAGTCTGGTCTGTGATGATCTAATCAGATACCAGCACTTGGAAGTTCTGTTCACTTGTGATTTATTCAATTGCATCCTGCTAAAACACGGAGCAGGGATTTCATTGCCGTGTGTGAAGAATACTGCCAGTAGGGAAATCAAACCTTTTATCTTCATTTGCAGCCAGAAACTGCATGCTCTGGTAGCTCTGAAGTCTGTGCAGACTCTAAATCTATCTTAAATACATTTCCTTTAGCTCTTTTTAATGTCTAAAAAAAAATCAACACAAATTTGAAGACTACTTTTCTCTGCTTTGACAAAGGGTTTTGGCTGTCATGCTTATAGTTTCTATACTTTCTAACAACTGTTAAATATATAATGCTACACCATTTATCTACCTGCATGTGTGTACAACCTGTAAATAATTTAACGTTTTACTTTGCCACTTGGCCTCTTCACATAACTCTAAAATGAGGAAGATAAAATTCTACTAAATTATTAACTCACTGGGAAATTGAAACAACTGATAGAAATCAAGCCTTGAAAATGGTTCCCTTTTTCCTCAGTGGGAATCAAAGCAGTAAACGCATCTGGATAACAGTGAAGGAGCTAAATGGGCAAGGTGATTATAGAATAATTGAGATTGGAAAGGATTTCTGTGGTGTCATGGAGTCCAACCATCTGCTCAAAGCCGATCTGCCTATAACAGACTTGTTCATCTGAGTCTTGAATGCCTCCAGTGGTGTTCCAGTATGGAGATGTTCCAGGAGTCTCCTGTGTCCTTGGGTACGTGGAGAGGGCACAAAGGACCCATTGCCTGGTTGGCTGGTGGAATTCAGTGGCAGACAAAGAGTGAAGCAAAGGAGAGATGTTTTTTAACGGTCACACTTCTCAGAAACACATCCTTGTGTAACATTTCTTCCATATAAAGAAGAGACAAATAATAACTGCTGGCACAGTGCTGTCTTTAACTGACAAGTGAGAAGCCTCATTTAGATTGTCTGGAAAAAAAATAAACTTTGAATCCAAGTGTAACAAATGAGACCAAAATTTGAGAGGGGGGAAGAGGCTGTTGGCTGGAGTTGACCTTTGGTTGTACAGCCTTGGAGATCTACGTTGTATATCCTTTGTAGGCTGTATTCACATGAGAGAATATGAAGGAGAATATTTTTGGTCAGGTGTAAGGTGTGATTTTTTTGTAGTATCTCAACTACTTCTTTCTCAATAGCTTCCATACTAACAAAGATACTTCCCTTGGGTTTTTCATACTGTATGACTATGTCAGAAAGAGACGTGATTTCATCACTGCCTATTTGTACTTTGCATATTTAAATCAAAACATCTTCAGTGCCTTTCAACAGATTTTGATGTAATAATTTATCTGGAGGCTGTAACTCCAACAATACATTTACCCATTGTGTCTTTGTCAGGTTTCTAAGTGTATAGCCATAAATAGTAATCAATAGTTTATTGATAATCAGTTTATTATTATTTATTAAATCGTGTGAAAATCTCTTCTGATGAATCCACAGCTCGCAGTACTCATTTTAGGAAAAAATCATTAAACAATAAGCCCAAGCTGGAGATCAGTAGGTGTTTTACCATTTCAGCAGCTTTCCACACACTGCATTACATGCCAGGGCTATTGACTTCCTCAGTGTGCCTCATCATGTGCCCCGGTCCTGCTTATCCTACCTGGAACATATCCCAGTACAAACCAGCATGCTGCTGCACAAATGCAAATGCCCATACCAAGGAAGCAAGAGGAAGAAAGTACTGGGAGCAGAAATCCTCCCTTTGGCAGCAGTGTGGTGTCAAGTCAAACAAGTGCCTGAGGCTGTGTTCAGTGTTGGTGCTTGCTGGTAAGATGCTATAGCTGGAATGATTTTCTGTGTCTTTCTAAGAACTACGTCTCTTTAAACTGTGGATCACACAGCTCTTGTTTTATATTTTCAGAAGGAAATTGTCTGTTAATTCTTAGTCATCAAAGAGCTTTCCATTTTAAACTTAAGCGCAGACTTGTCCTAGTCCTTCTCAGTTCCAGATGACGTAAAGACCCTCGTCTCTCTCTCGCTCTATGTTTAGATCTGAATGCTGAATGTCTTTATCTGCAACTGTGTGATTCAGTATGTCTGTTAGAATTGACTAGCTGATAAGCAGAATGAGGCAAACTAACTCTGAACAGACTAAAACGTTGACTGTTTAGTAAACTGGCGGATGTTCCACCAGTAACTCCCTTCATCCCAGTTCAATCAAGCCTGCTTATATGTAACACAGAAAAATCCCATTTTGCTGGAGGCCTACGTGACCAGTCATCAAAATCAGCAGTTCATGAATTCTTTGTGTTCATTAATATAATGAAAATCTCATTCCCTCTCCAAACAGTTATGTGATTTCTCACTGGTGTACTCCTATGGCCAATTCAGAAAGTTGTAGAGAAAACCTGCTGTGCTGCATCCAAACAGTAGCCTGGGAAAATCTGTATTGGGTTCTTGCAGCCTAGGGTGTTTTACAGCATTTCTGAAAGGTCCCTTAAAAGGTATTCCTCAGAGCTGCATACCAGCTTTGTGAAGTATTAATAGCATTGTTCTTTTGTGCTGAGTGGACTATTGCTGTATAAATTTGTAATTGGAGCAACAATGCATGCAGTAGAATTTCCAAGCAGCTACTGAAATGAAAACTCTTTCACTTTATTAATATCCCATTCATGGAGAGAATACAGAGGTAAGATTGTGAAATGTGAAAGAATTCAAATCTGACAGAGAAGAGGTGAGAGCTGAGCACAGGACCCCTTGGGTCCAAAGCACATGGCAACAGAGAACATTTTTCAGGGGAAGGAAATTACAGTAGCAGAGACTGAAAGCTCAAAGGGTACTTCTGGCCTGTGCCTGCATGGCAAGACGTCATCTATTTATGTAGGTGCATAGCAGTCATTTGTCACTGTACACACTGATTATTGTGTGCCATAAGCTATAGCCAGGGCCCACCCTTGCTGGGAGCTGTCTGGATGCATAGATCCAGCAGCGGTCTATACGGAATTCCATGTCTTCTATTGGCAAGGGTATCATCCTCAGGAGAAGTCCTTCCAAAAATCACACATCGAATCATGGGTTTTGCAGTGTCCTGAACCTCAGTGAAATCAGCCTTTCAGAACAATTGAGAAATGTCCACCGACGTGATGCAAGAGGCTCCTCTGTCTCCTGTGGAGGAATGAAGGGAGTGCAGGTTTTGTCAGCGAGCTGATCGCTAACCTTAAATGTGGCAGACCAAGGCTGGGGAGAGAGCAGCATCTGGCCAGAGTGCAAATGTACACAACCCTCTTTTCCCTCTCTGGCTCTTCTGCTGGTAATCAGCCCAATGGGGAAGTATTGGGTAGCTACTGTCGTTGCTAAAGGACACAACATCTGAACTAAACCTCTCTTTTGAGCATAAAGTATTCCTAAATTCCATCAAAAGTTCTTGCAGCATCAGGTTTTGGCTTTCTCTTCCCCAGCTGATTCTGCCCAGAGCTGTTTGCTGGACGGTCAGGCGGTGCCGTTAACTGCATGGTTGATTCAGCTTTGTGTGTTCACGTGTGTTTATACAGATAGGTACATGCATAGATACACACAGGTGAGGTGCTTTTTGAACAGAGCTTCCACTGGCTTAACTTAATGTAGAAAGGCAACTACTTACCCTCAGCCCCTTAGTTTGATTATTATTTATGTAGATGTGGCTGGCTCATGATGGAAATGACCCCCATGTCCCAGGCTGGACGTGCAGGGAATGGCCAATGTGCCCGGAACGGTAATAGCTGTACAGGACGTTGTTCATAAAACTATATTCAATAAATCATTTCAAGGCACTTCTTTTTGCTGCCAGTTGTTTTACCTGGTTTATGTCAGCAGCTTCCCCTTGCAGTGACTCTGTGGTGTTCAGGCACAGCCATGCAGTGACATCAGAGGTCTACAGTCGCTTCCTTTCTCCTTCTCTTGCTGCAAAAATCCCCTCTCGACAGGCCCACCACCTGTCATGGTCATCTCCCTCCCTTTTGTTGTGCTACAGCAGCAGCAGTCGGGTCCTGCACAAGTTGCTGAGATGGTGTGGTTGGGTGAAAGTGTGGGCCCATTGATATAGGGCCAAAATATCCCCCAAGATCTTCTTAGTCTGAACAGAGACCTGTTCTTCATATGCTTTCATTTCTGACCAGAAGGGCAGGCCTCATACCTCCAGGAAATCTGATCAGTCTCAACCTGTAATTGTCACTTGCCAGGTCATTTTACCTCCTAGAATTCACGTGAATGAGTGAACTAGTGGTGGCAGTTCCTTAAATAGCTCCAAGATCATGGTGGCCTTCACCTGCAGCTTTGGATTGGCACCAGATGCTAGCTAGGCTTTCCCCATGTTCTGACCTCCTGCTCTTCACCACCATAAGTGCAGTTTCCTCTTTCCGAGAACATCTCTAAAGTTTTGAAACTGATTACTAGTTGCCTTCAGGAATTAAAGGACTTAGATTAAAGGAGAAAATTTAAGTGTTGTCTGTTAGCTGTTAAACCTCACTTTGCTTGGCTGCTCATAAAGAGATTTTCTCCTCTAGTTATTTCTCTCATCCACTATGATTTTCTGAGTATCTTCTATTGCTTATGGTGGAGGAAGTTTTCTCCTGGAGATGGGTCAAATTTATTACTAACCCTCAGGAAGTTCAGGCATGCAATATAAGATTACTTAAATTAGAGGGACAGATATTAGGCTTTAAAACCTTTGTTTATCTTGACAAATATTAACACTTCCAGAATATTTCAACCCTAATTTTGTATCTTGCTATTTTTTGTTTGTTTCTTATTGTGCAATTAAAATATGGACTCATTTTAGGATTTATTTTAGTTTAACTTTTCTTGAGAGAGATTGCTTTAAAGACTGGCAGCTGTGGTTCAGCAGCATAATGTGCAAGTATAAATAGAATGCAAGCTGTCCATTTATCTCAGTCCTGATCTACTTATATTCATCTGATGCTTATTACAATCGTGGTTTGTCTCTGAGCAGATAGATCCAGTTAGGATTAAGCTTGGACAACTAAACTAATTCGCTCTTGTTACTTAATTCAGGGTTTCTGTGTAGATTTCTCATGTACCTAAATAATTTAACTCCTAACCTTTCATAAATCAGTATCAAAATATTGGGAATGTTTCTCACTATCTGTGTTTTTGGGAGATACTGAGTTTGTTTGTAACATCTTTTAGGTTTGCCAGGGTGTACCTCCATTCATGTCTCTTTCTGAGATTTATCCCCACTGCAGCTTCTCCTTCTGTGCCATGAGATTTTATTAAAGGTAATTGCAGTTCATAGATTCTCTATATTATTCTCTGGCAGCCCTTTCTAAACTTTTTGTTAGGTACAATGTTCTGACAGAGTAGCCTGAAAATGAAATAAAAGCACACCTATCCAATTCTACCAAGCACAAAAATATTACGGCTAAAGATTATACCTAAACTTTATATTCATCTGTTCCACATTGAAAAGGGAAGATTCATTATTTCCTTGTATTTCAACAATACTGGAATATTCATGGAATAATGATTTATTTCTCCATTGTTCAGATAAATTTTTTCTTGGCATTTTTCCTCTCCAAGACCCCCGTGGAATTTGTGGATGTAAAAATATCAAGTTCTGTCTCTTTAATGCTTCAGCTACATTTTTTTTTTTTTTTTCCATTTAAAATCAGCCTCTAGCTACTTTTTACTGTGCTAGCCTAGTGAGTAGCCTCTGGTGTGGATTAGTCTTTGTCAACATGTTTTTAACTTTAAAAATCAACACTAGCAATTTGCCGTAATTCAACATTTATGTAGGGTTATAAGAAAGCTCAGGATTAAGCACAACAACAACCATTTTGCTTTTCCTCTCCCCTCATTTAATTTCCACTGTTATTGTGAATGTGCTGACACTGAAATATACACGTGGCACTTGCACCTTTTTTAGAAGACTGAGATTTTAGCTTGTATAATATTTGGTTTTTAGAAACTATTCCAAGAAACAGTAATTTCTGAGCTCTGCTTATGTGCATGTTAGATGCAATTCCCCGTATAATTTTCATAGTCTTTTATGTTCATGCAAGATATCTCCTGCAGCCCTCTGGGTTGACTCCTCTGGATGTGATGGCACTTCTTATACTGAAGTTCTCTGCAGAAGCTCTTTCCTGCTGTGACGCCAGGGGAGAAAACTGGGTGAGCAGTAGATACAGATCTCACAGGTGGACTTCTGGGTGGGATCTTGAAGTGCCAGGCATGAGAGGTGCCATGTTTTCATGTCTTTGAGATGCACTCTTTTCCCTTGAAATGAGATCTACAGTAAGGCAACGCCAGTGGCAGTGTATATCAGCACTTGTGAAGGAGTGGAAGAGCTACAGAAGAAACACTAGAGCAATGTTGATTCTTCTACCAGAGCCTCCTGCACTGTACAGTTGGGAGGGATACATGGTCCTATAATGTGAGCATTTCAGCTTCACATTGAATGTGAGGATGTAAGGAAGGGCCTGTAAATAACTGTTAGAATTTGGAGGAAAATTCACAGCCGGGTGTTTGAGATGTCCTATAAAAATAAGGCTCCCGTCCAAACAAGAAGATGAAAGCAACAGTGAGAACACCCAGCAATGATGAAAATGATGTCAGCTTAACTTAATGATTCCCAATCAAGACTCAAAGGTATTGTGCTACAATATAGTGAGAGTTCCCAGGAATGAAAGGAGGAATCAGAGATGTAAGCCAGCGTGGCTGCTCCCGTCGTCAACGTGCAGCACCGTGCCTGCGGTCAGAAACAGGCCTGGAAATGAAGCATGACAAAAATGAGCTCTCTTTCATTGGCATGATTTTGTTGATTCCATCAGGCTGTCTGCAGTAATTTAAAGATAATCGTGAAGGTGTTGCCCATTGAATGCTGCCATTTATGTGATGTGAAAGAAGAGAGAGATGCAGCCTAGCTGGTTCTGCCAACTAATACTCAAAGAATATTACTGTCTTTAAACTGCTACATAATTTGTGATGCCATAGAGAGCAGAGAAAAAAATCCTTCTAATAAGAGCTTTTGTTACAGTAATGCCAATGGCAAGAGAAAATATTCAGATTATTTTCCTGGAGATAGAGGCTGCTGCTGTTTGGAAAACACTGCATTACACCATCTGTTTCCTTCTGATTGCACACCGCCACAGCCATTGTTGTGATTAATTTCTTTGCTTCTAGGCACAAATTTGAGTGCTTGAAAGAAGATTAAAAGCTTGTTTTGCGGACAGGGATGTAGCTAATGGCTGGCTTTCAGTAGGATTGCATGTACTTAACAACTTTACAACTCGAGTCATCAATCTTCTGGGTGCATTTGATATATGAAGAAAGCAAGAACGTCCCTTCACCTCACTGCAATAATCCTCTGCACAAATTGGTGGTGAGATTTCCACTGTGTGCCACTAGTGTCACTGCACACACCAAACACCACTGGCACAAAGAGTCATCTTTCATACAGTTGTAGAATCATTTCGGTTGGAAAGGTCGTTGAATCCAACCATAAAACACTGCCGAGTCCACCACTAAACTATGTCTCTAAGTGCCACATCTACGTGTCCCTCCAGGGATGGTGACTCAACCACTTCCTTGGGCAGCCTGTTACCGTGCCTGACAACTCTTTTTGGTGGAGAAGTTTTTCCTAACATCCAATCTAAACCTCCTCTGGTGCAACTTGTGGCCATTTCCTCTTATCCCATCTACCTCATTTTCTAGCAGGTGTCTCAGACACTGGAAGAGGATGTGTACTTTAATCAGCATCCCACTCAGACTGGGTCCTTTGGTCATGAGGCTGGTGTGCCCCAAAAGCCCCAAACACAGAGTAGCCTACGGGGCAGGAGGAAAGCCCTGATCATTGCCAATCTGTCCCAGCTGACTCTTGGTCACATCTGGTGCATCCACTGGGAAACTGAGCAGCAAGGAGCATGTTACAGTGTGAATGTTATTGTTCCCCTGATTGTTCTCATCAGAACCACTGTTTTGTGCTCCCCCGTGACAAGCACAAGAAAATGTGGATTTTTAAGTAATATGGAAGCTTTCCTTCCTTCTGTTCCTCCTTTGATTGAACCCTGAGTATATAGTACAGTGGTGGCTTGTATCATGGTGGTTTTCCACCAGTAAGCTGTTCCCTTTCTTCCTTTTAATTCCAGTATTACTTAAGCTTGGCTGACTTCTGACCAGGATGAGTAGCACAGCTGCAATAGGCCGTGGTCCATCTGCTTAGTACAATGAATCTGGAAAACAAGTGATATTTGCATGAAATGCATCAATTGTTTCTACTTTTCCTGACCATCACATTTCAAGATTGTCACATTCGCCTGTGATATCACGTTCAAAGTTGAACATTTTCCAGCTCAAACTGTAACGATTCTCCTCTCTTAACGAGGTGGATTCCAACTAGTGTTTTGTAATGAGTTATTTAATGTTTACTTCAATGTGTTTTAGCTAACGTTTTGTCTTTTTCAATTTGCTTTCAGAGTAATAGTTGGTAGACCATATTTCCAAACACCTCTCCAGTTGGATGTGCCTAATGGTATATATTGGGGTTCTGGCAGACCTGTGGCCGTACAGGACATGGTTAAACAGAATTAAGAGGGAAATGTTGACTGCCAAGTAAAGCAGCATTATCAATTTCCTCTCTCCTACATTGAAAGAGACAGGGGGAACAGACAGTGTAGGGTTTCCTGATATGTTTTAAGCCTGGGATTCATTTCCCCTCCCTTCCTTCCTATTAGTTGTTTGTTAACTCCCAGGAAGATTCAGCTTTTTCTTGTGAGACCTCCCTGCTTGCATATTCTAGAAACGGGCTTTGCCTTTGAGGGGCTCAGTCCTCACTTCTGTGCAAATGCAGGGGGAAGAAGAGGAGGTGGATTGATGATGAGAGCCTGACTTAGGGCAAATGAACCAAAGAAGAGTTCCTAATTGACAGCACTGATTTCACAACAATATTTTATTTTAATTTGCTGGCATCAGCACGGCACTGGCCCCTGAAGAATCCAGGGTGCTTCAGACACTGAAGTAGGAAATGCAGCAAGTGCCCAGCGTGCTGAGTTGAGAATTTAGGAGCAAGACGGTGAAGTTCTAAGAAAGAACTTCAACTTCCCTTCTTCAGGAGAAACGTCGGATGTCTCTTTGCAACAGCTGAACATCCTTGGCATTAAGGAGAAGGATGTAAAGACAGAGGTGATAGTATCAGCTGCTTGGGATGAGCAGCAGCTTTGGATCACCGTGCATGGCTGGAGTGCACTAACAAACTGGACGTTGTGTGGGGACGACAGAGCTGGTAGTTTGGCTACAGTTATTTTGGATGAAACATTGAAAAAAAGACAATTTCATGCTTGTTTGTTTTGGTTTTTTTCTTGGTTAAATTTCATCTGCTAGTCTGACCGGCTTGTGTGAGAAGCTGTGCCTCCTTTATGTGTACTAGGCACACTGAAAGCAGACAAAGTCGTGGCAAAACAGTCTGCTTGGTACAGCACATTAGGAACTGAGAGGGTCCCACAAATTCATGCAGAGACTATCTTGACATTTTCAGCCTTTTAAGTACAGCTGAGTTTTCTTTCGTCTTTGTAATAAAACCAGGTATTGTTTTCTGAAGAAAACCCACTCCCAGCTCTTTAAATCTGCATCCTTTTTTTTTTTTTTTAAATAGCTTTTGAATTGCACAAAGAAATTTTTTGTTCCATTGACATTTAAAAACAAAATCAGAGTATCTTTCAGTGCATTAGAAGAGTATAATTCTGAGAAGCTGATTTTTTTATTTCCTTTGGTGAATAACTTGGTGAAGACTCAGGGATACACATCCATGTCTCAACGCCGCCTTTTAAGGGAAGGACATGAAAGTCATTTTAGGATCCTACCAAGATTCATCCAAATCCTTCATGGCAGACGTCACTTACGAAATAACCCACGCCAAATATGCTCTGGTGAGGTGAATGTATAGGTGTTCCTATAGTGTGGTTTATATCTACATTGATTGTTGCACTTCAATTTGAGCAGCATGTGAGGTGAACATGAGCAGTAAGTAGCCTTTTATTGGCATTACCGATCTTCCCAGCTGATGATTCTTGCAGGAATAGAGTATTTTCTCTCAAAGCATACTCATGTAGAGATCCAGCAACTGTTATAGTTAAAAAAATATATTTATTTCTCCATATTAGATATTACTTATGGATAGTGATTACTCTGTCACCAGTACTTACTGGAGAAAACCCTCTGTCTTTTTTTTCCTTGCAGTTCCAGGTGTATGATAGTATCTAACAAACACAGATTTGAACACTTTGCACCAACCTTCCTTTGATGCTCTAGAAGAACTTCACTGAGTGCTCTGCTTTTAAACAAATTGTACTCAAAAAATCAGGAAGCCTCTGATTTTTAAGTGTAATGTACTAAATTTAGGACTTGCCACCACTTACTCAATCTCAAAGGCTGTTTCATGCAGTATGTAGTGTAATCCTATGTTAGCATGACTGACAATTATATAATCCATGTGTTCAGTCAAGCTGCATTTTGTTGTTTTGGGTTTTTTTCTCTGAAATAGGTTAACCCTGACTGGCTGAGATAAACTGAAGACAATTTTTCAGTAATTAATTAATCCTTTCTTGCTTTTATATGCACAATGACCTATTATGGAAAAAAAAATACAACTTTTTGTTCCTTTTTAAATTAATTTGGAGCATCTGAAATTGAAATCAACATAAGGTAGCTACCTTTATAGGAAAATAGAAAATTTTCAAGGCCTTATGACATTCCTCTCTTTAATTATGACACTCTTAGAAAAAAATAAGAGAAAAATGCTTCTCTGAGAGATCCTTTTGCTCACACCTTCTTTTGTACTGTGCTCACTGAGTCTTTTGTCATCTATTTTGCTTGGAATGAGAATGGTACTTACTTATAACTTTTTTTTTTGTAATTTCTGTAATGAAAAGGTTTCACCTTTCCTGATTTTTGAGTTCTGGGCATTCATGAGGGAAAGATTTAGTACCTTTAGGGTCCTAAGTAATACATAACCGAGATTCAACAATTCTATTCAGGAAAAGTTTTGATGTTAATTGCTGTTAATCACAGTAAAGAAAAATGAAGAAAAAATCAGCTGTATTTTATAGACATGGGATGCAGTCTTACAAAGCAAAGCACAGAAAGGCCTCCTCAGATTTCAGTCTTCATACAGAATTCAGTCATCACTTGGTAGTAATCCCACTACAGTCACGTTCAAAGTGCAGCCAGAAAAGTTACCACTCGCACCAATTATTTAAAAATATTTATGTACTTAGGAGTTTTGGGCACCTGCTGGCCATTTATGAATGGATTTGAGCTAATTCCAAGTAGACTGTGTAGGAGAAAACCACAAATTTAATAAATTCAACACATTCTAACATAGATAATTTTCCTCGTTTTAACCTAATTTCCTTCAGATCCTTACAAATCTTGTAACATTTTACAATCATCTCTTCCTTACAGGTTCCTTTCACTATATATAGGTGTGTGTAGTCAGAAAATGGTATGTTTCTGTAGGAAGCTGTCTGTCTTCTCTCCCACCCGTCTTTATTATTATTCCAAAACTCCTTTTGACTCTGTTGCAGCCTTTTCTGTTTGAAGTCTTGAACTATGCAAAAATTCTGTTTCCTTTCCTTCCTGTTACCCATTTTATGTTGACAGTAGGAAAGTAATTATATGTTTCTAATGTTAACCTTATATATCCAGTAAGAATTAATCCATTGTTTTGGTCAAAGCCTTTTTATGGCCTTTTGGACTGATAAGAGTTTTCCTGCCTTACTGGTGGGAGACCTCAGTTAGCATTTAGTGGCACTTCCAGGCCAAATGTTAGACAGGAGGTGGATCAGGTGTGGAAGGTGCTGCAGCCTGGAACATTTTTGTACTGTAGCTACACTGGTTAAAATTCCAGTTTTGGCAAGCCTGTATTTCCAAAGTAAATGTGCTTGCAATTCTGTGAATCCCATGATGTATGCATCCCTCTTCTCCTTGTGACAAAATGAAGCCACTCTGTCCTGTTGTCCCAGGTCTCACAGAGTTTTGTTCTCTCTTCATTAGCATCTCTGGAAATAGCTGAGAGCAGGTTTGTCACTTCACCCTGTCCCCGCGTGCTAACATTTTTAATGCACGATAGAGAACTCTTTACAGGAACTATGAATGTCCTGGACCATGTATTGATTTTGCATTACCTTATTTACCTGAATAGGTAAACAAAGCTGGGCTGGCTGCCAGAGTACTTTATGCTTCACTGTCTCTGTTTAATTTGCATTTTAACAAAGCAGACTTTTATTTACTTACAGCTCATGGGCAGTTGGATCTGTTCTCCTTGGGCTAATCCTCATTGCACTGCTCTCTGGGGGTGTCTGTTGTCTTTATAGCCTCACCTCAGCTGAGCCCTGGCTGTGGTGACACTTGCTCTTTGGAATGCAGAGGTCTGGGTCCAGGTGCCATGTGGCCCCTCCTGCTTGGGCAAGCAGGGCCCAGGCTGGCACATCCAGGCTCGTGTGAGACAGCACTGGGATTCCTGCATCCATCCCTGACCATACATCTGCAGTGTGCTTCTGCATCTCCAGCTGCAGGTGGATGGGAAAGCAGTGGTAGATGTTGAGGAGGGTTTCAGCCCCAGAAAGCCATGGCTTCAAGCAGTCTTCTGTGGGGACACCTCTCTCCCATGATTTGCTGTGGCCCTTTGCTATGGGCTTCCTGGTGTGATGTTCACGGACCATGCTTGGAGATTCTCTCCTCCCTTTCTCTAAACAAATGGGAATGGTAGGTCAGCTTGTACTGAGAGCTGTAAAACAAGTCTAGCAGGTGGAGACTCCAGAGGCATCCGTCTTCAGTCTGTGCTGCGCTTAGTATGGACCAGGAGTATCTTTGGACACATCCTGTAGTCTTCATCTTTTCACACTGGATTCAGGTTTGTTTTCTGATCAAGGTGACTGAAGATCTGAGGCAGTTTGCTTTTGTTTGTGTGCTGTAGATGTGGAATGAGTGAATGAATGAATGAATGAACTGTCCATGTCCCAGGGTCCTTCCAATCTAATCCAAAGAAGTTCTGTGAGAAGGTACAATGAGGCAGTGCTATAATGTAGGTGTCTAATGCTAGTAGACTTTTGTAGTGAAAGAGTCATACAAAGCTTGGTTAATCCACAATCTAAGTAATCCCCCACAAGTAGTGAACTCTATTAATGCATCTTCCATGCCAGTTGAGGGGGTGGAGATGTGGTGCATCTTCTCCTGGAGTTGTATGAGTATTTCTGTTGGATGTTGGGCATTCTTCCGTGGGGAGAGGGTGCTGACTTACAGGCAGGATAGCAAGATGCGTGGTTGCAGGAAACATCA
The DNA here is from genome assembly GCA_013399075.1 of Chloroceryle aenea. Classification (NCBI taxonomy): domain Eukaryota; kingdom Metazoa; phylum Chordata; class Aves; order Coraciiformes; family Cerylidae; genus Chloroceryle; species Chloroceryle aenea. The sequence goes on from VWZY01007922.1 coordinate 287,850, forward strand.
GACTGAATATATGAATATAGCAGGTGTGCTTAAGTATCTGAAGGTTTCAACACAGCCAAAGCCTGCCTGGAGTCGGTGTAAACGCAGCTGTTTTTGGTCAGAGTTAAAGTCTGCCACTAAAACTCTTACTGTAGTCCCCAGGTTAGATAGGTCCATGTGTGTAAGGCTGTGTTTACTACTTGCTGCATTCACACCTCTGTTTGCTGGCTGAATAAATGTGTTCAAAAGGATTTTATTTGAGATTTGGGATTTCCACATTTGAGACTTCCATCACCTTTACTGTTGGAAATGCCCTGGCATTTTTTCCAGCAGAAAGCTAAAGAAGAGAGTTAAGTGTGAATCCATAGCAGAGATGATAAACTGCACCAAAATACTAAACCTGGGAGTGAGCAATTCAATACAACTGGTTCCAGGTAGTGTTGTGAATATGTAAGTGAAAAACAGTTCTGCTTTGCCTCGTCAAAGCCTAACATGAGTGAAAACAGGCTTATGGCTTCAGCCTATAGCCTAGGTCTACTGTATCAGACACCAGGTATATTAGCAGTCTGTAAATATTCAGGGTGGGGACATGAGGGACATGACACTATAATTAAAGAGATAATTACAAGAATGGTGGCGTTGCTGGAGGAAAATATATTTGTAAAGTCATCTTGTGCCACCTGTTGCATTTATGGAACAAAGTTCAGTTAGTGTGAAAGCTCTTACCTTCTCAGGGTAGTTTGTTGGGAGCAGAGGAAGGGAAAAGTGGACAGTTTTCTTCTCTGATGATGAATCGGAGAGGAATTTCTGTAGCAGAAATGAAGAGCTATTATTTTTTCTCAGAATGGTGTTCATGGCTGGATTTTGTGGCACAGGGTAAGTTGGCTTAAGTTTGTAGTAGATCCTAGATCTGGTAAAGGTAAACAGACTTGTGCAGTCTGCTAAGTCAGGAGTGTGTAATGTATAGGCCTTGGGACTATGTTCTGAGAAGCGTTTTAAACTCCATATGTGCCAACCTCCCCATGAATTTCAGGAGTCTTAATGTGGATTTTGAGAGAGAATTGATTCTTGAAAATACACTCTGCTCACAGAATGCACGGCGTTGAGGAGTCTGAGTGGTGGACGGGAATTTTTGGGGTTTATTTTAAATCCCCTTTTCCAAAGGAAGTAAAATAGTAGTTATTTTAGGATCTACATTTTCATCTAAATTTTGTCATAGAAATTTCTTTCCTCTCAGAGAGCAACCCCCCCAACTTGTTCCCATTTACTATCTGCAGTGTGCTTAAATGAAATGATTTATTGGGCTCAGCAAAATTACTCGGTGAAAAGAGAGCACATCAGCAAAACCAGTTACAGCTGACATCCGTCCACACAGGAACCTTCTCAAGCAGTATGTCCATCAAGAGGGAGCTGCTTCTTCCCTCAGAAATCATACAATTTTAGGGCAGTTTCTGCTACTGCTGGAATGTGTTCAGTATGTGTTTTGTGATACAGAGTGTGTTACTGTTCAGAGCTACCTCTTCAGCAACACTGGCAAGTGGTTTTCTTCCTTCATGTAGGTGTTTGTATTGACTTGCTCTGTAAAATCAATGGGCCCCAGCCTCCCTTCTTAACTGCTTTTCTCTGAAATTTGTAATTTAGTTTTGTTGTTTGCTTGGTTTGGTTTTTCTATTTTTTATTTTTTAAATCTTTATTCTTTGTGTTGAAAAATAAAAGTGAAGGAAATGCATGATTTGAGGGGTGGATTTTACAATCACACTGAGGTACATGTTGGCATAGAAAGTAGAAGTCTCTATGATGGATGACATTATCAGCAGATTTCTGAGTGGTCCCACTCAAGATCCCTGAAATTGCTTATTATTTCCCATTTCTTTTGTTAAAAAAAGTGATTTCAATTCCTTTTAAAACAACATAAAAATATAAATTCTAAATTGCAATGTTATAGGAGTTATTACTTTAATATTTTGAGCCTGCTTCCTTGCCCCTTGGACCTCCCCAACACTTGCCTATGATTTTCTCTGCCATAGTATGCAGTGAGTTAGTAGGAATGTCTCCTTTTTCCTGCTTTCATGGCTGCTGAAGAATATAGGAAAAAATGATGCAGTAGTGAAAAAAAAAAAAAGAATTTACCATTTCCCCAATGAATAAGCAGACATACTTCTACTTCAATAATTTACAGTAAAAATGATTTAATGTTCTTATAGCATGTGTTTGCTTTTCTATATGGAGAATTGTCAACAAGAAGGTATTTAATGTCTGGGCAGAACCAGTCTTGGAGCCAGGACATAACTTTATTTACTCCCTTATCTTCCTCATTGTTCTTCCAAGAAGTTTCCAATCTCATGTGCTGTTGCAATCTGTTTAGCTGCACTGAAGCCATGCTCAGTAAGGTGGTGAGCACTGCTGCTTTAACTGCGTGTGCTTCTTGTGTTTAACAAAAGCCCACACGATCTTCAGATTAACCTCAAAGGTTAAGCTAACCTGAGAAGGTTGAACATACATGTTCTCATGCTACAGCATGCTAAGTTAAAAGAATCAAAGTAAGTTTTCCAGCACTTCCTGATTGAAACTACTTCTTGGATTTATTTATTCATTTATTTAGTCTTATTTCAGAGCCTCTACGCATTCTTCCAAAGCAGGAAGTGAAAATCAGTGCAACTTTTATGTGTTTCATTTCTTGCTCAGTGATTAAAAAAAAAAACCAAAACAAAAAATGAAAATCAAACCCACAAAGTTCTAGCCAGAGGTTAATCCAACCTTGTTCCTTGTGCTTTGACTCAAGATGAAACCTTCCTCAGTTGTGTTGGTTGGTGATTTTTCTGAAAATGGACAAGTAGTAGTTATTACATGTACATACTGTTCTTCAGTATGTCAAAGAACCATAGAATCATTTGGGTTGGAAAAGACCTTTCAGATCATCAAGCCCAACCATTAACTCTACTCTAGCAGGTCCACCACCAAGCCATATCCCCAAACACCACATCTATACAGCTTTTAAACACACCCTGAGGTGAGGACTCAACCACCTCCCCTGGCAGCCTGTGCCAGCGCCTGACAACCCTGCCAGTGAACAATTTTTTTCCTTAATGTCCAGTCTAAGCCTCCCCTGGTGCAGCTTGAGGCCATTCCCTCGTGTTCTGTCACTAGTTGCTTGTGAGAAGGGACCAGCATCAGTCTTTGGTGCCACTGATGGTGACTTTGTCAACTTGTACACAATTCAATGTGAAGGACCAGGCTGTTGAACTGGTTCAATCTTCCCTTTTGAAGTGAGGCCAAAGAAGTAACTGGAGGATCCTACAGGAATCTTCTGTAGGTGCTTCTTCTTACTATCCTTGGTGGAAAAGTGAGATTTTTCTACCTTCACTGCCATCAGCATGCAGTGAGTCCCAGCCTCATCATATCATTTTAATCTCATTTACACTTTGCATTGCAAAATTTCAGGTCATTTTGGGAACTTTTGTAAACAGGGACCACAAAAGAGTGAGTCCAGGGACCAAGTTAGAAGAGGACCTTGAAGGGCTCGGTGGGAATAGCTTGCAGTTGTCTTATGAGTAGTTTTGTCCACCTAACAAACTCGTAGCAGTTGGTTGGACAGTTGGTAGAGAATGATGCTATAAATTCAGGTGTGAGTGGTTAGTCAAGAGTATACTTTAAAAGTTGTGACTAGTACAATTCTGGTGACAATTTGTCTTAGAGTTGTCCTGGATTACAGTGACTCTTGAGGTTTGTGAATTGCCTACAGTGATTTTAATCTGAATGGGGCTGTATTCTGAAAGTCATTTGGAGTTTCAGATGGACATTCTTAACATAGTTACTTAGTTGCATTAATCACGAGTCATCCTCTGAAGGATTCCATCTCCTGATTTACTTCTCCCAGAAATCACTTTAGAAGTCTCCCCATTATGTGACATACCATTTATATGAATGAATGTCAAAGGGATAGTTGAAGAACTTGTTTATATGCATCCTTTGGCTTTGGGGGAAGGAGCTACTCGCTTTTCAGGCTTTTATTTGAAGTAAAGATGCAATCTGGGTTTCCCTTCTTTTCTTGTTCTAGGTAGAAGTCATAAGATTTCATGAAACGCACGCAACTTGTTTCATGCAGTGAGTCTGTGGAGCAGAATTATTCTTTTATTCCTAAGCCTTCATGATTAAAAAATAAGTATTTTCTCTATTTTAGCCAAGCACTTACATAATTCTTACCATCTTTGGTGGATTCCTGAGGTGTATATGAGAAAATGGATAGGGATCAGTAGGTCAGTTGTTTTTAAAGAGAGCTAGCATGTGAAATAAAGGATTCGGGATACTGCCTCTATCCTTTTACCTTAGAGAAGCTTTACCTTTCCAATACTGCGGGTCATAGCTGGGTTTTTGAAACAGAAACTCAAAACACATAGCCCAAAACCACACAGCTCTCCTTCAGCTCCCTTTCAGACTCACTCGCTTCTAAAACTCCAGGGTGCCAGTTTTGTGTTCAGACTTTTTAACTGAACGCTGCCATTGGGGCACAGATGTTTTGCCATCTGTCTCTGCATCATCTACTACCATGGCTATCAAAGATTGTTTAAGGGCTTTCAGGTGCAAGTACAGGTGGTGTCTACTACCTTCTTCAGTGTAAACTTTTCCCCTTTTGGTTGATAACATTTGACCTTGGTTCTTTCTGTCTTGTTTGGGTTTTTTTTTCTGACTTCCACCTATTGAAAATGATGTTCTTTTTCAGCAAGGTAGGTTGTAATAATAATTTTTGCAGATGTTGTCATGTGACTTTAGAGAGTTATTTTAGGGATAGATTCTTTGAAGAAAAAAAATCAAGCTACAGAGTTTTTTGAGTGTTTTCCTGTGTATATTTCCAATTTGAGAAACAAAATTCTCTGATGTCAGTAAAAGGAAACTATTTTATGCTGTGCTTCACTTACAGAAATATGTGATTTTTTTACTCGAATCAGTAAAGAGGTGACAGTCTTCAGATGCATGTGCTGAATAATGGTAAAGAGCACTAACTTAGTGTTTCATGAAAAGATATATAAGAAAGTATATACATTGCTTGTGATGAAATCTTGTAATGTTTACAGATGAAACAGTCTGTAGACACAACAGAATGCCCTATGGCAGAAACACCATCAGAGAACTAAAAGAGAGATTTAGTCATCTTTTATCTCAAGCAGCAAGACAAAATGTGTATTTATGATAGCCTGAGGAGAGGTTGCTATTTTTTTCTGAGTGTGTTGGCAGAAAAAGGGACTGATTTTTTTTGCAGTTTGAGAGACGAGCCACTTTGGCTCAGGTGACTGGATGTACAGTGCTACTGAAGTGTCATATGAGCCACCAAGATTGAAAGACACAGAATGAAGTAAATGGAAGTTGGGTACATCAGTCAAAAAGTGGGACCTTCACAGACTTTACTTGGACCTTTGAGTCCCCAGATAGCACTTTTGAGTGAGTACAATTGCAAGTACAATTTTTGCAGTGTCCAAAAATATCCCTCTGGGATTTGCCACCCTAAACTGCAGTGGTGTCCTTAAATGAGGTGATCCTCTGTTTGTGCCCTGCAAGGCATCCTTATCTGATTAGCATGCTCCAAGCCCCAGCAATGTTACATTTAAACAATGCATGAAACCGACCTCTGCTGCCATTTTCACTCACAGAGGAGATTTGATGGTACTGACCTCTAATACTAGAGCTTAAAAACATAAGAACTGTCCTAGTGGTCCTGAACAAAGCCTATTTTCTTGCCAAAGAACTTGGGGTTTAGGCCCAGCTCTTGGAATTTCTTCTTCTATTAAATTGTTTAAATACAGATCAAACTGTATTCAGAGAAATTTAGTTGTGTTGGAAAAGTTTCCAATGAACCTTCAGGTTTTGAGGTGTTAGGAGCTGGTTGTCAAGATCATGCCCTTGGACTCAGGTCACAGCTTTCTCCTTGAAGGCACCTAAGCCACCGTTTGGCAGCGAAACCAGTTTGTGGCCTAAACAACTGGAATTTGTCTGGGGGTTTGAGGATAAAGCTCTTACAGTCACAAGAAGTACAGATCCTCCAACTCCAGTGTTTTCCACTCTGGAATGCTTCCAGTATAAGAAAGAGAAAAGGTATTCCCAAGTCCATCTTATCAGATGGGTTTTCAGCCATTCGCACAATTTCAGGTCACCTCAGTTTAGCCCCCTTTGGTGTAACAAAGTAACCCAGCATATTTGTCGGGAACAAGGAGTCATGAACAGAGTAATAACAAATGTTTTCCACATTAGGTTGCTTCCTTCTCTCAGTAACAAAACCCTATTATTATTATTATTATTGTTTACATTTAAACAATGAGAATGCTCTGTCCCCTCTCTCCCGGTTCCAGCCCAGGCCAACCTCAATCCCTTGCAGTCCACTGGGTTTTTATGGATGCTCTGCAGCACAGTCACAGTAGGGCACTGCTGCCCCGAAGTCTCCTCTCTAAAACAATGGGCTTGTTCACTCTGGAATAGTTTAAATTTTTTAAAAGCAATTTCCTCTACATGACTACATTTATTTTAGAAAGGAAATAACAGAGGTTGCTGTGGGTACCTGCAAACAGCATCAACACTTCAGAAGCAGAAGGCATCTTTTAGAGCACAAAACAGGTTAAGCAAGCAAGGGCAGGCGATAGGGTATAAAACAACAATGTAAGAACAGAGAAAATGTGACAGAGTAGGCTTTGCATTACAAGTTGCCAGACTAAGGAGCACACTAGTTAGCTTGTAATCTCTGCAGCTGCACAGGAGGGAGGTAGTAACTTCAGTGGAATTGCTGCTACAGATGGGAGTGGGCTCACATGAGGTCTGAGTCCATTTCACAGTGTTTAGGCTTCAGAGGAAACCTCAGTCACCGTTTTATAGCACCACACTTGATCTGAAGACCTGCTTGTGAAAGGAGTTATTTGCACAAGCTCTTTGTCAGCAGACTGCTGCTGCCTGCACCTGTGAATCTTTAAACGCCTTTGAATCCAGCCCAGCTGGGCTGGCTGAAGCTGAGACCAGTCAGCTGCCAGGAGGTGCTGGGTGGGTCTATCCTGCTTTTTTTGGGCAAGCTGATGGTAGAGCTGCAGGTCTTCTCCTTTCACTCAGGTACAGTGAGAGCTTCTTTGTTCTTGCCTGAAGAAAACACATAACAAGCAAGTTATGGATTTTTGTGGAGAATATTGTGCTCTTATTTATTTGTAGCTGAGCTGTTTCCTTCACTAGCTAATGAACTAAGGAAATTAAAAGGAAAATGGGGATTGTTTTTTTCTGCTTTAAGGAGCTATTTCCATCCAACAGTAGGGAAGGCATCTTATATGTAAGCTGCATCAAATTTCTTCATAGTGTATGAAAAGAAATTCAGTGGAGAAAAAAAGCTCTGAGAGCTTCTGGAAAACATTTCCAGAATCCTAGGATGGAAAAAGATTGAATATTTGGGGTTCTTTTACACCTTAGTTCCTCAAGTGCTCTAAAGATGTCCATATGAGATATTCTTTAAATATCTTTAATTGTTGTTTTTTTTTTAATTCCCTTTTCTTGTCCCAAGGTTTTCCTACAAAACGTAGTGCAGCAAATAAATCCTTGTTGAGGAGTGAAGATATTTATAATACTTTTAATGTTCTTGGTTGTTGTTCTCTTTGTCTGAGCAGTACCTTCCGTTCTTTGGTGATCCTTTGAATCGACTGGCTATCAGTATTTGTTATCCTTGCTATTGTGTGTTTGGTGTCCTGAAAAGGGTGTGTGTGTGTGTGTGTTCAGTGTTTGCTACACTGCTGTAGCATGTAGACCAGCAGCAGCCACAGGATGTTCTGTGCTTAAGTAAGGGGAGAGGGGGGCTTTTAGCAAAGAACATAAAATCTGTCCTGTTACAAAGACACTGTTAAATACTTCAGAGATTGACTGCAGGATGAGGCCTTAACTGAAGAGGCCTTACTTGCAGCATGATCTACAAAGAGCGTGCTCACCTTTGATCCACTTGCCTCTTGGTTTTTTGCTTTATGCAAATACAAGGGTGAGGGCTAAGTTAAAATTACATTGAACTAATTGGGTGTGCAGTTGGTAAGGCAGGAGCTGGTGGAAACTAAATGTGTTTTTTTGCAGAGGCAACAGGAGGAAGAGCAGAAAGAATGGCTGGGGGGTGGGTTGTCTCTCACTCCTGTGAAATTCATGGTTCAGCTGCTGCATGTGTCAGAACAAGTGGAATTTGCTCTTTGGCCTTTGTTTCATCCTCCTTTACATCTTCGTTCTTCTTATGGAAAGAAGAAACACAAAACTGTTTCAAAAACTTTTTGGGGTTAAGGTATTAACCTAGGACTGCAGAAGAGGGAGACTCAACAAGTTTTGTTTGCTGTTAATTGCAAAGTCCTAATCAATGGATGTTAGGAGGTGGATGTGATGGGTTGCCAGGTTTTTATAGCTGTTTCCCCCCCCTTATTAGCTGAAGATTTGCATAATTACATCTCTTGCATGGCAGGTGCATCTATTTTCCTTACTGTTGATCTCAGAATATGAGGCATGCTGAAAAAACCTTGCCATCTGAAGTTGGAGGCTAATGCTAACAAACTGCCCTTGGCAGAGGAGTGGGTTTGTTATTTGAATCCACAGCGCTGGCTGAGCTGTCACACCTAGGCCAAAAGTAAACACAGCAATAGGGCAAGTAGCCACAGTTAATGTGGAAAATGAGGGTAATGCTGCTGCTAAAAAGCATGGTCTCCATACTGCTATCCTGAACAGGCCAGGAAGCATCCCAGGAAACTGGAAAAGAAGGAAAATGTCTGTTGCTTTAGGCTGATTAAAATCTGAGGGGCTGACTGCTTTTTCAATCAGGTAAGGATATAGGTTTCCTGTTTGCTTCCCAGGGACTGGAAACAGGACATAGTTACAGCTGCTGCGCTGCAGTTGTTTATGGATGTTACAACAACTTTTTGCAGGGTTCCAGTGTTTTGGTTTTGTTGTTTTTTTTTCTTTTTCCCAAAGAAGAGTTTTGTTCAAGGGATTGCCACCTTTTTTTCAATGATACAATAATGTTTTTTTCAAAATCCTGCATCTACAAAGTAAAAAGGACAGGTGTGACTGTATGTCATTGCTTTCCATAGAGAGCAACCTATGTGAGCTTTCTCTTGTCTCCACTGAGTAAATTTAACCAAGAATATCACACCTCTGAGCACAAAGGATAAGGTATTTTGTGCTCTTATCACAGTGAGGTTTTTCTTTCTTTGAAGGAAATGAATTTCTACAGAGAATGAGAAGCAGTTCCTCAGTTTGGCTCTCCAGAAGAAGCCAATCTAAGTGTGTTTTCTGCTCTTTGTGATCAGAGGAAAATGAGCTTTGGCTACTCTTTCCTGATGCTCTGCTTTTCGTGAGAAAAATGTGGAGGTTGTTGAAGCCCAGAAAGGTGAAATGATTGGCAATGGGAGAAATTTAAATACTGTTTTGGGAACCTCTAAGTGGAGAGAATAGTGAGCTTTGAGCATTGCTTGATGTGTTCAGTTGTGTTTTTTCACACTTTTCCCATGAGTGGGGACTTGGTGGGTTGCACAGCCACAGGCAGTTGCTGCAGTGTACCTGCCTTGGCCACAAAAATTCCAAATCATGAGTCAAAATCAAAACTGACTCGAAAAGTAAGAAGCTTAAGAAGAGAGTGGCATTTTTATCCTACCTGTTATGAGGGGTTTACCTTTTTCATGTGTAAAATGTGGGTCAGATTTAAGACTGTTGGTCACCTCTGAATGATTTCTAAAATGAAAGCAGCTGCCATGATCTAATAGCCAGATTTTTTCATTTCATTTGGAGCTAATAATGATCCTCCAGTACTGAAATATCATAACTCACTAGTCCAAACCAATTTATTGTTTTAAAGATGTGATGGAATGAATGTTTTCTGTCTCGTAATTTTATTTCCGATCAAAAGCAGATTTCTCTTCTCCTTCCCTATTTGCACTTTCAGGATTTTGGGGAATTCTGCAAATGTTCTTTTCCTTTCCTTCCTTTATAATAAATAGTTTTGCAGCCTTTATCTGTGTTCATCAGTGTTACAGGAGCATCTGATATTTTTATTGGAACCAATGCTCTCTCAACTTTTGACCTGAAAGTTTTTCTGCTTCCTGAGTATCTAATTAAAGTGGGGGAAAATTATTCTGTGTACTTTGAGTGGTAAAAAGGGTTTCTGATTGCTGGCAAAGTTTTCTTTTATACTTTGACTATAAATATAGTTGTGATTGTAGCACAACACTTCATTTGTTATAATGGTCTCTGATAGTTTTCCTTGCTTTCTGGAGTTATGTTCTTATGTTTCAGAATACAAAATAAACCAGTGTTTCTTTTCCCAAGTTTAATTCCTGTGCTGCTTTCATCACAGGTTTCTGTTACAGTTACTCAGTGCTGGGTTCTTTCTGCTGCCATTAAACTCCACACCCACTTCTTTTTCTTATCTCCTCCACTTGCTCCGTCAATCCCACTGCTACTATAAAATTGGATCTCAATCTCTTGATTTTCCTGAATTTTAGTCCTGCCTTCTCTCTAATGCCAGTGGTGATTTGGTTTCCACCTTTAATTCCAGTTTTCAATTCTTATCAGACTGCAATCTCCCATCTCCTGAATTTTGAGTGTCACTGCAGATAACTTCAGCGCAGAGCCAGGAGTCCTCTTTTCCTCACCCCAGTGCAGTCTGAGGAGCCACGTGTAGCAGGCACTGTTGTATGGAGTACTGCTACTGTTTGTGAAGTTAAAAGGTCACATCCATTTCTTTGTTGGCTTTTGCAGCTGTGTACAGACAAAACTGTCACCAAATACTGCAGGATAAAGTGTTTCACTGCTAACTCCCGCACGATTAAATTTGACCTTCAGAGCTGAAGTCCAGGTTTTGTGTCTCTTTGAAATGAGAAACTTCAGTAAATCCTGCAGCACGGTGAAGGAGAGGCCTATGATTACATGCTTCTGGGGAAGCTTCTTTAGCAAAGGCATTTAAATAGAAAAATATGAACTGATTAAAAGTCAATTCACGGAACACCAGAAAGGTTCCATTTTTAAATCGGAAGCTGACACAAATGTGTGAGAACCACATTCAGCACCCAGGCTTCTGTCGTGGTTTTGGAGAATGGCTCTAAGTGTAGCCATAAGGTCAGAGAAGTGCCAGTCTTGCTAGGGTGTTACACTGCCTTAGAAATTCATGAAGTGGTTCTTTACTTTCTAATTTTGCTTTCCAGATACCTGGTGTAAGGGATGTGTAGTCTTCAAAGCTCTGAAATAATTATCTTGCAGTCTAAAGCGTGCTTTCAAGATGTAATTTCTTAGCAGCTTTCCTACATCTCTTCCTGGCAATACACTTGCACACAGGGCTAATTGTAGTAATTGAACAGCATCCTTCACTTTTTAAGTGCTCTGGCAACTACTGGTGTTACCAGCATGCTCATTTTCATGGAGAGTGTCTTTCTTCATGGATGGCAGTTTTTCTTGCTTTTTTTTTTCTGACCACAAATTCTGATTGCTTCTGCTCCCTGAAATGATACAGGGAACTTTTTTGAGGACTTAGCATAAAACTGCCAAAGCAGTTTCAAAATGGGCTAGTTTTGTTGCTGTGTGGGGATTTAACAAGCTGCTTTGTACAGTGGGTTTATCCACACACTGGTGCTCGTGTGTGTATGTATAATGTGTATATAAACTCATTTGAATGTTTTGCAATCTTTCAATGTAAACCAGATGGAATCATCAGTTCTGAATGCTTGATGAGTTCAAAAAAGTATGAAATCTTTTTTGCAATCATTCTTGGGGGGGGGGAAACAAACAAAAAACCAAACAAAAAAAAACTCAAGAAGTATTAGGAGGAGAAAATGAATAGGGCTTTTAAATAGTCTGACAAGGTGCCAACAGGTGATGCATCAAACTGCTCAGTGTCTTCAAAACTCCCCTGGTTTATCAATTCTGCAGTCACAGGTGAGAGTTAGGTGTATTTTCCAGGTTTTTGTAGACACCGTATGCATTTGCATTTTGCCAGATGATTTTATAAGGATTGCTTTTGTCGTTCTAAATCCCCCAAAGTACCGCTTTATTTTCCTGAGGTGCTTTTTGCTAAGTACCACACCCCTGAAGGAAAGATACATCAAATCATTATACTTTAAGGTTGAACTTACCTAACTTTAATATCCTTTGCCACAAATGCGGCTGCCCTCATGTTGCACCCTTGCACTTGCTTTATGAAGCAGGTACAGTATCTTCTATATTTCAGCCCCAGTCCTAGCTTCCTTCTCTGAGCTTCATAAAAGGAAGATGATGCAGTCTTTTTACCCTCAATTGACTCTGCATGAAACCTTTAACAGCTTCTCCCACAGCATCTTCCTCTGCTCTGTGGGCTGGACGATGTCACTCACAGCCCATGCTGAGGTGGCAAGGAAATCTCAGCCTGAGTGTGGAGCATCAGTGGAATTGAAATGAATTTCCTTGCTTTTATAAATATATACACATGTACCCACACAGATTTTCTCGGGGTGCTGTTGCTCTCGTGTGTTTTAATGGAGCATAAATTTACCCTTAAGTCTTGTTGCTAAAGTGAGTGCCCACATACCACCATTTCCTCTCTGACTGTATTTCAAACTGGATCATGAAGACCAGGGAAGGGGTTTGTGCTTTGACTCATTTGTTTTTTCTTGCCTCCGTTCACTAAAGCACACAGCAAGGAGACCAGGTATTATAACAATGAAGCAAATGTTTCCCCTGTGCATGTGCTCCAGAAAACATGCGTTTTTAAAAAGGCACTCGGTTACTGGCTGGAGCCTTCTTTTCCTAGAAGAGTGTTTCACAGGACCCTGTAGCATCTCTAGCTCTATGAAATTATAACTTTTTTGTGCAGTACAGAACTGCTAGAAAAAGAAATCACCTTTGTCTGAAATGCCAGGCATCTGAGGCCAGTTTCCCCAGAGCTGCTTGGCGTGGGCTCCTGTCCCTCCAGCACAATGGGAGGAGGCTCTGAGTCTCCTGTACAGCAGAGGCTGAGCTCACTGTACCATTTCTTCACGTGTGTTTTTCAGTCTAAGGACACTGTTTCCTGAAGGTGCTTCCTCCTTCCTAGCCTCAGATCTCCAAACCCTCAGTATGGGAGTCTGGAGGATGGAAATTATGTGCAACTGTTGCACTAGTTCAAGAAATGAAATTATTTTTAAATGAGTGCTTGGTTTTCACCTGAATGACTTTTTCCACTCTTTCCTTTGCTCTGAAATTAAAGACAGAAGCCTGTTGAGAGGTAATTGTCCATGTTATGTACAACATGAAGGGGGTCTGGAACAGGCCGTGTTGATTAATGCAAGGGCTTATACTTCCTCACTGTCTTGACAATAAGAACAAACACAACCAACACCCTGTAGGTGGTTCTTTTTCCTCTTCTACATCCGTGTTTCCAGGGTGGTTTCCTTAAGGAAACAACCAGTTTGCCAAAATATCAGGTTCTTTTTATCTTACTGAATCAGCGTAGGTCAGAGGGATACTCTCTGAGAAGAGGGTAGCTCCTCTTTCACTGGGTTTTGATCTCTGAAGGAAGGCTGTAAAACTTCCCCTCCCTCTCTTTGTGTGTTTGGAAAGCACTCCCATGCTCGCTTTATCACTGCATAAAACTTCAGACAGCAAGAGTTAGTTTTTCAGCATCTAGTCGGCCAAGCATACTGCTGAAGACTCTCACGAGCAAATGTCTGAGACTGGCTTGGTGCCGTCAAGTAAGAAATGTGTCGGTGTGTGTTGGTGCATGTGTTCTGTCATAGCCAGCAGCATTTCTAGCTGCTCTTTGACTGTTCTTCCTGGAGCCACCTTGTAGCACAAGAGCTAGAAATAAAATATTATGAATTGTCATCTTTGTCTGAGGACTACAAGGCAAGATACCGATCTAGGAGCGCACACATCTACCAAGCTGGTTAGGTGACAGGCTTGGAAAGGAGGGAGTATGGGCTTGGAGCCCAGGCGTAGATCCTGTTTCTGATGTTGCAACAGATGCTGTTACCTGATCCGAGAGGTCACTTGGTGTGTCTCAACTTTCACATGTGTGAGTATTTACTTGACATGTTGGAGCAGTGTGAGGACTCATTCACTAATTTCAAACTCTCCAAAATCCAGTATGATAATAATGACCTCATAAAATACCCACCAGTTAAGTAAAACATTTTAAAGAAGTGTTATTTCTTTTAAATCTACCTTTAATTAAAGACATTTGGTATTGCTTAGGAAAATTGTGTTTTGATGTAGTGCAAAATGTAATGGCCCCCAAAATGAAATAGCAGAATTTAAAGTAAATTACCTCAATTACATTCTTCAGGTCACGTTGTAATGGCATGCACTGAATAGAGCTGCTTGTATAGATGGTAGATTTATATACAGCTGGCTGGTTTGGGTTTATAAACAGTTCCTGCCATGTGGCATATGAGTGGTGAGAACACCAATGTGGGGCACTTCAGAAAACAACCTCTGGTGTGGTCTGTGGGTGACCAGCATTCGGTTTTGGGTTTGCATTTATGGGATTGGTTGATGGCTGGGAGTGCTGAAGCAGAAGCAGCTTTTCCCCATCTGCAGATGGGTTTTTGTGAACAGATGTAACCATCAATCCAACTTTTTATCCTCACTGTCCTCTTGCCTTGACCCTTCTTGTTGGGTAAGGGCTCTTAGAACACTGTGAAGTGAGAAAAAACAATGTTTGTTTTTATATGGTTGTTGCTGTCACTCCTGCTCATTAGCTCACTCTTTGTACTGGTGAGACTGGATTGCTGGTAACTAATCTCAAGTGTATTAATTAACAGGTAGTCCTGTCACTGGACAATTACTTTAAAGGATCAAATAAAGCAAGTCAGCAGAGCACTTGTGTCTGAAAGATCATATAGAATATTTTGGTTATAGCCAATTTTATTGTCTGTTGCATTATTTTCCATTTTGTTATTAATCAGATTTGTATGTAGTCACTATGTGACTCCCTAAGTTGAAATGAATGTTCTGTTGATGGTTCCTGCTGCTTTGGGTAGGCTCCTTCGTAAGGAACAAATGCTTGATGGGTTTACCACCAAGGAAAACATCCCAGTTTGGTTCTGCCAAAGACATGTGGGTGAGCATTCCATCACAGATAGGAAACCCTGGGTGCATTTCTGGGGAGCTTTCTAACCAAAGATCATTGGAAGATGACATCTTTCCCTTGGGCAGTTAATCTTCCTGTGGGGAGAAGGGGTGAGTGGTAGAAAAAAGTGGTGATGATGGATTTGCTGGATCATTATTTGTTAAAGCTAGGGCTCTTGAAGGGAGCTTCATGACAAGGCACACTTAGGATTAATTTTTTAATACATTCACACGCTGGTGATGTTTGAACAGTCCACGTGCTCACGTTTAGAGCGAGCAGCTTGCATCTAATGCACTCCAGCGCTTTACGCAGGAAAAGAAGCGGTAAGTCACCAGCAGCCAGCGAGCCCTTCGGAGAACCTCTGAGCCTGCTGACAGGCACAGTTGCTCTGCATGTAATTTGAAGAAGGGTATTGTGTCCCCGGTGGCTCGGCTTTGACTGAAAGATGGAGTTTTGCGCTCTTGTTTTGCACTGAAGACGGGTTCCCAGATAAATAGGTCACTGTCCGCGGAACTATTTGGCACCGAATCGATTAGAAGCAACATGACCTTAAGCCTGATCTCCTTGCTCTACAAAGATATTGCTGAATTGTGGCTGCTCCTGAAGAAAAGCACAGGTGTGTTTAGTCTTTCCCATTTTCTTTCTTACTTGATTGCAGGTCAAGCCGGAACTCTGTGGGCTAACAGCCTACCGAGGAGAGCGGGATGTGGTTTAGAACAAAGGCAGCAGCTTTGCTCTTGTAGACATTCATCTGTAAACATAACACATTGTTACACGTGTGCGTGTGTTCTGGCCTCCTGTAAATCTGCAGTGCCTCCTTTTATTTCCGGATGCGTCTCGTGGTACATCAGGCACGTCCACTGAATCCATCCCTGTATTTTCCAGGGCAGGTACTTGGCTCAGGATTCGCTCCGGCGGTGGTCATGGCGATCAGAACCGCTGCTACAGCTTACGAGGAGAATCTGCGGTCGCGAGAGCGGGCCTGCTGTGGCTGAATTACAGGGGGGTTTAATTTCCAGTTCATTGCATTTTATGTAAATATCGGATACTGCATTTCTCCTGATCCCTGTTTAAAGTAGGAGGGAAAAAAAAAATCACAGTTTCTTTCGGAGGATACAGTTTGGCATCCCCTAGTTGTTAGTGGAGGAGGGTTAATCTAAAATGCATTATTTCTTAAATTCCTTCAGTCAGAGCTTTCTATAGGAATGTTGTTTCTGTTAAGATATAATGAAATAGTGGAGATATTATTTGCTGTTAATAGTGCAGCTACAGTCCATTGCAAAACTGAAAGCGTGTTTTGTGGAATAGAGACAAGCAAAAATTGCTTCCTTATTCTGGTCCTTGAATTCACATTTCCAGTTCTGTTTTCTGCTTTTGGTATGCGTGACCACTGCAGAGGAGGACTGGAGAGAGAGCACCGAGTCCACGGACTGGTGTCTGACCTTCCAGTGTTGTGGGTTTTGAAATGTCACATTTAAACAAAACAGGTATGTAAAGGGTGGCTCTTCTTACTAATCTTTAATTAGTATTACTAATTAAATCATCAACATGTGAGTCTGAGTGCTCTGCTTCTCAGCAGTGCTCGTGTTACTCTAGGGCTAATACCAAAAGGCATGCAGCTTAGGAGGAAAAAATGAAAGATTTAAGAAAGGTGAGGCGAGCCAGATGGAAGGGGTGGAGGGATTAATCAGCCTGAGTAACCTTTGGTCATTATGCACATCCACATCCTTCTCCACGCTGCGAGGGGAGGGCTGTGCTTAGGAAACGGCTGATTATTTTATGAGAGAGAGAGAAAATCTGCTTTAAACGGCAGAGCCAGGCAGTGGTTTGTGTCAGATCATGGTGGGTCATACATAGCCATGCCAGGACTATTTGTGTAAGTTGCCAGCTTTCAAATAGGGGGGTTAAATTTGTATTTGATTATTGAGAAATAAAGGAGCAGGCTGCTTTTGTTAGCAACTGCCAAGGCTTGATTACTGTTTGTTGACTGCCACTGCTTCTTGTGGGCATGTTCAGTGTGTCAGAGAGATCTCCTTCCTGGAGAACTGTTGAAAGATAGTTTGAAGTGGGCAGAATGGTTGTCCCTTTGCCCAGCTTTGTTGTTTCCTCTTCCTCCTCAGTGCTGTACAGGGTATTTTTTTTGTGCCTACAGTCAGCAGAGGGGAGAAAATTCAAGTGAAGGAGAGGTCTCAGATACCCATCTTTCCATTCTCAAACCTCTGAAAATTTCCAAGGAAAACAATGTCTTCTTGGGGAAGTTCTTTGTGGATCTGTGTCTTGTGACACAAAGGGTGGACAAACTGAAGAGAGGATGATTTTGGGATATGGGCACAGGACTTAAGTCTCTCGTCTGCTTAAAGACTGAAGCAGTTGAGAACAGTGCTGGTTCTGGGTTTTGGCATCTGAATGGGGATGAAAGGACCTCCTTCCATCTAAGTACATTGCAAGACTAAAAAGTTTGATGCGAGTTGGGTGTTGTGGCAATGGGGTATGCAGCCAGCACTGCCTGCCTGTGGCTGTGGATCCCCAGGAGTTAGCAGGCTCTCTCCAAGGGACGGGATCTCATGGAGGATCCCTCACGGAGGCTCTCCTAGCTTTCCTTATAGATAGGGGAAATGTGGCAAGAGGATGACTGGAGTCCCAGCAGAGGTCTTCTGTGTGTGCTGGTAATTGGGGGGAGTGTTCTTGAAGTCTGTCTGTCTCAGCCTTATTTGCAATGAAGGTGGACTTCCTTCAGCTGCCGGAGTTGGGCGCAGCACTTGGGAATTGCACGTCAGGGAAGGGATGACACAGTGGATTAATCACCATCATTTGCAACATCTCTGTGCTAAGAACATGCCATAGCTTTACCTGACAGGAGGAAAGCGAGGCCAGTCACTGCCGTGCTTGTCTGCCTATGAGACTGGTATGGTCTGATCTTCCCTCCTGCTGCAGTGCTACGGCTCTGGGATCTGCTGCTACGTGACAGTTTTGCATCCTGTGAAGCTCTTAATTGTTGACGTGGAGGATTGGGAACAACTGCTAGAAAACAAATTGTTGGCTGGATTTTTTTAGAAAGCAGGACTGCTTATCATGACTGAGCTATTTCCTCTTGGATACACCATGTAATATGTGGTTGTAGATAGATTTTTAATAGCCTGAGGTTCAGCAAGTGCATCAATATAACTAAATTTTACCCTATTCTGTATTCATTTCAAAGGTAGTATGCTGACTTTGGTACACAATTTAGTTTGTATGTGTTCATTGGTTGTAAGGCCATGATGTCTGTGTTGGGAATTTCTCTTTTGGGGATTGTGTGGTAGGCTTAGGGACTTCTGATGAGGGAATTCCTTCAGAATTACAGAAGAAATTTGGAGAGGACCCCTGTATGCCCCCTAGTCCTTTGTCTTGCTCCAAACAAGATTAATTTTAATTAGTTTTCTAACCTGTCTGTCTGAGGTCTGTGTATGTCTGAGGGTGGAGGTTGCTCAGTCTCACTGGGCAGCCTGTCCCAGTGCTTGGCTCTTCTCAGGGTGAATTTATTCCCCTTGCATTTGGCTGGAATTTCCCATGCTGCAGTGTCTGACTGTTGCCTCTCATCCCTTTGCTGTGCAAAATATCCGTAATGACATTAACTCCTTTCTAATAAGCATTAGTATCATTTCAAAACTAAAATAGATGCTACAAACTTTCATAGAGTGCCTCACTGGTGTCACTGAAACCCAGGACCTCTGGTCAGGTTTTTACAAGTAAATCCCCATCTTAGGACCACTGATGTGACTTTTTTTGTTCCTTTTGCTTTTTGACAGTTTATTTTAACCTGCCTTCAATCTCAAAGGAGCAGACTATCCAGTGAGGTCAAACGAGACTTCATCTGAAAACACCCACCACCAGCAAAGTGCAAGGTCACAGTTTGCTCTTCACCCTCTTCACTGCACTGGAGGTGTGAGAGATTTGCCTCTCATTATCATTTTACCTTGAAATCAAGGGAGCCTTATATGTGTGTTTCCTCAAATGCTGTATCTTAAACACTTCTCTAAGCATCAGATATTTGGGATCTTTTTTTTTTTTTATGTATATGGCTTTACTCTTCAAAGTGCAGAACTTCTAGATTTCTGTTTTGAGAAGAGGACAAAGACTTTGAATATCTAAGAGCTGTTGCTCCTGGTGCTTTCTAAAGACCCTGGCTTTTATAAGCCTTTATTTCACAGAGCCTGTGGAAGGGTAGCATAGCTCAGCTCTGCTGTACTATTTTCTGGTTTTATGCTCAGTTAGGTGAGAGAAATTGTGGAGGTCATCTAAATCAGAATAACTGGTGTATCTATTCCCTTCTCAGTCTGAAAGTGTCAGAGATTTGTTGGTTTTAAGTTCTAAGCAAGGATTTTTCTCACTTTGCGACCATGGCTTCCCTTAACTTTCCCTTAACAGTTATAACTTCCCTTAACAAAGGGCAAGTTATAACTGGTTCTAATGTGCATCTACTTTGTGCTTGGCACACACAAAATAAGGAGTTTTCTGTTATTCCAGGAAGCTTAAGTACTTTCCCTGTATACCCCAAAAAGCAGATTTTTAAGAGAAAGCTGTTGATCTTGGACTTAAAGTCTAACGAAACAACCTCTCAAGCCAGAGTTAATATCCAGTTAGACTGTTACACTGATGGAAACAGAATGTTTTGTTTTGTTTTGGTTTTTTTTTCAGATGAAACACAGAAATCTATTAAATTTTATCTTCATTGATTTGTTTTGCACAGTCAGTTTCCATGAAAAATAACACCTTGCTTACAGGGCCAGAGCTTTAGTTAGCAGAACTTGATTAGTCATTACAGCCATGTGCCCGATTCTTAGACTGGATAATGAAAGGATGCTTAATTTGAGACCTAAAAGAGGTGAAAATTGGGTGTTCAAGGCAGGTTAGAGTTTTGAGCGACCTGGTCTAGTGAAAGACGTCCTTGCCCGTGGCAGAGGGGTTGGACTAGACAACCTTTAAAGGTCCCTTTCAACCCAAACCACTCTGTGACAGCCTCTCGGGTGATTTTAATTTCAGATCAAGAGTAAAATCACATGTTGATTAAAATTCTGTCTTGCTTGTAAAATATCGTAGAAAACCAGCATTTGGTTTAGCAGAATTGCTGAGTACTCGTGAAGCCAGTCCTGTGCACGTTGCCTTTTCAGTCAAAGTTTTGGGGCATGCTTTGAGATAGATATTTTTCTGCAGGGACATTTGAAAGCAGGTGGTTTCCTGAAAAGATGTCCACTTTAGCATACGTGTTTTAAGCTGTGTGACTGCATCATTAGTTTTTAAGTCATGCTGAAGGCAAATTCTATAATTTCCATGTAGCTCTTTTATTCAGAGTTGATCTTTCTATTTCTTGTAAGACTTCTTTGCAAAGCTCTAGTACTTAGAAAGCAAAATTCTCATAATCATTTTCTCAGAGCATTAAATCTTACTAAATGCAGTTGACAAAATCTAACATTTTTCTTACTCTGTGGAGGTTTGCTTGCTAAAGTACCAAGTGGGACACATCTGGGTCAGCCACCCTCTTATCACTTGAGTGCCTGCTAGGAGAACATTCTCTGCCACTCAGGCTCTAGCTAATATTTCTCTATTCAAAAAAAAAATTAAATTGAATCCTTGCTTTTTGCAAAATCTGCTTCTTGATGGTGACTAATCTCTTGGATATATTTTTATACTACACCTTCAGCATGATGTGCAGTATTAAGGGGTTAATGATGCTGCAGGTCTGGCTATATTTGTTAATCCAGTTTTGGAGGCATGGTTCCCAGTAGTTTGAAACTATCCTGCAAGAACAGAAAATGGTTTACTAGCAAGCAAATAAAATTTCTTTGGCTTTCTTCGGGACATCCTGGAAGGAATAGGAGAGGAATATTATTGTTGCAATAGTAAGATCATGCCACCAGCTGCATTTTTGCTTTTAGATGATAAGTCCTTGTGATGGCATTGCTGCACTTTAACCCCAAGCCCTCTTTGTGGCAGTCAAAAAGTTCCACTATAACAGGCTTGTGTGGCATGACTGAAAGTTTCTCTTCCTTCTTAGTTTGGGAAAGGAGTCATTATCATGATTTGAAATAATTACCATGCCTGGAAATAGCCTGAAGAACACCACCTCTTTCTCAGCAGAGCTGATTAGGTGTGCTTTTAAACTGTCTTCAGCAAAAGCATGGCAAGACAAATTAGATGCTGTAACTGGTAACACTTCCAGATTTCTTGCTAGAGTTGCAATACCTCCCACTCCCCTTTGCTGTTGTGTTTTGGTGTTTGATTTTTTTGTTAATTTCTTTCATTTTTGTTGTTGTTTTATGTTTTGTGTTTTTTTGATATTTTTAAAATTATAATATTATTTTGTGTAGCTCCTGATATAATTTTTTTCCAGATTTTCTTGCAAGGATGAAGAAATACGAGATCTTGTGTTGATCCTTAGAATGCCTTCCTAATTATTACATAGTTTTCTTCTAGTTTCAGATTAGCTTGTAGTTGATTACTCTTCTAAGCCGTATCCAAACTTAATGCTGATCCCTGAAAAGCTATGGGACTGCAGAAGGTGTGTGTCAAGAAGGTGTGAGTGATGAAGCAGAAGAGGAAGAGGTAGTTTTTAGCACTGGGGATCCTGTGAGTGCATCTTCTCTATGGGGAAAAGCGAGCATTGTACTTCCTCTGCTGTTTGTGCTTTGAGGTGGTATTGTTTAGGCAAACGAAGGCTGAGAACTTTATTGCCTTTTGAAGGAGAGGAGGTGGAAGCAGGAAGAGAACAAATGGATCCTTTGAGGTGGATAATAAATGAACCAATTGAAAAAAATGTAGAGAAGAGTTTGAAATATATAAAAATCTTGGTTGTCTGTCAAAGTGTGCTTCTGAGCAGCTGTTTCAGACTTGAGTCAAGAAAATGGGGATTGTAACATACTGTGGCCTGTGCCAGCCTAGCAGCACTGTGTTTGCTGTGCACCTTAAGAGTTTTTCCCTTAAAAGAAGGCTCAGTGATTAACCTCCTTACATGAAACCAAATCATCATCCGCAGTTTTGCAGGTAGTCCTGTGATCTCAAAGTAAAAGCAGGTGGCTTTTTTTTTTTATTTTATTTGTGATGACAGCAAACAATTATTTGGGTAAAGCAGGTGGTTTAGGTCGCATCTGTATAATACAAAGTTTCTTTGGTTTTCTGTTATTTCACACATGACAAGTTCTTTGTATCTGAATAGCAGAATTGCAGCATTTTGGGATTAATTTGTCTCTTCTAAGTAGTTGTGGTGTTCTTTGGGTATGATTAAAGAAGCAGAGTTATTGCATTTCATTCCAGTAGCATCATTTAGCTATTACCTAAACTTACAGGTAATGAAAGATGCTGCAGAAGTATTTTATGGGCACTCAGTGCCCATGCAAAGCTGCTTGGAGCACTAGATTGCTTTATTTCTGTTTGTGCTAGCAATTGGGATGCTGGTGGAGTTGAAGAATTTGTACTTCCTGCTTGCTTGGGATATTTTAGCTCGCCAGAAATGAGCAAGTAGCAAGAGCACTGTTTTATCCTGATGATAATGTCCTTCCTAACTACACTAGCAGAAAGCTGCCTTTTGTATGAAAATTCCAGAGGTTAAATCACTTGCTTTTCCTGGCCCTTTGTTTTGATTGCAGTGCAGTCAAATAAAATCGAAATGAACTCTTCCTGAAGATATTTCAAACTGGTGAGGTTTTAATACTTATTTTATGAACATTTGCATCAACTCCTGTCATCAGGTGGCTACAAACAGGACATGGACCTAAGAAGCTCAGTCTGCAGCTCTTGTACCTGAGCAGACCTAGCACAGGCTTTGCAGGCATTGTCACTCTTCAGCCTCAATTCTTTAAAAACCCATTTCAAAGCTGGAGAGCTCTCTTGATGTCTTGACTAGCTCATTAGTTTCATGTGGCTTAGCACAGAAAAGGACTATCTTCACCAGCTCTTCTGCAATGGCTTTTCCTCCTTTGAGGGCTACACAAAGGAGCTGACTGTTAGTGGTGGTGGTCGGGGGGTAAAGATGAAGAGGAAAGAATGAGGAAATGAAAGGTTTGCCTTGGGGCTGAGGGAGATGAAGGGGCTGCCCTGAAAGTAATTATCTTGCATTTATAATTATCAGATGGGAGGGTACTTTAATGAAGATACTTTTCATATGAAGATCCCCTTCATAAAAGGCATTCAACACAAGTGGGTAGGCTGTTGGAGAGGAGAAGCAAAAGAAAACCAGTTGTGAAAAAGACATTATTTCTTCAATTTAAGGAATGAATTTTATAGAGAAGCTATAAACACATTTTCAGGAAAAATCTTGCTGACTCGGCAAGAAAGAGGAGGGTGTAAAGTGATTTGTAGTTTACTTTATGGTGTGCTACTGGAATCTGTGTTGAAAGGCATAATTGTGTCCATATGTGTACATACAGGTTGGCTTTCAAGTTGCTATAAAGTAATGACCATAGAATTTCATGCAGAACTACTCAGAGTGGTGTAATTCCAGCTGGCTCAGTGGGAACTGGATTAAACCCATTACAAGAGGCTCATGAGTTGTGTCTAGAGGCTTCCTTCTGCACAGTATAGGTATGGACTGTTCAGCCTCCCCTCCAGCGTTGTCTTCTGTGAAAATGGTTTTACTTCTGCATGTTGGGTGAACTCTGGATGATGACGAGTTGCTGTTTGACTGGGGGGGGCTGGAAAAGAGGAGCCTTTTTCCAACAATAAATGAAAATCTTGACTTGAGTGACATTGATCGTTTTCTCAGATCCAGGTTTCTTCAAGGCTTGCTGGCACCAGGTAATTCAAGCACAAGTTGTCTTTGTGCCCTCGTGCTTAAATCTGTCATCGTGTTTTATCTGAAACGTGTCTCTGAAGGGATGGGGTCAGGCCCCTCTAAGCCATCTTCCTCCATCACAGAGACAGGTCTATTGAAGCAAGATTCAAAAGTGAATTAGAAGATGATATACCTGTGAGGCTGTGGCTCACATTTGTAGAGAGAAAGGCTTTCCTTTTAATAAGAACCACGGACTTAACTGATTCCTTTATGGTAGGAAGCTGACACTTCTGGCCTCTCTTACACTCATAATGTAAAGGCTGGAAAATGAGGGGTTTTTTAAAAGAACCTCCAGTGGTTGGCTTAGAAAATTATCTTTGTGCATTCCCAGCATATACATGTGTGATGTTTTGTTTTTTTTTTTAAGTAATAAATAACTTTACAGAACCTTATTTTACCATTTATTAGCACCTACAATATCAGATGAGCTATAAATGCCAGGGGCTCTCTTTTAAGCAATCTCCTCTGGCAAACTCTTTCAATGAGCCCTTCAAGAAAGACTGGATATTCTAGCCTGTTTTGATAGAAGCATCTTCTTTATTCAGCTATGGTCTCTGTTTTGGAAATATTATGTAAAGCAGTCAAGGCAGAAGTGGGAAAATCATGGTCTGTATAAATCTTAATGCATGTAAGGGAAAGTAGAGCTCAAGCCTATAAAAATTCCTTAGAAAACAGCAAGCAGATTTTCAGTAATTCTGTGGTTTAATGTTCTCTTATTTAGCGTTACTAAAATGGAAGGGGTCTCTAAAGAGTGTAGCAGGTGGTAGGTTCTCTATTTAAAGAATAGTTCCAAGAAGTTCTTTTCTACCAAGACCGTGAGTGTAAGGAAGGAGCACGTGCCCTTGCAGCCTGTTTAGCACGTGTGCCTTTCCTTACCCTATCCTGTTAAGAAAATAGCATAATCAGGTAATGATGGATGAGCTTAAAGTGAAATCAGATTAAATCCCAAACAAAGGGTGATTAAACCCTCTTTTTTTTTTTTAAGAGGTATAATAAACACAGAGGAAATTATGCAGAGAGATGAGTTTCTACAATTGCATCCCCTCTGAAGGGAGACATGGGGTATTGGAGGGGGACTTCTGGCTAAACCTCCTGAGTGCTGATACGGGGTTCAGGTGTCAAGTGGCTGGATGGGAGCTGTTCAGCAGTGCCCAGAGTTGCACTTGCTTGCACTGCTATTTTTTGTTTCAAATGATTGACAATTGGCTCTGATTTTAATGCATCTTCTGCTTATTGAAGAGTGGCATGAAGCCAGATCAGCCAGAGCAAGATGGGAAGGGGGTTGTGACTTGGTGGAGGAGAGGGCAGCAGGAAGGGCTTTGGGAGGCTTTCCATCTGTCAGCAGGCACAGTGGTGCTGCTCCCCCAGTTGCAAACACACTGGCACTTAAATCTGAGTTACAACTGAGTTTAAAACCAGGGGGAGGAAAACACTGTCTCTTCAGTGGAACAGTATTTGACCTCATGGTTATGGGCTGTCCTGTGCTGATAGCAAAAGCTGCTGTTCCTGTCAGTAAAAACATTGGGGCAATCAAATGTAGACTTGTGTCTTACCTGGCAGAGGTCAGAACCACAAAGAGATTGATCTCCCAGGTGCATGAAGAAACAGTGTCCATTATGTGTCTGGGTAACATAGTGTTACAGACATCTTGCCAGCTTGAATGGTATGTGCATACTTACAGATGCAAAACACACCTATTTTATTTCATGTTTATGCTGCAATAATGTAAATTATTTCTGCCTGTGTCTGTAGGCAGAATAGCATATTAAAAAGTTATTACATTCAGTTCTCTTCCCCATCTCTCACCAAGAAAGTTGACAATGACCCTGTAATCGTTTATATTTAGGTAAATGGGTACAATGGGTGGCATTGGTTTGCAGAACACAGCAATTTACTTAAGTTTCTTAGAGACTGCTGCAGGAAGGCTCCTTATATTAAAAAAACAGACAGCAAAAGTAGAATCTAAAATCCTTTTTCCCTTGGGGGAGGTGTCCCCTCTTCCGGACATAACTTGTCTAACTGAGACTGGACTTTTGAAAAATCTGTGTTTCCCTTAAAAACATGAAGATGATGACATGACTGAGGGTCTGGGTGAAATATGACTTAACAGCTAAATGTGTCCACTTATGGATTTGACAGCATGGTATGCAGAGGTCTTATGATCAAGCAGCGGTTCACCGGATGCAGAAAATTAGCTCTGATCAGTATGTGACCTTGAAAGTGGTCATGGGTTTTCCTCTGCCTGACTGGACAAAAGAGAACAGAGAAGTTCTGTTTCCCAATATAAGATGTTGCTCATCTGGAAGAAGTAACTGGAAGTGTGTTGTTTTGTTGTTGGTCTCAAATAATTGCAGTTCTGGAAATCTTACATGAGATTTGCTTATAAAAGTGAGTGAAAATTTAGCATTTGAAAGATCTCAGTCATAGCAAGTCCCTTCCTTCAGGGCCACAGCTCTATCACAGATAGCCACTCGTTGACCTGTAAACTCTTCCTATATACCTCCCCGCCCATTCTTACAGGAGGAATGGAGGCAAACACTGCTTGCGCTCCAGCCCCCCTAACTAGCCGTCCCAGGGCCCTGAAGTCACTCTTCATTGCCCTTACATTTCTAGTGATAATTTCATCACTGCCAACCTGAAAAATCAGCAGTGGATAGTAATCCGAGGAACCCACAAGATCAGGGAGTTTCCTTTTAACATCTCTAATCCGAGCCCCAGGGAGGCAACAGACCTCCTCTACTTCTGTTTGAGCAGCTTGTATCTGAAGGCTCAAAGAGATGGCACGTATCTTTACACCACTTTTAGGTTCCCACTTACTTTTCCTCTGTATGAGTTCTGAGTGTCAGATTTGAGTCTATCTTAATGGCATTTCAATGTACACAAAACGCAGAACTTCTTTCTACAATACCAGATTAAAAGAAATGTTCAAAACTAAATAACAAAAATGACAGCTTATTCCATCACTACTTTTCAATGCAGCTAAAAATGTAGAATAATTAATATTTAGGAACTGCAAAAGAGTGAAACCTTCTGGTTTCCTCATATGAAAATGAGATCATAGTTTAATGGATGAGGTAACTGTGATGCAGTCTCTGCTGCACTCGGTGGAACTGAGGTCTCTGCTCACCCACTGGAAATACGCCTCTGCTCAAGCACTGGCAGAAGACAAAGGCTCAGGAAAGCAGGATGTTTATCAACAAGCTGAAGTGGAAGGGCTGAGATCAAAGACTAAGCAATACATTTCACTGTGGAGGTACAAATGTGTGTGTGCACCTTTCAAGAGTGTTCTACAGACGTTACTGAACGCTATTGCCTTAGGGTATTTGAACCCTAGAAAGCAGTCTAGAGGGATCAGAAGGTTTTCTTTCATGTAAGTTGAGAAGATTTTAATAAAAATTGCCTTGGATATGTAAAAGCCCCCACTGTTTAACTGAGGAATGTTAGGTCTATGGTGTTTGGTTCAGTGACATGTACTGCATCATGTGTCAGCAAATCCACGTTACTCTTTTATCAACGTGCTGTCCAAAGAAAAGTTTGCCCTTGGCAGACACTTGAAAGACTCCAAACTTTTTAATGTATTTTAGAAAACTTGGTTAGTTTTCTGGGTGTTTGTATTCTAGGGTTGATTTTATTTTTTATATCTGCAATAAAATTTTACATAAAATGACATTTGAAATACAAAACTTGTTTTTTTTCTTTTCCCCACAGATGAAATCATGCATCAGGATATCAGTCCCCTCTATGCTGCAGATATTCAAGACCAGTTAAAGAAACAATTTGCTTACCTGTCAGGTAAGACTGTGGTATTCCCTCCTATAGACATTGCTTAGATATGTGGTTCAGCCTGGTTTGTGTCCAGTTTCTGAGGTCTCACAGAGGATAAACTTATCTTTTATGAGCAATTCAAAATGCAGACTATCAAGAATTATTACATAAAGATTTAGGAAAAGAAGATTTTTATTTTAAGTATAATAAAAACTTTTAATTATAGTTAATTTTCCAATATTCAGATTAATGGAATGGAGCTGAGGGTAGGCTGAAAGAATTAATGGCTCAAAATAAATAAGTGCTGATGAGCCCAGCAGATGAACATTAGTCTCCTGTAGTCAGCAAGTGCTCACAGCTAGAACAGGGCTGAAACACTGATTTAGAGCTCTCTGAGCTAACTCAGCTCTCACTGAGAACTGGAGAGTGGTATGTGGATGTGCTGACAGTTGCTGTGGTCTTGTCTCACCTGCCGCTGGCTCTGCTATCAAGTTTGATAGTGAAACCTAAGCTGACACCTTGGTCTTGGCTGAAGTGATGGAGTGAGCACCATGGTACCACATTCCCCTGCAGCCTCAGTGCTGGGGCCAGGCATGTGTAGCATTGAGTTCTAGATGGATTTTGGCTTGATTTTACCACCTGCTTTCTACAAAGGACTCTGCTTTTAGGTGTAAATCTGTCTCTAAAAGCAGCACAGCCATGTTCACACAGCACAGAGTATCTTTGTCCCTTGATAACCTGTGCCAGGTAGGTGATGGGGGCCTGTGTTTGTACCATGCAACTGTTGGATGCTGAGCTTGGTCCATGAGCTTGATGGTCGAACCACGACTGGCTGATAATGAGTAAAGGGAGATAGTGCCTCTGCTCACTGCTCAGGCTGTGGGGCAAGTGGCTGATAAGTTGCTGAGTTTGTTTCCTGCCTCTAAAGCTCTTGCAGGTGTACAGCACTGAACTTGCTGGAGGACATGAGAGGCTTTGCAGAGCTGCCCTGCCTGCTTCGGAGTAAAAGAGATTGACCTCTCTGGGCTGATGCTGGGCTTTATGCATCTTCCCTCTTCCTTTGAATCCTTCCCTGCAGCAGATCAAAAGACACAGGGGGATGAAGCAGTCTACTGCTTTGCTTAGCAAGAGCTCATTGAACGTTGTTGCCCTCATAGCTAACCATTAATTATCATTTATTCCTTCCACACAAGCTAAACTAAGTGCGGGTCTGCGGGAGTGCAGTGTTTTCTATGAGGTGGTGGTAGCACTTGGAAATAAGGTTATGTTGTTGATGAAGTTGGCTGTTCATGCTCCATTTGAGGCTCAAAAGCCACAATTCTTTTCTGGGAGTTTATTTTTCTGACATTCTAAGCTCTTCCTCCTTATTCAGGGCAGAAAATGGCTCATATTAGTGTTATGCAAGAGTCGCCTTGTGGAGGAAACTGCAAGCAGGGTTTACGTGTTGCTCCTCTGAAGTGAGGGGAGGAAAACTGGTGACTGCAGTGCATGAATAATATTTCATTGGG
Organism: Chloroceryle aenea; assembly: GCA_013399075.1. NCBI lineage: Eukaryota > Metazoa > Chordata > Aves > Coraciiformes > Cerylidae > Chloroceryle > Chloroceryle aenea. Next base: position 316,966 of record VWZY01007922.1, read on the forward strand.
TCCAACTGGAAATTATTCACATCTTAAGATAATTGAGCCTGCACAGCCACAAGCATCTTCAGCACTCATTACATCCACCGAGCAGTGGAGCTTAGTAAGAGCAGCCGTTCCTCCTTCTATATTTTTCTGTTTATTCACTCTCCTGTCTATTAGTCTGCTTTGTTTTCTCCAAAGAGGGCAGCTGCATTGCTGTGGACCATGACTATATTCTCTGTTGGTTTTTTATTATTCTTGGGCAATTTGACTATTAGGCATTTTCATTTCACTTTGGACTTCATTTATGCTAATATTTTCATGCAGGGCACTGACAGTCAATTTTCTGTGCTATACCAAACAGTGGTGTTACGGGTTCTGCGAACAAAGCAGCGGAGCTAATATCCTGATACTCAATTTATCTTCTGGTTGTGTTTGAGTGGCTTTGCTATAATGCCATTTAAGATGTTCACAGTGTGTGTGAAGGTGATGACTTTGCTTATTACTAAGTTGCCTTGGAAATAGAATCTTAGGAAATGGCATAAAACTCAGGTTAATTAAAGTCCATAGATTACAACTACTCTTGGTGAATAGCATCTTTGCAGGCAGGGTGAATAGCCTAACGTGTTAGATGAATTTCAGGTTTTAGTTTCTGTTGGTTTGGTTTTGCTTTTTTAACAGCAACGTGGCACATACTTGAGAATCCCTTTCATTTCTCTAATAGGATGTATCTGGGTCTCACGGGATGCTGGCTTGAATAGTGAATGAAACCTGGGCTGCTGCTGTGACTGAAGCCTGTAGCCCTTCCCAAGCTGCTTTCTGTGGTTTAGTCTAAACTGGGGTCACTTCTTTCTCTTGGTCTCTTTTCCTCTGCAGGTACAGAGTAATTTGTGTCCCTTATGCTGATAGAATATAATGTAAATGCTACAGGGGCATCCAAATGAGGCTTGAAATGAAACAAAAATGAAGCAAAAACTTGCATTAATGCTTCAGTTTTGCAGTGAATATGATGAAGTGCAATGAGCTCAAGGTGCTCGCTACCCCTACAGATGTTGGAGGCTCTAGCTCAGCAGTGAGCCTGCAGTGCTGTGTTCAGCTTAAATCTAAGGAAGGGGCAAACTGGGGATGAGGTTTTTCATCAGACATTCACATAACAAGTTCATAAACCCTGAAGTTAATATTCTACCTCAGGCCCAGCTGTTTAGATTTTCCCTTAGTGTTTTCTCTTTCAGTGGAAGAAAGTCCTTATCTCTGAAGGAATTATTGCTCTTTTTCTTGTTGCTAGGCTGTGTTAAACACCTTCTCTACTTGGTTCACTGTTTCACCTGTCTTTTCTTCCTTGACTTAGTATTTGTGCAGCCACTTTTTCTTCTGCATTGCAAAGAATCTTCTGCCTTTTTTTTTAAATCCTCATGAAGGACATTGGAAGGTCCATTTAAATGTCTCTGGAAAATGTATTCCTTACAATCTTCCACGTTTTATATTTTCTTTAAGTACTTCCTTTTCTCTTTCTTTGATTGGAAAGTTGCTGCGTGACTTTCACGCCCAACTTTGCACCTGTCTGCCACTGCTGTTTGCAGGTATGTTAAAATAAATGTAGATGAGTGTGAGCATACAGACAGGTTGTGTATGTTTATATGCATCTGAAGTCGTGTGATGTGCAAATGAGACTCTTGGCCACCACAAGGACTGAACCAATTATTTCAAATCACTGTCATTTGAATGTCTCTCTATGCATTGAACATCTTCAAACAAATATTTCCATGAAAGGAAATACAAATGCAAGTTCCTGCTTACTTGCATTTTTGCCTATCGATTCAGAGTTGGTTTTCTGTGGTTGAAAAAATCAGCATTGGTCCTAGCTTTCAAAATACTTCTGTCTTTGGTACTTTAAATTATCATTTGAATAAGCTTCTCCTGGCTAGCTTTATTTACTCGTGTGCTCTTGCTCTTCTCTGTGGAAATAACCTGAAAATACCTCACTGGTTAAACTGTTCCCTTTGAAGTGTCCACGGGTGTTGAGCTTGTTTGTAAAACTGCATCAGCTATTTAAAAAGATCAGCTTGATATTTATTGCTGCTGTAACTTGGGCAGTGTCTATGTTGTGTATTGGCAGTAGGAGAGGCACTCTGTCTTGCACAGGCTTAATTCTAACTGCTGGTTTATAGTCACTGTGCTAACTGACTGACTGTAGAACTCTAAAGTAACTATATTAATAATAATAATTAAAAAAGTAAGGGGGGGTGGGGCGGGGAGTGGAGAATTCTTGGCCAAGAGATTTCCAGCCCAAATACATTCAGGTACAAATTTAGTTATTGTAAACTGGTTTCTAAACCTTGCTGCTGATCAGCCTGGGCAGAATGCAGCTTCTGATGTGATACCAGTAAAACTTCTTTCTTATTTCAGGGAAAGAATATTTTAATAAATTCTTCTTGATTCTGTTTTTATTTGCAAAGGATATGCAATGAAGTTTTTATCCAGTACCTCACTGAAGTCTACACATGATTTCAAATACTCTGAGTACTTCAGTTAAGTATATTATGCAAATAGAAAGGAGGAAATCTTCAGAAACACACAAACATAATAGCTGAGCCAGAACAGGAAAGCAAAACCTGTAGTAAGCCTTTCTCTCATTCACACAAGAACCTCACCTTTGCCATGACTGCAACCAAGAGCACTTTTACTTAAGCTGGGTCTTTGAACCAGAGTGGTAGATCTGAGCCATTGGACAATGGTGATGCTCTTGCATCATCTTGCATCTTGGTGGTCTTAGGAGAATATAAAGCTGTTAAATTCCAGTTGTGTGGGTCAGTGCAGGAGGAGAAAGAGATGATTTTTCCAATCGTTATGACTCAGGTAATTAGTCATAGTCACTCTACCAATAGACTTGAATTTATTAAAATATTACAGTTAAAGCACTACTTTTTACAATGAGGATTAAAACTCCAGTTGCTCATTAAACAAATTCCTCTGTACAAACTGAATTCATGAATAACAGCACTCACAGAGTTCATCGAAGTGTTCATGTCTTTTATTTATTTTTTTTTGTAATTTGGTGTATATAATTCTGGCATGCTGGGAGATTATGTGAATTGGTTTTAATAAGAAGCTTTAATTTTTTACCTTAAACCTGTGTTTCAAGAAGGATGAGAGAAGTAAAACTGTTCGTTCTGTTGCACGAGTGCTTTCCTTCTCACTAAAACCAGAACAACAACAGGCCAGGTTGACTTTTGTTGTTATTTGTTGTTCTAGCCAGGAAAAATCTTGGGTAAAAAAAGGCATTTTTCCCTCTCATTGAAAACATTCTTCAAACCTAACTTTCCATTTTTTCTCCTTGCCCTACATTCTGTAGCTTGATTTACTTCTGGGAGAAGGAAAGAAAATAATTTGCACATCTAATTTAGGAATAAACTGTTTTTTGCAGAGTTGAAGCAAGAAAAAGTGATTACGAATAAAGGAAAAAAAATAAATTCCTTGCTTCATTGGGACCAGTATGAAATAAAGGACACTTTTTAAAGTGAATCCACTTTCTGCTTTTACAATCGTTAAATACAAACAAAATTTATATGTAGGATTTTTATTTTGTTGTATTTCCCATGCCCATTTTGTAGCTTGCTGTGACAAACACTCATTTGTAAGCAGTGACTGCTTTGTCGGACTGACCTGTCTTCCACTGATGGCCATCTATGTGAAGTTGCAATATAGAAAACATCTTCTATACACCAGCAATGTTAAAGCTGAAATTTGACAGAATTTATTATATATAGCACTTCAGGTCACTCTTTTCAGCAGCAAGGTTCTGGTAAGTAAAAGCAGTTGAGTAGTGTTTGAAGGTACATGTGTGCTTAAGCAGGAAAATACTGCAGAAAATGGCAATTGGTGACCAACAATCTTCTAACAGCATGTAGCAGGACAGAGTTGTCTCCAGCCAAGATAACTTGGGATGACTGTACTAGAAACTGAAAATTAATGGGCAGTGTCAAGGCAGGATGACTCTGTTTGCCCTTGACAATCGGTGGTCATCTGGGAACTTCCTGATGGTTCAGACTTGTGCATGTAGGATATGTCCTGCAAGCCTATTCTTGGTGTTCTTTTGTTTCATATGTCCTATTTATAGAAATTAAGCAGAACAAAGTAACCAACCAACAGGGAAACAGCAAATAATGTATGAGTGTTCCTAAAAATAGATATTCTAGAGAGAGCAGAACACCTCATAGGCAACAGAAATACTCATTATCATGCTTGAAAAATATTTTTAATGAGAGAGGAAAATGCCTCTTTCTACCAGGATTTTTCCTGGGTAGAAAGACAAATAATAGAATCAAATTTAACTTACATTTATGTGAACATTTATGTAGCTAAAATTAACTCACTTTACTTATCATTGCCATATTTCAATGTGTCAAAGATTCTGTTTGTCAACTTGTGATACTTGCATTACATCCTGCTTTGAGTTAGAACAGAACTAATTCTGTTCAGTGATTTTTGCTTTTCAGCTCAGTCTCCTGGAACTGCCATTTTTAAAGATAATGGCAGATTTCCACAGGCAGTGTCAGCTTCTAGCAGTGATAATGCTCCGTGTTTAAAGTTACTACCAAGGATTGGTGTGAGGAAAGGCTCTTGCTTATACCTGCTCCTGTGCAGACCCAGGCCACTGCTGGATCTTGTGTACCATGTTGGGGTTGAGGAAAGTAAAAGACGGCACCCGCTGGGAGGAGCAGACAGGACAGGTGACCCCAAAGTGTCCAGCGAGGGATTCCATCCAATATACATCATATTCAGTACAAAGCTGAGGGATCACAAGGGTCACGTCTCCTCTTCAATAGCTGGCATCTGAGGAGGACTTCTGCCTTCAATTCCCATCTGTGTGTTCCCAAATCCAGCTTTGAATCTGGTTCCCATCTGTTGCTGAGTCCAGTCTGGGACTTCCCATGTCTCCTCCACAGCATCAGTGGTGATGGTGATGTAATTGTCATCAGGGGGTTGGATGCAATTTTGGTTTTGTATATATTTGTATATATTTCATTTCATTATTACTATGTTAATTAAGACCATTTTAGTTTTCCAATTTGTAAGTCTCTTCCTTATTCCCTTTCTCTTCCCTCGGGGAATGGAGAGGGGTTAATAGAGAGCAATCTGTCCCTTGTCTAGTGGCTGGCCCAGCCCTAACCCTTGACATGTAATAGTTACATTGCTGCTGTTGTTGTTTAAATGCATCTAGTGCACTTCATTTTCTGATGTAGTTTGATTTCAAGAGCTACACAGCGATAGCACCAGATTGCCTATGAGGTGGGAGACTGAAGTCAGATTCACCACAAATTAACATGAGGTTGCTGTTTGAGCTATTCTCCTCACATGCACTTCTGGAGGGAAATGGTGGTTTCTTCTATCAATTGAATCTAAGCTCAAATAGTTACAGTCTTTTTCTGGTGAGTTAAGATGCAAAGGCACTGGCAGTGGGTTAATAGCACACTGTACATCGCACAAATCACTGGTGCTCTCGTGATCCATGCTGTTAATACACTTTACAGCTGACTTCTGCACAATTATCAGATTTCAGGGCTGGAAAAAATACCCTTGTTATTTTACCACAGTAATTTTTAGCTGGTTTTCTTCTCTTTTTGAACCATAAAGCAAAAATAGCTTCACAGCAATGTGTACCTGCCACCCCCCCAAATGGTTGCTTCATGGAGTTGCTTGGGCTCAACAAGACCTTTGTGCATCCTTTATTTATGAAAATATACTTGCTTAAGACATGAAACATTAATATTGTCTTCAAAAAAAACCCAAACCACACAATTCTGCATATAAAAATGTGTGTGAAAGACATTAAAAAGCATTTTGTTTGTTAATTCTACCCCATGAGGCAAATGCCAGTAAAGATGCAGATAATGATTTCCAGCTCATCAGGAGCCATACTGTGGTACAGGTGTTTGGCTCTGCTTTACCTTTTGTAGGTGCTCTGCTACATTGAACTGTAAATCTCATTTAAAATACCTTCCTCCACTTCTTTTGATGTTTTGCCACTTCTTTTAGACCATGCTGGAAGCAGAGCAGCCAGCTGAGCAGGGTGGTTTGCATGAATGAGTTCAAATTAGAAGGTTGAGTTCAGCACAAGATGGACATTGGCCTACTTACTTCTGAATTAACTTGTTTTCTCAAATTTGTTCATTTTCACCAAATTGGTTATATTTATGTACAGCTGACATTTATCAAAAGATGCACTGCCATCTGGTGTCAAAACTGTGTTCGCATGAGCAAAGACACATTTGTACAGCAAAAAAATCTAATGTGGTGTAACAAGTTCCTTCCTTTACAGTTTTCTAAGCTCTGAAGAAGAGACTAGACCCTTCAGAAGAAATAGTATCTGGTGAGCCCTGCACAGGAAAAAAAAGAAAAAAAACAAACAACCAAACCTCAAAAAAAACCAACCTCAAACCCCCCAACAAGCTAAAAACCACCTGAAAAAGCAGAGTTGTTTTATAACTGGGAAAATATAGTCTAGGTAAAGGGACTTTCATGTAAACATGCCTGCTGTTTGTTTCTCTTGTAGGTGGAAGAGGGGGAGATGGATGCCCTGTTATCACCTTTCCAGACTATCCAGCTTTCAGCGAGATCCCTGAGAAGGAGTTCCAGAATGTCCTGACCTACCTGACAAGCATCCCAAGGTGAGCACCTGTCTAGGAGAAAATAGCCTTTTATCTGGTAAGGGATTTTTCCCAGTCAGTCAGTCACATGGTTGTGTAAAGGTCAGCTTTGGTGTTTAACTAAAGGAAAGGAAAATGCAGCCTGTGGTGCAGTCTCAAGAAGTGTTGATTAGTGGCAGCTGCCTGATGGGGCTGTTAGATGAGTTGTATAATGCTATTTATATTCCATCTGAAAATTACTTCCTGGTATGTATGGATGCAGATTTTCTGATGGATGTTGTCCTCTTGTTCCTTATCTGTGCTGTATCTTAGGTTTTCAACTGAAAGATTTCAACTCTGTATCATTTTGGCAGAACATGCCAGTTCCTGAGTGCTACTCAAGATTTTACTCAGTGTGAGGGAATATTTCATAGTTACATACAGAGGTTTGTCCTAACCACTTGTGCTCTGTTTCCCTGGCTCAGCTGAGTCTTTGCAGCACTTCCAAAAGTTAGACCAAGGCTTCTAAGCAGCCCCAGCCACGATTCCTGGCCCTCTTACAGGGCAGAGTAGTGTTATCACAATGGGTGGCTCAATAAAAATTGTCATTTTTGTTGAATATCTGTTAGGGAATTAAACAGTGGGATTCAAGATCCTGGTGGAGGTGAGGTAGGCAAGTAGCAGAGTAAATAGCAGTAGTAGTGCAGACCCTAGACTTCAAGAGAACAGACTGTGGACTTATTTGGGGAACTGGTAGGTGGGATCCAATGGAAGGCAACTCTGAAAATAAATCTGCTGAGGAAGACTGCCAAGTTTTTCAGGACAACATCCTCCAAGCACAAGAATGGTACGTCCTGGAAAATGAACACACGTAACAGGGGACTGACCTGGCTGGACAGGGACCTTGTGACTGAGCTGCAGTACAAAGGGAGCAAACAGGAGGTGAAAGTAGGGACAGGCTAAAAAGAGGGGAATAAAGAAACATTGCCCAAACATGTAGGGATGACTTTCAGGAAAGTCAAAGCACACCTGCAGCTGAGGGACAAGAACCAAAGAGCATCAAGTACCACTCATGAAAACCTCTTGTTTCCTTAGGAGTAAACAAGGACACTGGGGACTTCATGCCGAGTGGGAGAAAACTTTGTGAGAAAATTATGGAGTGATTCCTCTTAAAATGTACTTTTGGGCACAGGAAAGAAGGTGGTGATGAGGAGTAGCCAGCATGGGTTAAAAAACAGTAGTTGTGCTTGACTAATCTATTTTTGTGATGAAATTACTGGATGTGTGAATGAGGGGAAGCTGTGCATGTCTTTTACTTCACCTTAAGCAAGACTTTCAACAGCAATCTCTCCCAGCACCCCTGTTATCTACTTTGAGTTATTACATTTTGACAGGTGGGTTGCTGGGCAGGTGAGAAACTGCTTGGGTCATCCAGCTTAGAGTGGTTAACAGCTCGCGCTCTGCCTCGAGGTAGAGTTCATCAGGGAACCATAGGTATCCATGCTGCCCTGACATCCTCGAAAAGGGTCTGGAGGAGGAGGAGGAGTGCACTCTCATCACATTTGTGGATGAGAAACTAGTGAACCAGTCGATATACTTGAAGGGAGGACTGGCATTCAGAGGAGCCTGGGCATCAGCTGGACCTGATGTGCAAGGGGAGTCTTGCTCGGCTCTGGGAGGGAAAGCTGTGGGGGCCTAACAACCACCATTCCCACCAACCAGGGGGCTGTGGGGAGATGCCAATGGGCTCCTCACAGAGATGGGCAGTGGGGAAAGGCAGGCCCAGGGTGCAAATGGGAATAGAGAGGTTCTGACCTAGATATAACGGGGGGAAAAAAACTGTTGCTGGAAGACTAATGAAGCACTGAGAAAGTCTGCCAGGAGAAGCTATGGAGTCTCTGTCCTTACTGGTTTTCAAGACCTGGCTGTACAACACCCCAAACAACCAGGTCTGAATTTGGACTTGACCATGCTTTGGGCAGGAACTTTGACTAGAAGCCTCCTGAGACCTCTTAAAATCTGAATCATTGTATTAATCAAGCGATCTCTTTTATGTCTTTACCAAACTGGGCTATATAGCTCCCCCAGATTAAAAACTCTTAAAAATACAGGTTGTATAACATTGATTAAATGGTGGTCTTGAGGCATTTTGGGTTCTTTTTGCTGACAGCAGTTGGTGCAACTCAGCATAGACCGTGCCAAATTCAAATTTGGAACTAGTCATGGCAGACATCCTTCATGCACATGCGTGCTTTTGTTTACTGTTCATGCATGCAGAGAAATAGTAGTATTCTTGTAAAGGGCTTTCCTCTGAATTACTTTGTGAGGGAATACTGGCTATACACAACAGTTCTGGGGGATGCCCTCCTGGTTGTACATGTTCATCCCTAGTTTATCAGGGAATGGAGCTGTGAAGCTCATAGCCAACTTTTGAGTTTTCTTTGTTTATCCCTGTGTTGGTTAAACTGCATAGTGCTAAGCCTCCCTTGATAGTATCTTTCTTGGATACTGTTATTATATATATATATACTGTAATTATAAATAATTACATATTAAATTTGCATCTGCTTCTCCTTTTGAATGTCCTTGGTGGTGCATTTCATGGTGGCCCATTGAACTACTGCACAGTGTAGGGTTTATGTGAGAAATTCTGATCAGAACAAACAGCATCTGGTGCTGGGAGGGAGCACAGAGTGCATCCCAGAGCATCAGTTTATCAGGAGCATGGTCTTGTTAATTAAAAGCCTAGCAGCAGATTTTCTGGAGGTTTTTCTATTGGTTTCCCCTACCCAACAACAGTTACTCTGTGTATTGAGACTGAAGTGGCCATTCTTTACGTCTGGCTGTCATTGTACGATTCTCTTGTTTCCTTAACTTCTAATCCTTTAGAAAGGGATCACTGTTCTATCTAAATAGAGATACCTTACTCTTCACATCTAGGCTATTAACTATTATGAACATAACAACACCTCATGAGGTTCAACAAGGCAAAGTGCAATCCCTGGTATCAGTACAGGCTGAGGATGAAGGGATTGAGAGCAGCCTTGCAGAGAAGGACTTGGGGTTACCGGTGGCTGAAAAGTTGGATGTGAGCTGGCAATGTGTGTTCACAGCCAAGGCCAACTGTATCCTGGGCTTCATCAAAAGCAGCGTGGCCAGCAGGTTGAGGGAGGTGATTCTGCCCCTCTGCTCTGGTGACACTGCACCTGGAGTGCTGTGTCCAGCTCTGGAGTCCTCGGCAAAAGAAAGACATGGACCTGCTGGAGCAGGTCCCGAGGAGGCCACAGAAATGATCAGAGGGCTGGATCACCTCTCCTAAGAAGGAAGGCTGAGACAGTTGGAGTTCAGCCTGGAGAAGAGAAGGCTCCAGGGAGACCTTATTTGTAGCCTTTTGGCATTTATACTTTCTCTACAATAAAAATGAGGACAGTGATTTTAGCAGGGCCTGTTGTGACAGGACAAGGGGTAATGGCTTTAAGGCTTTAAAAAAGTGTGGTTTTAGACTTGATATAAGGAAGATTTATTTTTTTTTATGATGAGGGTGGTAAAACACTGGCCCAGGTTGCCCAGAGAGGTGATAGATACCCCCACCCTGGAAACCTTCAAGGACAGGTTGGATGGGGCTCTGAGTATCCTGATCTAGTTGAAGATGTCCCTGCTTACTGGAGGGGGTTGTCCTTTGGATTATATGTCCTTTAGAAGTCTCTTCCAACCCAAAACATTCTATGAATACGTTGGTAGAAGGGTGATAATGCTTCCAGTTCCAACCCAGTAAATACAATGCCACTGTTACGATGCTGATAAACCTGGCACCTCTTTGTGCCCGAGAACTGCTATAATCTCAAAAGGCTGAAGATGTCTCTGGCATCCTTGCTACCAGTGCTAAGAGCTTACAATGTAAAACATTGCCTATGAGCACTTGTGCAGTTTTGCAGGATTAAATAAAAGCAAAACATACCAGAAGTGGCACTAGCCAGATGTCAGCAGACGTCCCCTTATAAAGTATGTCTTGCTACTGATGTTATTGACTGCCTATACCCCAAAGAGGGGCAATACTGTGATTTTCCTCCCATTGTGATATTTCTAGTGCTATTAGATGTGTCACGAGGTAGGATTTTTTTCACTTACCTTGGTTTTCAAGGGCTATAATTACAAATGCTCTTTGGTACGCTCTGGAAACTACTGTGGAGGGAAGTGGAAGCAGTTAGTTAATTATTTATGTTATAAGTTTATTAAAGAGGTGTACAGTGTGCAGATTTACAGGAAGGATAAAAATGCGGCCCACAGCTTTTATGCACAGTCTGCCCTCCAGATCAGTGTCACTTAGCTTATGAAATACGTGTGTCTTTCTGCTGTTTTGACTGACTGAGGAGAAGTGTAGAGCAGGGACATGCTGGAGCCACAGCAGTTCTTCAGAAAACTACTCGTGCTACTTGGACCCATCCAAGACTCCTCATCACAGCAAGGGGTTGGCAGCGATAGCTCAAAGCTCATTGTCTGACTGGTTGTATTCACATGTTAAGGGAAATGATAGTTCATGGGAATGACAGTGAGGAGTTACTAAGAGCCACATAAGAGAGGACCTTTATGTACTCTACAGTAGAGTTCATCCAATAAAATATTTACTGGTATAATAAATTTTAGCAGTGGCATCAGGTTTTCAAGACTTGTTCACATGTGAAAGTAGTAGTCTTGGTAGTTTAGGACTTTGTTGAAAGAAGAAAGACTGAAAACTCTTAACTTACCTTTGTTATTCCCTCAGATTCTATAGCTAAAAATGACCTTGTCCCCTTTTACTGCATTCTTGTTCTGTGCCATCTAAACACTGAGTTTTGTGAGCTTTTTCTGTGTAAACTTTCTCTTTTTCATAGTGAACTTCAATCATGAAAAATTAAATATCTCACGGGGCACCTTGCATTTAGGAATGGAATTACTGCAATTTGCATTTTGCCATCTGATGTGAATTAGTGCAAATAGCAGAGCTATCGGCGTGTGCTCAGATCTGAAAATGCCTGATAGATGAGGGTGTTAAGAAAGGAGACAGTGGAAAGGGAATACCTCATTTTAATTTAAGATGCTGAGTTAAACCCCAGTGCAACTGTACATCATTAAGCAGAGAGCTGAACCATCTTCTTCAGGTGGGTGGTGCTAAGGTTGCAAGGTAAATTCATGTTCTGTAAACAACAGGATAAAATACAGTGACTACTGTATGGTTTGTAGTAACCTCAAAATCCTTGGTACAGGTTGGTGTCGTGTACGACAATAGTCAAGTACTGTGTGTAATTAAAGACTGCTGCTTTACCAGCAACAAGCCATGGATTAATGCTGAGGACTAGAGACAGTAGAAGATGACAGCTAGTCCTTTATAGCTTACATCTCGTTACCAACGTGGCAGTTATATGTAATAAAGGTACACATCTAATACTTCTGAAACAGGTTTTTCCTTTTAGCAGCTAGTATTTTTATTATTCTTATTGAACTACAAGGTAAAGTTGTATTAAAAATGTGAGAATTCTATTAGAAAGATTTTTATTTTTTCCTAAGGTAAAGTGATTTTTGGGTTTATATATATGGCAACCAAGATGAAAGGAGGAGAATCCATGGCAGTATGTAATGTACCTAAGGCAATACTTACTGGGAAGTATTTTAACTAAAATGATGAATTGGTACAAATACTTTACATATAAGTATTGATTCACAGGAATTAAGAGTTCCTACCAATGGAGTTGCTGAATAAAGTCTTATCTGTGGATAAATGTCTGTCAGAGGTGAGCTCTTTCAATTCAACTGGGTTTCAGCAGAGGACAGTGAGCCAAATCTTGCATCTATTTGAGATGCTTTGAGGACAGCTTTATAATATCCATGTAGCTGATCTGATTCCCTTTCTGCAGAGAAGAATATCTGCTGTTACTTCACTGTGTGAGTGCTTTGGGGATTGCTGCTGAGCTAGGCAGAAGAAGATCATGCAGATCAAGGTTGTCTCACCTCTTAGCTGAGTAAAAATCTGACTTCCATACACAGTGTACATCATTCCTACTGCAAAATGGGAGAGGCAGCTGTGGGCTCTACCGTTTACATCTTCCATGTACAAAGGGTGGAGGAAGAATATTCTATTCAGGTTTTCAATAGGCTCCTGAAATAGCTGCCAACTATACCCTTCAGAAGTCATCTCAGGGCATTCTTTATTTTCTTCTTTTTTTCCTTTATTTTGAAAGTATTTTTTCCTCTCTGTCCTAGTAAATAGGCATTTTAAGATTTGCAATGTACCCTGAAGGCACGTGTTATTCATACTTCTGTCTATCTCAGCTGTCACTCTGAGCAGATTTTATTAACTTGAAGTGTGTACACATTCTTGGAATAGGAATTTACCAAATGTGGGGTGTATCATGAGAACTTGGTCCAAAAGAAATGAATGGATAATTGCAGTGGTTAAAAAAAATCCAGGTTTTGTTTGGTTTTGGGTTTTTTTAAACATATATTTTTGTTTCTGGTTAGTTAGCAGTTTCTACTGCAATTAGAAAAAAATATGCTGTATGAGAGGAAAAAAAGGATGTAATTTTAATGCTTTTCATCACTGAGCATATAAGTTCATCTCTGGACAAAGGAAGGCAGATAAAATTCTCGTGGTCAAAAGAGAATGGAAAATCATTATTTTAAAAATTAAAAACTGAGTATTAACTATAAAGTTCCTTTCAAGAGAAATAAGAAACAATGTTGATGAAAAAACTCAGAACAGGTTTTGATGGACAGTTTGAGGCCCACACTGCTGACTAAATGTAATACCCAGGCCTTCCTTGTGTTCAGACAGAACCTTGTACAGCATCTTTTTGTAATGTCCTCCTGCCCAGCCGCATGATCTCGAGCGTATCTCAGGTTAACTTGGTGTGTTTGGCAATTTCCTGTTTTGAAAGCTGTGCCTGTTGGTTTCCTGCTTGGGAGAACATCTCCTCCTTTGCCAACTGTATGGTTTACAAACGCTTGAGTACCGTGTGGCCTTCGAAGAACTCCTGTTGTTTCTGGTACCGTCTGGTGTTCGAAACTGTGGAGCCATCCTGTCCAAGTAACAAAACAGAACAAGATGATCTCCTGAAGTGTTGATGTCTGCCAGTTTGAAAGCTCAGTTGTTAGGGTTTGAATTTCAAGTAGACCCTTCCTTATTAACTACACCACCTCCCCATTGTTTGGAATAATGCTGGAAAACTGAAAAAGAAATGTCTGTGCTAAGCCTTCCAGGGGTTCAGATCTGAGAAGGCTTCCACTAGTGCAGGCACAACAAAGCATGATAGGATGGATTTAGGCAGGGATCAGAAGAACACGCCACAGCATGGCATGGGAGCTAGCAAACTTCGGTGTGAGGGGCACTGGAGAGCACAGGGTTCACAGAGCTTGGGCCAGTCTGCTCAGCATAGATCCACCACCGCACTCTGGAAGCAGGGGCAGCAGTGTCAGGGTAGTGCTGTGTTTTGAGCAGTTAAGTCTCTCAGGGTCCAGGCTGACCTTGTGAGGAGCCAGTGTGTGAAGATAACCACGTGGGTTTTCTCATTATCTGCAAACTACAAGGGAAAACACCACTAGTTAAGAGTTAATCGCTTTTGTTTTATATGGTGCCAGGGATGAACATCACCACATAGTGGGTAAGTGCCAAAAAAACAGCCCTAACAGTTTGCACTGAAACACTGAGCAACAGCTTTGCAGCTTGAGAGTTTATTTCTGTCAGCTGTGCTTCATTTCCACGCTCCCCTCTTTGTTGCTTTACAATCCAGGCTGAAGATGTGGAACCTGTACCCTGCTGTTACCTTGGCAGCCCCTCAGATTTGTCAGTGAGAACATCCCAGGACTTCCAGCAAAATCTGTCATGCTGTGCGTGCCTTTCCTTTCTCAGAGCACAGCTGCCAAACAGTTGTAAATGCCATATGTTTCTGCAAGCAGAGGGGAAACATAAAATCTTAGGTTTGAAGTAAGAGCATTACATCTTAAAAGTGAAGTGGTAATCTGAAGCTTTTGTGTCAGATACATAGTTTGACTAGGTTAGATCAAAGCTCAACACATTACTTAGAGTCTAAATTCTTGCTGGGTTTGGAACAATTGACACTTGTTTTGATGTCCACCTTGTGAATGTCATAAACTTGTTTTAAAGCTCAGCTCTGTACAGGCAAAGCCTTTTTAGCCTTTAAATCCCACTTACACCTCCAGGGCTTAGAGGATTTGAGTAGTATTCATGACACACACTGTCCAGTGGTAGGTTTAGTCTGTTATCAAGACAAAGTAAATTGAGCAATGTAAAATTGTGAAAGTTAACAACTAAAATGCTGGACCTCACAAAGGAGTTTTCATTAGTGCAGTCTCAAGTTCAGAGAATTTAACACTCTAAGTGTAATCTCATCTTTCTGAGACAAAACATGCAGCATTCCAGATAAAGTTGTGCCAATACTTTCTGCAGTGGTGTTAATGGTTGTTGCAGGGTGCTGGAAATAGTGCAATTCCAGTATCCTAATTCTGAATAGATGTAGAAATGTTTTTATGTCACTGGACTTAGTTCTAAAGTGAGGATCGTGTAGGCTTTCTGTTTGCTCATGTTTACTTAAGCTTAACCAATGTGGAGCCCTTTTGCCTTTATTGACATCTTTACTTGTCCATCCAAGGGTAATGTGGCCTACTTCAGCCATCTGTAGTTAAGTCTGAATGAGTCCTCAAAGTTATCTTTCTTCAAACAGTCCTTCCAAAAGCAGCTCTGTGGGGCCTGAAAAAATTACACTGTTTTTTTTCCATTTAGAAAATGAAAACTCTTCCTTAAAACCTGTTTAGTTAGTTAATTTCACACACTAAAAGAGGATCTGTTGCAATAGCATTGTCTGTTAATGATTGTTTCTTTTACCTGCAGAAACACATTAAAGCCATTCTAATTTGTGGGGTCCCTTGGTGGAATGAAGCTTGCTAAGTTACCATAAGACAAAGCTGATGGGTACCATGGAAAAGAAATCAGGGCATGTGGTACAAGCAGATGTCCAAGCTCAGGCAGATGATGATGCCTAGGCACTTCTTTTTAACACTGGCTACATTCCCTCAGATTCCCCTCAACAGCAAAAGCTTTTTGGAGCAGAAAGAATGTCAGCATATATGATGGAATACAGCCAGCATTACTGTACTCCAATCAGTCCTGTTTATTTTAAGGAGGAATTGGCTTAAAAGTCAGATAGGACCCAGAGTAGCATAGGAGATAAAGGAGCTATAGGGACCAGTCAAGGAAGATACTGATGCCCATGTCTCTGAAGCTGAGGGAGAAGGGAAAAGAGAAATGATAGATTGGTTTGGGTTCGAAGGAAACTTTACAGGTCATCTAGTCCAACCCTGTACAGTGAGCAGGGACATCTTCAACTATATCAGGTTGCTTAGAGCCCTGCCCAAGCTGATCTTGTGTTTGCAGGGATGGGGTAACCTGGGCCAGTGTTTTACTCACCCCCATTGTAAAAAATTCCTTCCTTCTATCTAGTCTGAATCTTGCTTTTTTTACTTCAAAACTCTTTGTCCTGTCACAACAGGCCCTGCTAATGTGACTTTGTATGCTATATAAATTGGCATTAATACTTTTATATAAATAAGGTGTCTAAGAGTGCTGCTGATTTGGCTGAGGAACACAAGCAGTGCTTGAGACAGAAGTGTTTCATGTAAACGTGCTTGGATTCCTATCTCCCAATTTCAAGGGACTACTGCTTTGCAAGATGAAGACCTATGGGACCAGGGCTTGAGAGCAGCTCTCCTGGTTGTCAGTGAGTTTTGTGCATGTGATGATTCCACAATCCTAAGAAAACTGGAAGACAGTACAAGTGTTTTCAGACACTAATAAGAACTACTAAGAGCTGAGACTGAAAGTAAGCATAAGAGGAAAGGGAAGAGAGAAGGTTTTCATCAGTGGTACTCATGAGAAGATTTAGGGAGAGTTAACTGCAGGGTGGAGAAGGAGGAGAAAAAAGGGTGCATGGTGGAGGGAAGGAAAGGCATCAAATTTCTTATATAAACCTTGTCAAATGTTGAAACTTCAACAGGTTCAGCTCCAACACAAAGGCTCAAATTTTCTTCATTTCCAGTGCAGCTTCACCTGTTTCTCTGAAGGGAAGGCACTAGCTGTCAAAACCAAAGTAAAGAGAAAGTCCAAATACTGTATTTTGAATGTGCATTTGGAAACCCATCAATTCACAGAATTCCAGTGTGGAATTAAAAAGATGTTGGAATAGTATGCACGTTCTTGTATCCATAGAGATTTAGGTGGTTGGTTGGATTTTTGTGGGGTTTGTTTTGTTTTGTTTTGTTTTTTCCTTTGGGGGGTGGAGGCAAGAGCAGTTTTTATTTCCAAAATCAGATTTTAAATGAGAAATGGTGCCTCCTTGCTTACAGGCTATGACTGTGCTACAGAATGTCACAACATCAGCTGTGTTGGGTGAAATGCAGCTGTTACTGCCAGGAGCTTTATATATAATGATTTTTACTTGGAATTCACTGACTTTGGTCAGGCCACTAGAGGATGCACTTGTATAGTAGCATTTCTGAGTGTCATTTGAAATTTCTTTTGCTGGAATTCCTTCTCTTTTCCTATATTTCTTCATGACCACTGATCAGCCTTAGTTTGAGTTGAGTAGGTTTTTCCTTTTCAGTTAAAGTTCCCTGAGCTGACTATGAGCAGGCCCAATAATCTAACCTAACAAATTCTTCTAGATCAGTAGCTTTTTGGTGAAGTCCAGTACAGGTAATCACTAGGAAGGCCTTAATCTTAAACTCACTTTGGATAGTAAGGAAGAAGCTGTCATAAGCTAAAAATACTTGAAGAGCAAGCAAGTTCTTCACCATATTATCTGACAGTCTTCTAGAGCATATAAAGGCTACCAAGGAGGTGGATCTTCTCTGCTTTCATTCATTGCTAGGGCATTAGTGGTTTCTCTTTTTTTCTTCTCTTTTTNTTTTTTTTTTTTTTTTTTTTGTCCCTAATGGGTGAAACATGATTGAGAAAGAGTTCTTGTCTCCCCCTGACTCCTCAAGTCGTCATTCCTGGCAGCCAGCAGGAGAGATGAAGACATGGTCTTTGAAGTGTCTCAGGTTCAGTCAGTTGAAATGCCTCAGAAAACATAGGATGCCAAGTTTCTCTTGGGGAAACAATAACCTTGCTAGTATCTGGTTTCCAATAGCCTTGTTCCTAAGCAAAGTAACAGAGAATGCTGTTCTTGATTACCTTAGCTTGTTTGCTGATGTGTGAATATAGGATGGCTTCTGACTTCAGAGAGCTATAGCTGCTAGAAGCATTTTATCATGGGGGCATGACGGGAATGCTTGATGATCAAAGTGTTCATAGTCCTGTGCTGGAGCTGCTGGACTGTCCCATTTTATATGCTGAACCTGTTTGAGCTCCAGCTTGTGTTTCTCTGCAATGGATATAAAAGTCTATCTCTTTAAGATTTAGTATTTTTCTAACTTTATGTGTAAAGAGCTGGTCCACATAACCCCTGTGGCGTGCCCAGCATAAACTGAACTGCTCTATGGACAGAATGGGCAATACCATTCCTAAGATGATCTGTCACCAAGTCTTAAATATTTGCCTTTTTCTGGCAGTATGGCCAGTGATGGGTGGATGGGCCAAAAGTCCAGTCCTTCCTACATGGCCCTGACAAAAAAGACCAGTATTTGCAAGCAGCCTGAGACCCCCTATCTCTTCGAGCAGTGTGTGCATATCACTGATGAACATTGGTGGTCACTGATGAGCCACAGAGGGTGAGTAAGCTTTAAGAATGGGTGGTACCAGGGATCTGAAGACAGCTTCAGTTGCTGATAATGCACATTGTTGAAAGCATTGCAATGGTGCTCTGCTCAAAGCAGTAATTCTTCGCTGAATGTGACTGAAGTCCTAATATCAAAATAGCTGTTCAGCTCTCGAGAGCAAGAATTTCTAGTTATTTTGTATGTACAGGTAGAGGTAGTCAAGGAACAATTCTGAGTGTAGTATAAGCCAACTGGCTCCTAATAAGTCTTTAAAACTTAAATTAACTTTTATGAAACCATAATTATTTCACCTAAAATGCCGCACAGCATTTCAAACATGCAAAAGTTCAGTATTACCCAGTTTCTGCAATGAACTTGAAGATTTGCTTTGTTTGCAGTAGAGCAGTGTATACAAGCAGCCTTCATGCAGCAGTGTAGAAGCAATAAGAATGGATTTGTGTAGCAGTTGACACCACCCATACTTTGGAGAAAGGCAAGGATCTCTCAGATGATGACTATGTAATTGCTTCCACACCCCCCAGAGGGAAATTTCCTTCTGCAGTCCTATGCACTGTAGGCTTTCCCACCCTTTCCCCCAGGTGCATGAGCTCACAAGTCTTGCAAACAAGAGGGAGATGTCCCCATAATCTAAAGCTGAGGAGTCACTAAGTGGAAAATTCAATTCTTGCTCCACACATTATGTGGAGAAGTCGGTACTTGTCTGCAGCCACTTCAACCTCCCTGTATTACCTTCTCCAAATGGTGTGACACAGGCTTCCCAAGATGGAAGGAGGGGTCTGAGCAGGATGTGTACCCCCTGCTGCGTTTTATTCTGTCCTTTGTGATGTGGCTTTTGTGACCTGGCTGGACATATTTCCTGCAGAGCATCATTTCTCTGCCTTTCTGAAAATGTTCTGTTCTTTGTGCTGTTGAATAAACAGAAGAACAGAGCTGATCTCATGATGTGTTTTGTGTGTGTGTTAGGAGGGAAACAAAGGAAGGAAATACTAAATCTGAATTACAAGCTTATATAAATTATGTTTCAGAAAGTACACCGGATACAAGTTAAAGAAAACGGAGATTGTAAGGGAAATGTTAATTATTAGGCAGGTGCTTCTGCTAAGGGTGTTTGCTGTTTCTGTTTCTCACTGTAAGAGTTGGTTTCCAGGTCTCACCTGAGGTTTTGGTTTAAAGTTCAGCCACAATAACTGAGTTAGAAGAAGCCAGGGAACAAATCCACTGTGCTTTTCCAACACTGAAACAGCCTTTTGTTTGAGAAGCTCGAGGGTCTCTATCCTTTGGTCAAGGACTTGGACTTGACACTGAGCAGAATAATGGCTTTTGTGTCAAGGAGATGCCTTGAGAAAAATCTGGCTAAATCCCAGGTCACAGATGCTCAGTATATATTGGGTCTGTTGTCAAAATTGTCCCACTTCATCCTGGGACTGAGCATGAGCTTCTCTGGTTGCAGAATGAGCTGCTCTAGAGCCAGGTCTGCCAGCAGGGTGAGAGTAGGAAGGATGTCCCATGGGATGCGAGTGCCGCCTGTTGACAAGCTGGCAGTGCAGGCAAGCTGCCCAACTGAAGAGGCCGGATCACAGCTGGGGAAGTGCCCACCCAAGAGAAGATACTGAAAGACTGAGAGGGATGTAGGGTAAGGGAGGCTTAGGTTGGAGGATGAGGTGGCTGTGATATTCAGGAAGGGGTGGGGTGAAAACCAGTTTGTCCATTTGTCCTTACAGTAATAAATACAAAATTAAGCTCCAAGACTTTGTGGAGTGTTCTTGGACAAGGAAGCAAGGAATGAGAATGGTCGAAGGGATGAATAGGGGAGACAAATGCGGGTGGTGGTGACAAGTTTACTGGAGAGCGATATAAAGGCATGGGAAGGTCGGGGCTAAGCTGATGAGTACAGTGCAGCCAGAGCAGGGTGGGGGGTAAAACTTAACGGGCAGGACAGGCCATGTCCATCAGAGCATGCTGAGACATAGAGCAGAAGCCAAAATGCTTTCTTTACTCTCATACAAATGGCAGGGGTGGGGAAAGAATCGGTATTTGGATAGAATGTAATTAATACCGCTGTAGGGAAGAGGGACACCTGACACAGTTAAATCAGGAGCCAAGGGAAAGCTGAACAGCTGCTTGTTACCGAGGCACCACTCATCGTAGGCCCTAAAAGAGAGGAGGGGTCTTGCAAACTGTCTTGTAACAAAGCCCGCAGGTGTCTGTGGCAGCAGAGAGGTCAGCAGAGCAAGGGTGCACTGGCAAACGGACCTGTTTCCAATATTTACTTTTCTTGAATACATGACTTTGTTGTCTTCATAATGTTCTCAGCTTTGTTGTACACAATGTCTTAGTTTGGGTTTGTTGCTTCCTGTCTATGACTTGCTGGAGCTGGATCCCAGATTCCACAGCCAGCCCGTTGCAGCAAGACACTGTTGTCAAGATAACAGATATTTTTCTCATCGTGATTGGTTCAGAACCAATTTTTTTTTAAGCCATCTATATTAATAGAGTGTTAACGGTTTGGAGTAAGGTGCTCGAGACTTTGCCACTGGGTCTCTTCTAGTCAGCAGTGGGGAATCCTGGCTTTTACACCTGAGCCTGGAAGGGGGCCACATTCTGAATTACTCAACCATTTGATCCCTCGATTTGATACAGTGGAAAAAGAAGGCTGGGTAAAGACATCTTTTGGGCTACCTCATAGGTGTGCTTTCCTTTCTCAACTCTCCCACTTAGGTTTAAGCCTTGTCTGTTGTTTTCTAGAATGATATTAAGCTCTGCTTGTTGCAGGAGTTAAGGCAGCTGATTGACTGTGTGGAGCTGCCATCTAGATTTTCTTTGGGATCCCAGCTGAGCCTGTCTTTGGCTGTGCTCCTGGAGAGAAAGCTGACTGATGCTGTATCAGAGGCATTAATTTTATTCCTGTTACACAGTAACGTCAATGGTTTCTTGAAATATCAGGTGTTGTATTTATGTACTCTGTGAGTTCTGAGGCTATGCTGCTGAGGAAGTAATTTCAGGACTCCTGGGAAATTCTGTTCAGCAGGTGACTCTTTAAGAGTCTTAATACTCTCCAAAAAACACATGAACAGCTGTGGTAACAGCTATAGCACCTTTTTGACTTCATTCATCCATGTTTAGCTTGTGTGACCCCAGGAGTTTGCTTTGCTACCTGATTATTGTGGAACATGGGTTTTATTAGCATTTGACTTTTCTCAGTCAGTAAGGGTTAAAATGGCGGGAACTTGAAAAGGGCGACAGGAAGATACTGAAATCAACCTGGATCTCTCTCCTCTTGCCCTTCAATTAAAGAAAGAGAAGGAAGTGGAGAAGCTTTAGTAAATCATGGAAATTTAGTGTAGTGGGAAGAATACTGCTGATAGAAAGCTCTGTTTGTCCGCAAGTGTTATTCAGGGTTACAAGACAAGTACTCAGATGTTGTTTATCAGGGTTTTCCTAACCCAGGGGCAAGAGTTAAGTAACGTGCACTGAATGTGGGCAGTGAGGAGTCATTTCCAATATTCTCCTATGTTAAAATGACTCTTTAGCTCCTTCTGAAAGAATGTGTTCTTCCTTGCATTTCTTATGATATTTCCCCCTAAATAGTTAGTCTGAAATTTGAGAGGTACTGCAGTTTTAAGAGAGGGGACAGACTGGGAGTCGTGTTTACATTTGTAATTATGAAGAACAGCTTAAGATGACACATCTGGGTACCTGTGTTCTTCATCCTCTTATTATGCTACCTACATAATCTTGTAAAGCAAAGCTGCTATTTCCATGATTCAGCAATCTTGAATAAGTGCTCCTGACATTCTGTTGTGTTCATTTTTATATTGTCTTTTAAGGTATGATGATCACAAATAGATGCACGTTTTTTTTCCTGCGTGTCACAATGTGCAGACAATAGACCTTGCATCAAATTATTATCTGGACTGAAAATGTAGCACATACATTAAAAAATAACCAAACAGATGAGAAAATAACAACCCGAGTCGGTCTGCCGTGCATTTGCCTGTCATTTCCATTTTGTCTGCGATTGGCTGGCAAGGGCTGCTGCTGGCACTGCACAATTGGCTTAGATGAGGAATTACAAAACAGGAGCAGCTCCCTTGCCTGGGACTCGGAGGCAGCACATGCAGCTGAGCGCAGGCGAAAAAGAAAGGTCACCCGTACGCGAGGATTTGAGCGCTATCTCTCTCACAGATGTTTCCATTCCAGAGGAGCTCCTCTGATCTCATTTGTCTTGTCTATGACTTGGAGCGCCTCAGTGCCGTAGGGATTTTTCATCGCGGTGAATGTAAAAATACACCTGGGAGCAAGTTTGCAACCTGGAGGCAGATGAGAATTTCAGATGTGCGGAGGAATATCGTGGAATGATCAGAAGGATCTGCGTTTTTAAGGAGTTTTAGGTAACAGCGAGAGGAAGACGATTCAAACAGAAGCTTAAAAGCAGATGCAAAAGGAAAACAACTTTGTTTTGATCCTGAAATTATACTGAAAGCAGCATGGAGGAGGGATTATATCAGCACCAAAACAATGGAGACTTAAGGGTTGCATTTTTCTCTGAAGTAATCTCTGTACAAGAAATGTAAAAAGTACCTTTTGTGAGAAAGCAGGGTTCATGATTTGAATATGGTCTGATGCCCTGTGGAACATATTTGGGACTGCTGTATCTTTACCATGGTTTATAGTATATACTTAAGAACTTTAGATGAAGGTTCTGCACAAAAAGGTCAAACTATTTTTATTTAAAAGGGAAAAAACAACAACAAACAAAAAACAACTAGTTTTTAACTGCATTTTGTGGAGTGAAAGAATCACAGGAATTTCATTTGTGTTTTTAACTGAACTTTCTTCTTTTTTTTTCTTTTTTTTCTCCTCTTCCAAACTTAGTTTACAAGATGCTGGAATTGGATTTATTCTTGTCATAGATCGTAGACAGGACAAATGGACCTCCGTGAAAGCTTCCATACTGCGGATAGCAGTGAGTACTCTTTGAAATTAACTCCTTAGAAAGATCTTGTGTGTCAAACCTTCCTCTTGCGAGCAGAAAAAAAAACCAGCAAATCTTTTATTTCTTCAACAAAGTGTTAGCTGATAGATGACACAGAAAAGTATCTAGTAGTTCTTTTCTGTCCCAGCTGACTGAGCATTGTGTCTATGATGTGCTTTTAATGCAGTTTGCAGCTCAGGACTCCTTCCTGAGAAGGCACTGGGAGAGCCTGTGTGATGTGTGCGCTCGGCACCTCTCCCGGGTGGGTGCCGATAGCCACCTGGACAACTCGTGTCCCATAGAACTTTGGGTCTGTCTTTCACTGCTCGCGTGAGCTTCCCTCTTAGGAAGAGATGAGAGTCCTAATTTAGTTTACAGCTTGTGAAAGGATTTCAGGTGTAGAAGCTGGTCTTGTGTTCGAATTAAAACAAGGTTTGCTTATAAGCAGGAAAATCTCACATGCATACTGTGATCAGTCAACAGCACATCATGTTACTTCCAGTGTCCTTTTAATTTATTTATTTATAATATGAAAACTAAGCTGATTAGAGGCATTTTTTACATAACTACAAAAAAAAGACAGTTTTGTGTTTGTCATACACTTATCCTACTGCTGGTTCACTTGTATTTTTTTTCCACTTGTTACCCTTGTTTGAATTGTTGGTGTTGATAATCTTTCCAGTAATTACTGAAAACCAGAGCTATAAGCATTTGTTCTTTAAATTTTAATGGCTGCAAATTTTTGGGTCTGTCAGATAAAAGTGAAATCACAACACTAAATGTTATTTTTATGTAGCTCCATTCTGACCAAAGAACTGTTTGGTTTGGTGTTTTTAATTATAAGCTTAAAAGGTATTTATTTAAAGGTTATTCCTACTGTATGACTTTTTGTGAATGAATACATGATGATACAATATTCCCACTCTACAACTTTTTCACAGTAAGTATGTTAGGAATGTTAAAAAGTTGAAGTTGTACAAAAACCTTGACAGAATTTGCTTTTGCAAGGCACAGTACTGAGATGATTCCAGCAGTGGAAACAGAGCAGCATGTTTTGGGGTGACTAATGAAAAAGGACTAAATCTCTGGAGTTTTTAAATCTCTTTCAAAATTCAATGCTGTAGCTTCTGCTCAAGGAGAGATAAATATTCTGCGGGTGACAGTCCTTTTATTTCTGTAATTGCAGTGGTGGGGGTGGGGGGCAATGACAGCAGTGTCACTCGTAGCCATACCATGAACATTCACGGTAACATTCCCGTGCTGTGCGTTATTTTGCCTAGAAGCACAACATACAGAACCCGAGTATCTGTTCCCTGGGCAGAGGGACCCCTCATTGCAGTGATGGTGTGGGAGCCTCGGGGCACTGCCTGAGGAAGGGCGTTAAGCTCAGGGACGCTGATGATGGGTTGGTTTTCTTTTTTTTTTTTTTCTTCTTTTCTCTTTCTTCTTAGAGCTTTATTGAAAAGCAAAATTCTTCCTAGCTGAAGTCTAATCTGTTAGGGGCATGGTCTTTTTTTATATCTGTTTCTTTTGTTGGACTGGCTCGGGTCTGGCTTTGTGTTGCATGTGTGGATGTGGTGGTCCTCCTCTTGGGCTTCAGCAACAGTCACATCATCTCCCAACACTTGAGAATTGTATCTTCCTATTCCAAAAAAGAGAAAGTGAAAATCTCTTGTTTGCTGATGTCAACTATTTGTTTGCTATAATACTTGCCATAAATGAACTCTAAATACATTTCTAGTGGGTGGTCCTTAAAAAAATAACCAAAGCCAGATGTACATGATATGTATCTTGTGCCCAAGTCATGAGGATTTCTCTGAGTTCTGTTGGTGGACCAAGATTTTATTACTTTTTTAATGATTATTTTTCAAGGGTAATTGGAGGTTTACCTTCCACTTTTTAGTTTACCTAACAGCCAGAGTTATCTTTCAAAGGTGATAAAGCATCTCAGTGTCATCTTGAACAGTATGTCTGAAATGCTGGTATCTCTAGCAGTTCTGACTGCTAAAGCCTATTGCTGTGTGAGAATATGAGTCTCACGCTATCTGAGAAGAAAGTTTTGGCTGTTGTCTCACTTGTTGTAGTTCCTGCAGTGTCCTCCCTGTCATCTTTCCTGATTTTTCTCTAATTGTCCTAGGAGTGTTGACCCTCTTGATTTGTGAAATCATGAGGTACCAATGCAGGGTGCAGTGGTTGGACCCCTGCCCAACAGGAATATTCTGCCTGGAGCATCTGCCCATCACTAATATCTTGACAAATGTCAGAAATACACTGGGAAGCACAGAGACAGAAATTCATACCAGCATGTATTTTTATGATGATTTTCTGTTATTTTCAAGACAGGCAAATGTTCTGTTTGTATTAATGGGTGTTTGAAATATGTTTTAAAACAAAACTAACCAAGAAAGGATTTTTGTTTTTGGCCTGAAATGAATGTGTAAAATCTTCCTATATTATGAAAAATTTCTAGGCTTCATTTTTTTCTTCTTTGTTGTTAGGGTTCATTTTCATTCCTGGGACAGAAAATGAGCAATGATGAGCTGAATCTGTATTTCATGCCAATACTTTAAGATTACTATAGACAATCAAGGCTGTGAAGACAAGGTAAACATATTTTTGCAGGCACATGGAAGGGCAGTGGCTGCCCTCATCACCCAGGATGACTGCTGCTGAAGCATGTGCAGCCACAGCAGAACTGAAACCAAAGCCAGAGGCACTGGGCTGCGAGATGGCCCTTCTTTTCCTGGAATGCAACACAAGCAAGTGCCAAGGCATGGAGGCTTTGCTGTTGTTGTACTGTACTTGACAAAGGTGCAAAGGTCAGGCAGTGCAAGACTGCAGACTCTGGGGCTTCAGAGACACTGCAAATAAGAGGTTTTTTTCT
>VWZY01007922.1:343309-363676 GCA_013399075.1 Chloroceryle aenea
TGTTGTTGTCCTCCCCCCCCCCCCCCTTAGCTAAATATGAGTTACTAGCCTAGTGCTAGCAGTCAAGAACAGCATGTCTTTGGAGGGTGACACATCTTATCTGAGATAGGTGGGATGGATAACCTGGAGACACTGTTGACTAGATAAAAGGCATAGCTTTTAGATGGCTGCAAGTTGGACAGAATTCATCCCTACTGTTGAGTCTCTAGGAAGTATCTGGCCTACTGGGATAGCCAGGCTAAGAGGTGGACTTGTGGTAGACATGCCAAAACTCAAGCTTTATGTTGTTAAGTGTAAAGTCTTGGCAGCAAGTGTCATGTCACTCTACAGCCTCCTAGAGAGTCTGTAGAAAATGGAAAGGTATTACAAGAAAAATATTGAAGTTAGCCACTGCAAATTGTTCACTTTCACTACGCTGTTGTTTAAATATACAAAAATTCTTCAGATTTTTGCCCTGTCAGCTGCTGAGATCCTCTGAATTTGTATTATAATGACCTGCTTTCAGATAAACACAGTACAGAGACATACAAGACCTTGCTGAGCTTTTCAGCTTGTGTGGCTGAGCAAGTGAATACGCTTATAGAAATAAGGCAGGGTCCTGAATGAGGGTGCAAGGAACAGCAGTCACATAGCTTGGTGAAATGGTTCCGTATTGTCCCAGCGGAATTAGAGTGAATGACAGATACTAGATTAACTGCTCCCCTTTTCCTTTCTATGCAGTCAAAAGTCACTCTCTTTTTTTCCACTTTATCTCTCCCCTCTTAGAGTTATCACAACCAAACCAGCAATATGCAATCCATGATTGCAAGAACAAGGCAAATTACTACTCAAGGTGTTCTGGGGTTTCACACCACTCTGTTCATAGTTCTAGTGTGTGTTGTGTCTCTTGTCCAGTCACCCTTGTCTCCATCTTGAGGGAAATGCTGAAGCGTGAACTCAGTCATTTAGACAAAATAAAGCTGCGCTCAACATTATTAAAAGTTCTACCACAGCACCCATCAACCTCATATTGAAAGTCTAGAGAAAATAAACTTCCGTAACTTGGTGTTTAGGGAATAACATAGGTGTGGGCAACAGCTCTTGAGGAAGCAGTTGGTATGGGAGGTCACTCAGGTGGTAGTGAGAAAGTTTTACCCAGTTAAAAAACTTTGCAGCCCTTTCTAAATATGACAAGAGTTGGGTTTTTTTTTATCCAGCCTCCTGGAGAAGTGTGCATTGTGATTTGCCACACTTACCTAAGGACACACCGCGTGCAGGTTTCATGCCCTCTGTTTTGGACTGCACTGTTCAGAGCACTGTGTTTCTTAGCTCTTTGTAAATCAAAATGCAGTTTCCACTGTAACAGAGGCTTGGCCCATTCATTGCTTTGAAGATCAGATCCAAGACCTTTAGCTGGCAGAGAAGATCAAAAGCCGGTGGAGAGCCTCGAGTGCTAATACCAGTCTAAACCTCACAGGAGCCAGGCAGTCCCATTTTTGTGCCATCTGGAGTCTTATCATTGGTTTTACATCCAAGGTGAGAAACAGGGAATTACAGTAATCCAACCTGAAGTTCTTTGGCCTTGTTTTTAGAGAGATGTTGAGTTTCTTAGCGAGTTGTTGATGTAGAAAAGATGCCTTTAGTAAGTGATGCTCCATGAAAGGCACTATTTTATGATGTGGATAGGTATTTCCTGCTAACTCAGTTTCTAGTGAGTTCTTTGTATTATGTCCTGAAAACTGTAACAACACTTAACACTTTGTATGGGTTCAGTTTGAAAAAACTGCTCTTCTCTCAGCCTCCAGTCGCGTTTCTCATTTTTGTTTGGGTTCAACAAACCACCAAAACCTTGACTGTATGATGAAGCTAGAGCAGTGTTTGTATTAATTTTGTGGAATGATTCCAGTAAACAATAAAATAAAAAAGGGTATTTTGACATGAGTATAATTTTGCCTTGTTGCTTTGGATGTTTTGAGAATGTTACATGTGCAGACAAGTTTGGATTTATCCTGGTACAGTCAGCCAGTTTCCCTTTTTATTACATGGGGGGGGTTTAATACACAAAGAAGTGAGTCACTTAAACTCTGAAAACAGGATCATAGTATCAGAAGCCTTTATACCCAATTCTAGTGTAAAACAACTCAATGTTTTTAAAACTAGATTTCAAACTGGTCCTTTTGTGGATTTCTTTAATTCAAGATTCTTTCTTGGCAAGAAGCCTGTGTAAGAGACTTCATTCTAGCCAAGAATAAACCACCTTGGCACAAAAAAAACCAACAGTACTTATTAGTTCCTCTGTGTCCAGAGGTATTTTGAAAGATGTGCATACTAGTAAGTGCAGAAAGGAAAACACCACCACAGGGTTTGGTAATGTGGGTGTATTGAAGCTCTTCACAAACTGAAAAATAGTGTTGTTCCAAGTATTTTGAGAGAACTACTAAAACAGAGTCAAGGACTAGATCTTTGATGGCTTGCACAGTTCAGATATTTCTGAACCGTATTTTCTGTAGTTGTTGTTGTATTTACTTTTTGGCTATTTACTTGGGAGGTGGAAGAAAAGGGCCTCTAGGTTCACTTATTTATCAGAACAGCTTTCCTTTGCTGTGTAGGAGTAGAAAAGACTTCCAGGCACTGGGCAGCTGAGGGAATTGCTCATGAGACGGAAGAGCAGGCTGTGCAACTTTATTTTCAGTACATCTTTGCCTAAAAGGTATGCATATATATGCACATAATTCCTTTGTATACTAAGTAAGCACTAGGAGGAAACCTGAGATATGAAAGCTCAGAAGTGTTGGGTTGTTTTCCAGAAGCTTTCCTTTGGTATTCACTGCTGAAAGCTGTAGTGACTGGCTCCTGGTTGTAGACCCTGGCCACCACTCTGCTCCTGCACTGCCCCTTCAAGGCATCAGCAGCCTGGCAGCACTATGTCCTGCCTCAGTCAATATTGTGACTGTTGTGAAGTATGTGACTTAAAAATGTGAATTACTCCTCTTTTTCAAATGCCACCTGCCCAATACCTATAGCGCATACGTGACCGCTGCTGTCAGGCAGGAGTGCATGGGACAATTGGTGAGTGACTTAAATAGCTCCCAGTTGGCACCAACAGAGCAAGACAACATTACACAATGGAAATCAAAGATAGGAAGAATCTCAGTGCTGTCTTGAGAGAAATGCTGTCCATCCTTTCCCTTAAATCAGCTGCCACCACCCCTTCCGGAGCATCAGGCGGGGGTTGTTGGGGGTTGTTCCCCGTTCAGCTTTACCAGCCATTCAGCTTCATGTCATCTTCATGGGATGGTCAGCCTCTCCTTACCTCCCCCTCTTAGCAGTTGCTTAACTTCAGAGTCAGTACTGGTGCTACAGATATCCTCTCTGGCATTCATTTTCTGTGAAAGAAAAAGGAGAATTCAGATTATGTGCAACTAAATTTAACATTTTGCTCAAAACACAGATGGGTTCCATCACTGTAAGTTTCCTCCTCTGCAGAAGCCTGGGGCATGCAGTGGAAAGCTCCTTGTCCCTCAGAAGCAGAGGGTCTGGAAGTAGGCAGGTCGTCCTGCTCCTTAGTATGTAACTTTTCCTGGAGGATTTAGAGTAAGCTCCTCTTTTGTACAGCCAGTGAAGTTTTTTTTGATGTTCCAGGTTTGGGGCACTCATAGGACATCAAAGATATCTGTGTAGCTCTCTAACTCCATAAACGTGGTCAGATTTATTTCAAAGCTGATAACTACACTCACATCTCTGTATTTTTCTGTATCTTTGGAATTGGTACTGGCTGGTGAAGAGGAGATGAGGAGATCAGTTAATATTAATTAATCTTGTAAGGAAAGATTCTTTTGGAAGAAAATGGTTTTCAAGCACTCAGATCTTCTTCATGTCACAGTGATGTTCATTGACCTCACTAGAACAGTCCTTGAAGGCACTTGATTTGATGGCACTACTAAAAGTACATGAATATGTGTTTTTGTGCTTAATGTTTGGCACAGCGTTCTTTGAGAAGTCATTGTTTTCTCTGCCTGCTTAGCTTACAATGGCTTCAAACAAATCCGTTGCTGGACCGGAACGGAGATTTTGTTTTGTTTTGTTTTGTTCTCTCATGTTCAGGGTGAAGTTGACTGGTTGATGAAGTTCACATACATCATATCATTGTCTCTGCAAGTCACCAGGGCTTTAGGAAAAAACAAAAGTTAGGAAAATAGTAATATTTGGGCAGTGCAGATATAAGCTCAGATAAAGTGGAATAGCTGGCACGGGTCCAGCATTTTTTACTGTAGCAATCGTCACTTCTCTTCTGTTGTTCCACAAAGATCAGTTTGCAGATCTGCAGATCCTAACCACAGCAAGAGGAGGACACATCACTTATTTTTAACACTTGGGTTTTTTTTGAGAAAAGAAAACCAGATGGGAAACATAGGAGACAGACTAGTGGAGACAAGAGTGGTATTGCAGACAAAGTTAAATCTAGTAGTTGAGCTTCTGTCGAGAGAGGGGGATAAACTTCTGGCAAGCCTTGAATAGGAGTTAAAGGGGTACAGGTATGGAGTGACTTCAACAGCACCATTCTGGGCAGACACTGAAGTGGAGAATAATTGTGATGTGTATTCTCTGATTTCTTTGAACTGAGCACTAATTTGGTCATGCACTTAAATTTTTTAAGAGCTAATACACAGTTTATCAAAAATTACTATTGCCTTGCATTTGGCCATTACTGTTTGCTTCAGTGGCAGCCTAAATTTTGTAGAATCACAACTTGGGTTGCTAGGACCCTTGAAAGATCATCTGGCCCAACCTTTCTTGGGGAAAGGGAGCCTCAGTGAGATTCTTTAGCACCCTGTCTGATCTCATCTTGAAAACCTCTAGTGATGAGGACTCTGACACATCCCTGGGGAGGTCGTTCCAGTAAATGATTATTCTCACTCTAATAAATTTCTTTCTTATATTGAGATGAAACCGCTTCTGGTGCAACTCGTATCTGTTGCTCCTTGACCTCTCCACAGGACAATGTATGAAGAGAGAGCCTCTGTCCTCTTTGTAGTCACCCTTGAAGTGGCAGCTGGAATACTGTCATGAGGTCCCCCTTGAGCCTGCTCTTCTTCAGGGAGAGTAGATGTAACTCCTTCAGTCTTTTCTCACTGGGGAGTTTCTCCAGGCCCACTGACCATCTTTATGGTCCTCCTTTGGAACCTCTCCAGTCTGTCTGTGTCTGTCTCGAATTGTAGGGAGCAGAACTGGACACATTACATTACAGGTGCAGCTAAACAAATGCCGAATAGAGTGGGGTAATCACGCCTCTATCTCTGCTGGCAATGTCCTTGTGGATGCAGCCTGGAATCCATTTTACCTTTCCTCATGATCAGCTTGTTGTCCTCCAGCACCCTTAAATCCCTTTCATTATATTTTCTCTGAAATTCTGGAGTAAAATTCTAGACTACAGTCAGAAAAATGTAGAAGTGAGAACTTAAAGCTTGAATGAGGAAATTTATTACTCATACATGTGACTTAAATTTTCTTTTACTGTTTAGTGTCTTTTATGCTTCATAATTTCATGACTTTGTGTGCTTCTAATGTAACTTCTCCACTTGAAGCTAACAGGATAGGCATTTCCCAGCATTCTGGGTACGGCTAAACTGGTGGCACTGCCAAAGGACATTATGTTTGTGGGGTTTGGGTTTTTTTTTGGTTTGTTTGGATTTGTTATCTGAAAGATATTTTTTTCATGGAGCTTTTTATTCTGAAGTGTTGGCCATAGGATAAACTTCACGTTTTGGAAGTTGAAGGTAAAATTGTACAGCTCAGGTTCTGAACAGATCTGTTAAGGGAAAAAACACATTGCCATGTGTCTATTGAATGTGTGAAATGAATAGACTACATGGCTGTCATCCTAAAAATTCAGGAGATTTCATTTTAAAAAAAGGTTTTGTCCATTTTTGCAATGTTTTTTAGAATAAGTTTGGGGTTTTTTTTAAATAAATAAATTCTCAGTTTTCCTTGGTACAGTAATTTGGAAAAAACCCTTTTCTTAACTTTTTCTTCTGGATACAGTCAGTTATTTTTGATTAAAAGTTTTTTGTTTGATAACTGTGGGTTAATAACTCCACAGGGTGTACTACTTTTAGTACACAGAGAGAGATTTTTTTTGCAGTACAAGGATGAGGAGCTGGTGTGGACACTCAGAATTACCTGGATTCTGTTCCCAGTCCTCAGCCAGACTCCTTTGGGGTTGAACCACGGTGCTTTCTAGAAAATTTGGAAATCACTAAAGTGGAGGCAGATTGAGAAACTCAAGCCTATAAGGTTCTTCAATCAAACTGAGATCTCAGTTGTATACTAAGTATTGGGGGAACCACAATGAATCTGTGAAATCTTCCAGAAGAGTTTTAAACTAATTTTCTCTTTAAAAGTTTGTAATTTCCAATGCTAAATACTTGGAACCCTTGGAAACCTCAAAATAACAAACTACTCTCCAACCTTCCAGATACTAACAGTTTCACTGGTCATGGAAACAGAGTGTAGCATAACAGTTTCTTCTGTCAGTGTTTATTTTTTGGTTGGCTCTTTTTTGTAGTAATTCAATTTGCTAGAAAAGTGACATAATTTCCAACACTGCAATGAAGAAAATTGCATACTTAATCTTTATAATGATCCTTTCTTCAGTGAGCTTCCTACAGTGGAAATACTGAATAGGGGAGAAGAATTACATGATTTCAAGAATGGCTAAATGCCAAGTGTGCAGATCTCCACCACAGCAGAGGTTGATTTTTAGTAATTCAGTGCTATTTCTTCACTTTCTTTCTCCTCTCTTCTTCCCCCCCCCCCATCATTTGCAGAACTGGGAAAGAGCCATCAGACTACTAGTTGAAATGGGATGATGGGGGAGAAAAAACTGACAGCTGAGAATTATTATGATTTTTAGTTGTTGTCTGCTAAATTAAAGCTTTTTTTTCTAAGCTACTGCCTGAAAATTTCAGTCTTGGGGGCAATAGTTTGTGTAGGCAGCCAGCAAGGTGGTACATGCACAAATTAGAAATGTGTTGTTAGGTACTCAGACAATAATGGAGGTTCCTCTTGGCACCCTCTATTAAAGAGAATGCAAGGCAACCCTGGACATACTGCTGGTGAAAAAGTACTAAGCCACCACTGTTTGCTCGTTAGGCTCCTTGGCTAGGATGTAATTTTAACAGAAGAGCAGTACAAGCCAGCCCTGAACAATTCTATTCCAGAAGAATAGATTCCTCTTCCTAAAGATGAGTAAATGTCTCTTTGAAGTGAAGCTCTTTGTGCAAGCCTTGCAAGGTTATAATTGGTCATTCCATTATGAGAGGCCTTTGATAGAGTTAATTTATGGTTTAACAGGGGCTTCTCCTTGTTCAGAAATATTTTCTGGAGATAAGACACACAAAATAACAGACTAAACTTGTTTTGCAGGCATCTTTCCCAGGAAACCTGCAACTAGTCCTCGTTTTGCGCCCAACGGGATTTTTTCATCGAGCTCTCTCGGACATTGCTTTCAAATTCAACAAAGATGAGCTTAAAATGAAAGTACCTGTAAGTAATCCTCTGTTTTCAGTTTACTATCAGGAATCTGTTAGAGCACTTAAGTAGCTAGTGAGGACCAAATAAATCCCATCAAGAAGCCATGCTTAAAGGCAGTTGCAGCAATTTTGGCTAATTCACGCTGGTTTGCTCTTGAAAGAGTATGTCAGTTTGGATGCAGAGGCATTTCCCACAGACAAATAGTATCCTTTCTGTCATCTGAGCAAACGTACAACTGATGCTTGTTATGTAGTTGGTAAGCCCACCAATTACACTTCTGTTTGCAGAAGTACAACATTTTTATTTTAAAATACACTTTAAAACTATATGAGCTAAAGCTACAGAAGTTATTTTACTTACCGGATGTAAAATTCAAGGGTGGAAGGTAATCATTAAGATACTTCTGCCTTGTTTATTGTGGGAAACTAGCCCTTATATGCCAAATTCCTGGAGATAACGTTGGCTCCCACAGACCCAGGATAACAAGAGAAAATGAACAAGAAATGAGTGTCACTCTCAGAAAATAGCCATTTATGGCTTATTAAGATAATAGAGCCCGATGGTGTCATTTAGGATGTATTATCCATAAACTTATGCAAAATATGCCCTGTGCTTCTGCACAGTTGCTTGCATTTACATCATCTTCAGCTGAAACAACTGTTAAGTTTGGGGGGGGTTTATATTCAAAGGAAGAAAACAGGTCCATCCCTCACTTCTGTATTGAACCGAATTTTCTCTATTGGAGGCTGAAGGATGGGGCTTAGAATCCTTAACAAGGGACTTCTCACCACTGATCGCATTCACTTCTTTACTGCTGCAGATCATAATGCTGGGCTCAGTATCAGAACTGCAGGGTTATATTGATAAAACACAATTAACAGAAGATCTTGGTGGCACCCTGGATTACTGCCACAACAGATGGCTGTCCCATCGCACTGTAAGTCTTAGTTTTTCTTTTGACTTTTCAGTTGAAATAACCCTTCTGTTTTAAACCCTGTCACTTATAATGGAGACTCTGAGTGATGCAAGTTGACTTGCTCAGAGTGAGAAGATGTTCCCAATGGTACTTAGTCATTTTAGAGAAATAATATGAGTAATAATTTGGGAGTGGTTTTTCTGAACACTTGGAGCAAAGGAACTACAGTGTATTGTTGTGTTGAGCTTTATTGGCTTTGCTGCGAGAAAGAAAAAGACCAAGTTGTAAAATAGCTCCAGGTTAAAAAAAATATGAGGAAGATACACCTGATACAAGCCTAGGAAAAATATACAATTAAGGAATTAATGGTGACGGTATCTGTTGCTTGTAAATTTTACTCTGACTATTTTTCAGTCTTGCAATTCATCTGCTTGGGTTTGTTTTGAGAGTTCTATTTTGTGTGCATGTGTCTGTTTGTACATATGCATGTGATGAGCATGAAACATCTTTAATGGTTTTTATTCCAAAAGGCTATAGAAGGTTTCGCCCAAAAGGTTAAGCAAACAGCTCAGATTCTTCAGTCCTTTGGGACTGAGCTGGCTGAAACAGAGCTACCAAATGATGTGCAATCAACCAGCTCCCTTCTTGCAACACACACAGAAAAGAAGGACAAAATGAAGGTATGTAATTTTTGTAAAGATGCTCTCTTCTAGTTAAGCTGTGGTTTAATTTATAGCTAATAATGTTAATAGAAAATCTGGACGATATTAGTAATAATTCCAAACAGTGAAGCCTTATTGAACTTGTTTTGCTTGGTTTTACGTTAAAAAATCCTTTTTGCATTCAGAAGTCACATTCCTTGAGGCGGAGTTGATGTATGTACAAGTGTACAGTGATTTCTATGTGGAAACAGAAATTCCTTTGTAAGTGAGGGTGTGTTCAACTCGTCGTTTTGTTTACAACAAGAAATTTAATTGTATTTGCATGCATAGGAAATTATATGACCTTTGGAAGAATGGACAAATGTTCTTTCAAAATGGCTTAAATGAAAAGTACTTGGGGTTTCAAAACTCTACTTTTAAAACTTCTGAGATTTGTAGCCTAAGGAGACACTAGAAGGCTATCTCCCATAAAAATTCAACTCGGTTACACTGGGATTTTAAGATGGTAAACATAGGAAAAGCTGGCATTTAGCATTTACTGTCTATATTTGTTGTCAAATGCAGCTTTCAATCAAACTATGCTTGCTTTATCATTAATACAAAATCTTTCTTCCAGTTTGGTGCTTTATGAAGACTGCTTAAAAAAAAAAAAAAGGCAACAAATGGCTGCAGTGTTTGGGGTTTTGTTTTGTTTTGCAGGAGGATATCAGGTTAGCAGTAGAACAGGGTGATGATATCCTTGAAAGTATTACAAAACCAGTTACTGAGAATCCTGAATACAAACTGAATCAAGATCAACTAGACAATCAAACAACGGTAGAAAGGTGAGAGGAGCAAAATGCTGAGCATGCTGCTTTTTCTGGGTTTTTGGACCCCTCCCCAGCTCTTTTACTTAGTTCTATAGGCACGCTTAGCAAATAAGCAAATGGTACCATGTGAACACTTAAACTTTGAGGAACAACTCCCCTGTTGTCAGCTCTGTCCTGAGCAAAGTAAACCCCTGATATATATCCACTACTGGTCACCTGGCTAGAAGGAAATAAAGGGTGAGGTCTGAGTTCCAGTAAGAACAAACACTGCTCTTTTTTTGCCTGTTTGACAGATTTGAATGATATAGTTGAGCAGCCTTTCCATATTTTAAAGATTATTGATGCTTTGTTTAGAGATTAAAGTGCAGTCCAAGGAGATTTTGCTGCTGAAGGGAAAGCAGAAGGGGAAGACAGAAGTGATACATCCCTTCTTTTCTGTCCTTTTTGTCCACTTACAGTTAAGTCCTTTTGAATTGAAGTGGGAGGTTTCTTTTTGGTTTAACCATAGGAGCTTCTAATAAGCTGATACCTTTCCAGTGTCATTAGTAACCTTTAAAGGGCTACTAAGGAGTACACCACTCTTGAAGTGTTTATTACAAACTTCCTATATGCTTCTTTTGGGCATGCAAGTGATAGATGTTTTCCTTTGCTCCCTCCCCTCCCTCCCCCCTTAAATTGCTGCCAGGTTTGAAGACATTATATCACCATAGCACAGATGTAAATTTGCACAAAGCATAGCTCATTTCCCCCAGGCAGTATTCTGCATTCTTTTTTTGTCTGTCATTCCATGTTTCTGTTACACTTGGGCTGGCTTTTCTTTCCAAATAACTGTCTATTCCAATCCACAAAGCTTGGCAGAAGTCACTTTTTTTTGGTCGTTGTGGCTATCGGTTATCCAAAGGACAACAGGGGTGGGGGTTGCTAATTTATCCAAAACATTCCCACTCAGCACAATATCTGACGGAAGTTGGAACAAACTCGGAGCATCCCTGCCTTTTTTCTTATCAGTTTTAACTTGTAAATTCTAGGCTTCTTTTTGTGTTACTGAAGACAAAATTCATTACATTTCTGATGGCTTGCCTTCCCTGGCTGTAGCCTAAGTACAGCCGAGTGGACTGTAAAGATAAGTCCGCAGGAGACCGTACGGTGGAATGCGGTATCGGAAGATAACTTGTAAAATAAAGGTTTAAAGGTGTTTGCCAAAACTATAACTGAAGAAGGCTCTTTTGGTCACAGTATGGCTGTACACTTGCCTGGGATATTTAAGTAGTAACTACTGCTCAGAAGAGGAGGAGCAATGATCTTCAGGTTTATTATGAGCCTTGCTCCAAGGAATGAAACGTAAGGGCAGCTGGCTGGCCACAACAGTACAAATTTTTGCCTTCTTTTTCCCTTATGGCTCAAGGCTTGGGTTCCTCTGGGTCCTAGCCCACACGCATTTGCATGCTTTATTTATGCTTGCTAGCCTCGTGCCCCCAGGCCAGAGCTGAGATGTAGTGTGTGCAGCAGCTGGCTTCAAATCAGCACTTGCCAGTTTTTTAGAACTTGATGTTTGTGTTGGGTTTCAGTTTTACATCAGTGTTATTCTAGGAAACTTTTCTGTGCAATACTCAAAAAAAAGTTTCCTGTATCCAGTTTATTTTTTCTGGAAGATATTGCTTTCAGGAGGCTTTTTGTTTACTGTGGGAGATTGTATTGTCCCTTGAAGGTTGCACCCATCGTTCTTACAGTATTTCTTCTTTTTCTAAAGGCTTCTGGCTCAATTACATGAAACAGAGACTGCCTTTGATGAGTTTTGGATTAAGCATCAGCAAAAACTTGAGCAGTGTCTGCGCCTTCGGAATTTTGAGCAGAATTTCAGAGAGGTGAGAACTCCTTGGTGGCAGTCAATATTTGGTATTATAGAAATGATTCAGAAGAGAATACTTCCCTCTCTTGCTTTTGCAGCTTTTGTGTGTGCTTGAAAGCTTTCTCCAACCTTCTTCCTGTGTGTGTCCTTACTTGACATGCTGCTATCTTTGCCACCTTGAAGACTGGCCTATAGAGACATAATAGCTTCTCTTCTGCAGTCTTAGGAATTTTTTTTCCATTGGCCCAGCAGCATATAAGCATTCAAAAACTCCTTTGAAACCTGTCCTTCACCACAGAAGCATAATATGCTGGCTGCACCACTTTCATCTCGCCAAAAGGCTCTTTTATGGAACCAAGACTTACCTAAACCTTCTGGCTGGAGTTTTCTAAAACAGTCTCCAAGACTGTGGGTGGGAAGTTGCAACCACACTGTTACAAGCTGGGTGGAGGCTGAGCTACAATTTTTACAGCCAGTTTCTGATCTCATGTTAGTTTAACTCATATGCTTGATGGCACCCACAGTCTCTTTACACTGGTGTAGCTGATCTCAGAGCATAACCCCTGTGTTGCACGGGAGCAATGCTCAGAAACACTCTTACAAGGGTGTGTCTGTCTGTCTGTATGTCTGTCTCTCAACCAATTGTTAAGGTGAGGATCTCTCCCTCACGCTTTGCTGTTTACTGTAATGTTACTTTGTATTATTGTCATTGGGTAAAAGCAAGGCCATAAATGTTTTCTGAACAGTAGTTTTCCTGCTTTTTTTTTTTAATTAATTTATTTTTTTTAGTATCAGGAAACGGGATTATTTCACTGCCTTTTCTTTGTATTTGTTTTCATTTTGACTTGGGGGTAAAACTAGGCTGACAAAACGAGTGATTTGTCTCTATAACCCCATAATGTGACTTGACTGGAAATAGGGGCTCTCAGCTGTTTAACCGATGGGTCTCCAGAGAGGTGGAATCATCTCCATTGATACATAGCCATGTCTCATTTCAGGTCAAGGCAGCTTTGGATATTGTGTCCGAGAGACTGTCTGCTTTTACAGATGTGGGAAACAGCTGCTCACACGTGGAGCACATTTTGAAAGATCTTGCCAACTTTGAAGAAAAATCATATGTAAGAACCCTGCAAGTCTCCATAATTTCTAGTGTGACTGTGTGTGGAGGTGAACGGTGTTTGGTTATTGAGTATATCTTATGAGCAGAGCTGAAGCTGACAACAGGGCAGAATCGCTGTCTCAACATGCAGAAGGAACCTGGAATAAAATCTCTAACCATTGGAGTGGCCCAGTTCTCAGGCACCCCTCAGTAAAGAGAGGAGTGACCAGTCACAGTGTGATCACTTTGTGGAGTAATTTCATGAGGTGTCTACATAGCAAAGTTCTGCACTTAGTGATCCAGGGGCCACTTCTATTCCTATGAAAGACACTTCATTAGATCTCAGAAATGAGAAAGCTATGTATGGAATATACAGTATGTTAAAAGATGACCAACAGAAATATACACTCTGAACAATACAGAAAGGGAACCTTGCTAGCATCTGTGCTTCACAATAAAATATACAGCTCTATAGGTGAGGTCATTGCTTTTGAGGAGCTGGCTATTTTTTAATTTGGGTTCAAATTGCTGTTGTACTCCATATTGCAAACATACACTCACAGACATACTGCTGAATAACCAGGACATAGAAAGACAATAGTGGTTCTGTCACAGGGAGCCATATGATTAAATTAATTGATGTTTCTGAAGTACTCTGATACCATAAAGGCTGCAGCATGGACGTTCTGGAGCATCTGGGAAGACAGGAAATCACTTTGATTTATTAAGCAAGGCAGACGTTAACTAAAGATGTATTCTCAATCAACATGTGTATTTTACTGCATTAAAAACAAGTGGTATAAACTTTAATTTTTTACTTGCTGTTGATCCAAGGAAAGATGTACTGAAATCAGTGCTTACTTTCTTAGGAAACTGTAGCAAAAGCCAGAATGCTGGCCTCGGAGGGTGACACTTTTATTCAAAGCAATCATTATGCAGTGGACTCCATCATTCCAAAATGCAGTGAACTTCATGATCTCTGTGATGCCTTCACTACTGAGACAGAACGGAGAAGGAATCTCCTTAACAAATCTCTAGAACTGCATGGCCTACTCGAAAAGGTAAATTTGCTACAGAACTGTTCCATTTCCTGTCTTGTGTCCTTAAACTGTAGTCAAGCAGTTGTCATAATGACAGGTAAAAGTCTGTGGGTCTGCTGGAAGTTTTCTTCTTAAAGAGCTGATTACATCACAGGCAGATGTACAAAATGTTTTAGACCTCTTAGTGTTTGATGCTGACATCAGTGCATTCTGAGCCTGTTCTTTTCTCTCTTTCTAGTCTATGAAGTGGTGTGATGAAGGAATTTACCTGCTGGCTTCACAGCCAGTAGATAAGTGTCAGTCTCAGGACGGTGCAGAAGCAGCATTACAGGAGATCGAGAAATTCCTGGACACTGGTGCAGGCAATAAAATCAAAGAGTTGAATAAAATTTACAGAGACTATGCACACATCCTCAGTGAGGACCTAAAGGTACCAGAAGACATTTATGTGTATTTATGCATCCATTTCTTAATTTTAGAATTGCTGTCTTGCCTGACCACTAAATGTAAATAATCACTACTGGGAGTTATACCTGGGAACTGGAAAACTGACAAATTTCCCTACCTTAGGTGCCAGTCTTGTCACATCTTGGGATAAGCATCAGGGCCTTCAGAGCCTTTTAATAACTCTTCCAATTTTTCAGATATTGGGGTTCTCAAAGAGTGATCTGGCACTGGAATGGCTTGCCCAGGGCACTGGTGGAGTCCCCAGCCCTGGAGGTGTTTAAGAGTCGTGTAGATGTGGTACTTAGGGATATGGTTTAGTTGAGGACTTTTCAGTGTTAGGTTAATGATTTGACTTGAAGATCTCAAAAGGTCTTTTCCAATCTATAAAATACAGTGATTCTGTGATTGCTTTAGAAAAAAAAAAATTCCCAAGTGAGTATTTGAAATATCTTTTTCATGTAGAAAAAATGTGCCTCCTCTTGATATTTGTATGACTTCTGCTTTTTAAGTGCTTGTTTAGTTTAGTTTAGAACTTGAGAGCATATCCCTTTCCCCTTTTCCTCTTGGTTGATCTCTTCACATAACAGAACAATTAGACACTGACAAAAAAGACTTCTCCCTAGTTGTATTTTTTTTTTTCCAATTGAAACCTGAACCCCACTGGTTTCTCTACAGCAAGCACACAAAATGTTTTATGAAGTTATGTTCCAATTTTTAAGTGTAATAAATGACTGTAACTTATGCCTTGTTAGGAGTGAGGAGTAGAGTAATATATTTATATGTGGTATAAAAGCAACTGCAATTTCAAATCAATGTGCTGTAAATGGTGTTGTAGCTTGTTGATCAGTCTCTGACAGGGTTTGGTTTTGGTTTTTGTTTGTTTGTTTGGTTTGGTTTGGTTTGTTGTTTGGGGTTTTTTTATAATGTCTTTTGCAATGGTAGGAGCACGTGCAAAAAGTTTTCCAGAAGCAAGAAAGTATGGAAGAAATGTTTCAAAAGAGACAAGTAAGTCTCAAGAAACTGGCAGCGAAGCAGACCCGTCCCGTTCAGCCAGTTGCACCAAGACCTGAAGCCTTAGTAAAATCACCTTGTAGCTCTCCAGGTAAGCAACGGTAGTAGTCTTTAAGTAGGTTTTGGGGTTTTTTGCACTATGCTGAAAACCAAAGAAACTTTCAGCTGTAATGTGTGGTTGCACAAACATTTGTGTCAGCTCTGCTCAAGTTCTAACTGCTGTTTGCTTCTGGTTTACGTGCTTAGGTCTTCAAAGTGAGTATGTAGCTAACTCGGAAAGCAGTGCACTTCGGAGGGTGAACTACAGAAGAGGGAAGGTAATTTTTTTCTTCTTTGCACTTTTCATGCACGTGCTGCTTGAGAAAGTCATAATACAATGGAACATCCAGAAACCTCAAGAAGAATGAGGCAATTCCACTGGAAAAGTGATGATATTGCTCCTATCAAAGTAAGTCTAGTGAAGCAGCCATGAGGTTTAAATAGAGGCTGCTTTGTCACTGGGCTAGGTAGGAGGGAAGGTAAAGTAAACAGCTGCCTATATTGGGAAAAATGTTAGGGGCAGTGAAATATAAAATCTATGAACAGGAAACATTTATTATTTGCCAGTAGTAACTGGCTACTCTTAAAACTGGCCAAAGTGAAGAGGTAGTTGTCATTGGCTCCAAGACAGCTTCACCTGACCTACTGGGTTGCCATTCCCAAGTGGGGATGGTCTTCCTGCCCCACCTCCAGCAAGGAAAGCAACCTGATAGCAGCAACAGAAACAAGTAGTTTCCCACTGGGTTAGAGAGTTGAATCAACTCAGAGAAGGTTCAGCAAGACACAATGCAAGGGGGAGGGCAGGGCCACAAGACCAATAGGGACAAGGGCTGGTTCGAGGGGGGATTGAAAGCAGAACCTCTCATTTTTTACAGCAGGCTGTAACTAGGTCAGCCTTTACAGCAGAAGTACTAAGACTGAACTTTTGTGTCGTTAGAAAGTTCCCAGAAAGTTAGCACAGTACCTCATTTTTAGCTTGGAAGACAGAGTAAGGCCAGTGTTGCCTCCAAGATTATGTTGATGCTCTGAAGTTGTCGTCCTGGAAAGGGGCCTCAAACCATGATCTTTTCTAAACTGGCCTTTCATGGAAAACTCCCTGTGTCTAAATGTTCTTGTGTGTTTCTCCTGACCTTCAGGTTTAATTGGATTTTTTTTTTCACAGTGTTCTTGCAAATTGCCTTCTTTTTTTAATGGAGCACACAGTCTTTCCTGTGAAAATACGTGCAAGTAGAGCTCCATGCAAAGCTCTGTACTTTAAAATGGTTTAACCCCATCTATGATGCTGCAATGATTTTTTTACTATTATTCATTTTTATTTTAATTTTTTGTGGTTGGTTTGTTTCCTTCTTTAGAGTGAAATGACTGAACTCCATCAAAGCAGAGGAGGCTCTACAATGGATGATGAAGAAAACCTAGCTGTGTTACGGCAGTGAGTATATTTTGATGAACAAAAAATGTTTTTTCTCAGACTTGGTTCCAGCAAAGCTTGAATTTGGCTAAGTATTTGATAAGTAAGCTTCTCTGAATTAAGCCTTGATGCTTTTTGAAATGCTGTGGCTATGCTCTGTACACAGGGGAAGATACTTCAGTCTGTCTGCAGCATTATTTATAGTTTATATAGTGCCAGACTCTATCTTTCCTGCAGCAAGGTGATGCTGGGGCAAGATAACCACCCATTTTCATTTCAGAGATGACGTGGTTTCAAGTAATAAGCCTCCTGTAAACCTCTCTGAAGCTTTGATCTCCATGCTTCAGAAGACTTTGTCTTTTTATAGGACTGTCTGGAATTATAAATGTTAAGAAAAATCACTTTCTTATAAAAACTAAACAGCATCACTTATTCAAAAAATAACTTGGTGCCACCTATAGTCCAAATACCAGAGCTTACATTTCTGCCTGCCTGTGAACTGGATACTTCTGCTGTCTTTTTACTGTTAAAACCACTCATTAAATTGTACAAAATGGGAAGAGGAATGGGATGGGGGAAGCCTGCTTGCTTGACCATAGGGGAAATTATACTTAAAGCAGCATTGTGATATTTAAAGTGTGCCCTAAATGCCTCTAATTTCAAACGAATGGTGTCAGGTTGTCTGTGTTTAATAATGCCAGGCAGCCCTAACTGCAGCTCCTGTAACACTCGAAATCACAGCATAACCAGATTTTGTACATACAGCGATAAAAAACTTCATTGCTTCAATTCAGTCACTACAGCACTTAAGATGCTACACTTGACTTTTTTCTTGTTTTTTTTTTTAAATATTACAGTGTTTTAAAAGTACACAGTTC
Organism: Chloroceryle aenea; assembly: GCA_013399075.1. NCBI lineage: Eukaryota > Metazoa > Chordata > Aves > Coraciiformes > Cerylidae > Chloroceryle > Chloroceryle aenea. Next base: position 360,980 of record VWZY01007922.1, read on the forward strand.
TGGACAGGGATGTATAAACTGTTGACAGAAATATCTATGAAACATCCCGTTTTCCTTTACTTGGAAATTGTTCTTTCATTGTCTGAAATGAAGTAGAAACACAAAGTTAATGTTGCCTCATTGCTTTGCATAAGCAAACAGGCCTGCCTGAATTGTTGTTCTTTGTCTACAGGCACGTGATTAATGAACTCATTGAGACTGAACGAGCTTATGTGGAAGAACTTCTCTGCGTTCTTGAGGTAAAGATTAAATTTCACTGTTGCTGTTAGTGAATCTCTTTCTCTCTTCCATTTTTTGGATGCTTTTATGCTTTCCAAATCAGTGCAATGCATCTGCTTGACCTGTCAAGCAGTGTGATCATCACATCTCTCCTCTCTCATCTTACTTTAGCAGAGGCCGGAATGTTCCATTTTTTTCCTAGAAATAATAATGCAACTAGGATTTTGTATTAGAAAACACAAATTGGGAAAAAAAAGATATATGTAACTATTTAGGTGGAACACAGTGAGGTTTGTAATGATCATATATTCTTGCAAAAGTTCACCCCAGAGTCTTGGGACAACTCCAGGAAGATTGTGTATCAAGATTGTAAATTTGCATCAAGAGGATCTTGTGTTGCAGGAGAAAACTTGTTTATTGTATCCCTCTTTGTGTATCTTTAGATGATCCTCCAAGTGTCTTGGGTATAACTTGTGACAACAGAGAGCATTGTAATAATCATCTCTTGATTCAAAACTGTAAAGGAAAAAAGGCATTCCCTTTGCTTCAAGCTTGTGGAGGCACAATTGCAGTACTGCTGAGTTGCTTGTAGAAATGCACTGTAGTATTCTGTGTTGTTCCTCAAGTTTAAGTTGTCAAATGTGGATCTCTCATTTTGTTGTAGTCCAATTTGACTGTAGATGATGAAGTTGCAGATAACTGAGGTCAAATTATTTTAACTGGGATGAACTGGAATTGAGCCAAGCATGTCCTCTTGGTGTCCATGCCAATGTTGAGCTCCTAAACAGTAGGTGTCCTCAAGTTATGGACTGGCAATGATCATTTCTGAGTGTATACCTTCAAATAAGAGTACAGTGTGAGGGTTTTGAACTCTGGCTTTTGCCTAGCTTGTGCTCAGCTTCTCATAGCATTTATGTCCTGGGTCTGACCCATGTGCTAGGAAATGTTGATGGCAGTGGGATGGTTGCATCTGATGCATAACATAGCAAGGTAGGTCTGGAGTGGACCTTGTCGATTACTTCATTTTCATCCTTTGTATACAACACTATCTGTACAGTTCTGTTCATAAAATCAGGACTCAAATAGTTGGAGGGGTTTTGGTCCTTGCTGCTCCTACTGGAGAGCTGTTGCAGAATCTTCTGTTGCTCGGGGATTACTCTTGCTTTGTGTAGAGTATAGAAAAACCTTTGTCTTGCAAGTCAAGCCATCTTGGTATTTTGCCAATGTGATAGGCTCTCCACTACTCTGACTGTGCCAGGCACGCTTCTCTGTGCTTCCTTGCAGTTTGGGATTCACCTCGCTCTACCTTGGGTTATTGGGACTGCCAACAGTAATTCTGGACTAGATCCTCGCTGAGGTTCTGGTTCAATGGCCTCCTTCCAGCTTTTGAGTAATTCTAGTTATTAATCCCTAGTTTTGGCTATTCTCCCAATCCCTTCATTTCTCCTGTTTTATTAATCTTCCAGATTTGCCTGATACCCCTTTGTATGGGTAGTGTCTCCTATCACTAGGTCCTATTTAATTGTCACATGTTTTCTCTCTGCCAAGGATTCCAATAGGAAAAAAAAACCCAAGGTAGTTCCCAAGACTGATTACTGGGAAAGAGCTATAGCTGCTTTTATCTAAGCTTGATGGTTTTCCTTTTGTTACTAACCATGGTCATGCAACTTTAGTCTGTGAAGTCTATTTTTTATTGGGGAAAAATATTGGTCTAGGCTATTTTTAGGTATTGTATTTGACTTCTTTTCCATTTACTTCAGTGCTTTTGGAAAAGCTTTCAAATGGAAGACTAAGTCAAGCCTTAGATCTTCTTAAATTAAGATTAAATGATTAAATGATCCCTGTGGCTGTATAGAGTAGCTGTTCCTCTCCTTTCTTAAAACACAAGTGCTGCATAGGTAGTGACACATGAAGGTTTTTACCATTCAAATTTTAAAATCAGGACTATATCAGCCTGAAGTGAAAAAAAACCCAAACCAACCAACCAAAAACCATCCAAACCACAAACAAACCAAAAAAAAACCAAACCAAACAGCCAAACAAAAATTGTCAAAAGCTTTTTGACACTGTATGGAATTCACGCTTTTGTTTTTTCACAGTTTCAAAGGACTGAGCTCTGTCGGGTTTGTTTCACCTCAGCTGGGTTAGGTACCCTCTCTTTATGCCATCCTGGCTTTGCTGCTGTCTTCAGCATCATCTTCAGATGGCAATGAGTCATTCTCTTCATGCATCACTTCACTGCATCTAAACTGCAATGTGGCCACAGTTCTTTCCCTGTTAAATTTTTTTTAACTCGATTTGGGTAAATTATTTTATATTTTTAAGACTGTATCACTGTGGGTTTGGGTTTTTTTTCAGACTCTGCATTTTCCTATTTTGGGGAAGAGATACAGGAGAGGGACCAATGTTTAGCTATGAGCTCCAGCATTTTTGCCTATACCATTGTTTTTTCCTCCCCACAAAAAGAAAAAAAAAAAA
>VWZY01007922.1:369323-398782 GCA_013399075.1 Chloroceryle aenea
ACAAATTAAAAAAAAAAAAGAAAACCTCAGTGTAAGAAACTTTAGAGCAGACTGGACAAAAGCCCAAACAACCCAGTTACATGTATTGTGCCTCACCCTCTCTCTGTGTGTATTATCTCCCTGTCTCTGCTACTCCTGCCTGAACAGTGTTAGGGAGAGAAAAAATCACAGAATCATAGAATGGCTTAGGTTGGAAGGGACCTCAGAGATCATCTATAATCTCCATGTGTAAAAATCCAACACAGACTTTATTTTCATTATGTTTCCAAACCAAACCTAAACAGTGATGTGAGAGATTACTTGGAACAACAGAACTTGTAACGACCCGTTGAGAGCATGTGTTATAGTCTGATGTTATCTCTTTGTAGTTATAAATATCACTCTTTTTTTTGTTCCAGGGAAACTTGAATGAGCTGGGCAAGCTTTTAATGCAGGGATCCTTCAATGTCTGGACCGATCATAAAAAGGGGCACTCGAAGGTGAAAGATCTGGCACGCTTCAAGCCAATGCAGCGACACCTCTTCCTCCACGAGAAAGCAGTGCTGTTCTGTAAAAAGCGGGAAGAAAACGGCGAGGGATATGAGAAAGCACCTTCTTACAGCTACAAACACTCCTTAAATGTAAGAGACAGTCCAGCCAGGTCGAGGTACTGAAGGCTTAACCTGCAGCAGTATGACATTCTATTTGTTTTGTGTCTGCGAAGCTGTGTTATGGCTTTGCACTGGGAACTTTGCCCTTTCTGGCAAACCTGACTGGTGCTGCAGGTCTGTGTTACTTTGTGTTGCTGTCTGTTAGAGAGATGGGGGGTGGAATTACCCTTTGGGAAAACCCAAACCATACTAGTCTAGCTGCATGGCAGTTGCATTCATCACACAGCAAATGTAGAGCACAGTAATATGAAATAAATGCAAGATTTGGTGGTCTGGATTTAAGACAGACATCTTGTGGGTCAGTCTCAATTTAACGTACCTAAACCTTTCTTCCCTCCAAGGTAGTCAAGGTAGTGATACAAACCACTAAATCTCATATGTCCAATGTGCAGATTATATGTTAGTAGCTATTCTTTTCCTTGAGCAAGGAGCCAAATGTGGTTTTCCTTTTCAGAAACTGGGTATCAAAAAATACCAGTAGGCACCTTCTTCCATAGTTACTGTAACTGCAGTCTGATGGGTCAGCTTCTCTTCTCTTTGTTTCCAGATGGCAGCGGTTGGAATAACAGAAAATGTCAAAGGTGATGCAAAAAAATTTGAGATCTGGTATAATGCAAGGGAAGAAGTTTACATTATACAGGTAAAGAACATGCCACTACTTTAAAAAAAGAAAAAGAGAGAGGGAGAGAAGCAGGGAGGGGGAGTTTGAGCCTAAAAAAAGGTCTAGAGGTTTTTTCCTCTGTTATATCACTAATAGACAGTGATGAGGAAATGCAGAAAAAAGGAAGGGGAATAAAAAAAAATAAAGGAAAAAAACAAGCCACCACTCAATTAATTATTAAGATAGTTTCTTAATATATTTCAATTGCAGAGTGTTCTGGGGGGAAAAAAAAATAAATACATTTTGCAGTATCTGTGGAGGATATTGTAGACATCATTCCTGTTGCTGCCACTGGAGTAGTCGATGGCTTGGGAGCCAGGGTTTGACTGTAGCGTGTTCACAGCCTCTGCCTCAGCATGTTCCAGTTGTCCCAACTACTTTCTGTTCCCTGAAGGACTAGAGAGGGAGGGAGGTCTGTCTGGCCCTCTTGAAGGATTCTGCTGAGGCTGTGCATTGCTGTTTAACTCTGTGTGTGCTTGATGGCTGATTCTGTTTATTTCTGGGTAGGCACCAACCCCTGAAGTTAAAGCTACCTGGGTAAATGAAATAAGAAAAGTGCTGACAAGTCAACTGCAGGCATGCAGAGGTAAAATATATTTTGAATCACTTTCCTCTTTGAATTTCAAAACTCACCCAGTATGTCTTTACTGTGTAGGACTGTAGAAAGAAAAAGCTCAGAATGCAAAACAATTTTAATAGATTTTTTTTTTCTTTCCTCCATTACAGAAGCTAGTCAGCACAGAACACTAGAACAAACACAGAGTTTACCTCTACCAGCATCATCTTGTACAAGGTAAGTACATACATTGCCAAATCAAGCTGGCTGTCTTGTAAATATGATCCTATATCTAGTCTGCAGTTCTTCATTGCTCCTATCCCTTAATGCTGAGCCTTATGTTATAGGGGTTTTTTTTTAGATCTCTTCCTACTATAAAGCTGTAAAGCTTGGAGTTTATACATCTCCAGGTCTGTCAAAGTGAGCAGCAGTGGCATGGACTATGCTAGTTGATAGAGAACACCACAAAAAAGGGATTTTTCTGCACCAGCCAAAATCCTGGTGGTATTATGGGTCTATTTGTTGAACAGCTATTTATATACTTTCCCCCCCATAAGAGAGTTATGTGGAGCAGCCTTTCCTTTGTTCTTTGTACTTTTCCTTCACCTGCACTAATTTTTTCTTCCTTTTCTAATGTCATGCTATTTTCCTTTTGTCTTTTTCAGAGTGTTCTCCTTTCTCTATCCCTTTTTCTTTTCCCTCAGTTTCCTTATTCCCTCCTTTTTCTTTTTTATTTTTTTAACTAAGTGATGTGTTGACTCAAGAGTTGGGACAATCAAACTGTTCTTCTTTTCCTAATTTTTATCCATCACTCTACTAACCTCTATGTTCTTCTTCTCCCACCTGCTGTTCTGCCCTTCTCTGACACCTCTCTTTAATCTTCTGCTACTCACTCTGTTTCATCATATATGTGTATATGCTCGTAAGCCCATGTGCTCGGTTACATACCAGTAGCTCTCTTCCCTGCATGTTTTATGCTTCTACTTATCACTCATGGAGATTTTCCCAGATGTATAGTATTTTTGGGTTGTCCTCTTCCATTCCATTCCCAGTCAGAGATGCAAAGGGAATCCAGCTGCAAGATCCAGCCTGTGCTCTTCCTTCATCTCTCATTTGTTCCTGTATTAAGAGCTTCTGAGGGGCAGAGTTTATTCTTTTTTTCTATTCTTTTTTTCTTTTCATTATTATGTTCAGGAGGAAACAGCACAGAACGTGTGCCTGTAGGTAAGAGTGGTTGGAAGTTGTCCTGAGCTGTCTTTTCAGTAGCTTCTGCTGGGTTTTAGTGTACAGATCTGTATGTAAAAGGCAGTCCATGACTGAAAGTCAACACACCTGCTCAGACTCAAATTTGCTGGAGATGGACTGATTGTCTTATTTTTTTTCTAACAAACAGTCCTTCACGGAACCACATCAGAAACACCAAAAAAATGGAGGAGAGAAAAAGTGACCTTGCAAGTCTAGAAGGTTATGGCACCGCAGTAGCACCAAAGTACCCTGAGAAAGGTAAAGGTGAGTTTACACTCGTGTGCAGTTACCTTCGATGGCAAAGCGCGTGCCTGCACCACAGATGCACAGGCAGATCCACCAGCAGAGTAGCCACAGGAGGGAGGGAAACACAGCTGAACAAAAAGGGCTTTGTTGCTTTCAGCTCTCAGGCAGCCAACACACAAAGTGTTGCCTGCCCTGCACCAGCCTGGTGGTCCCATCCACCCTTAGTCTGGGGTTTCTGCATTCCACTGTGTGCTGTGGACAGACCCAAAGCCACCCTGGGTAGCCAAGAGGAGGTGGGAACTATTTGTTAGGAGGCTTGAACATGCAGAAGATCTTCTCTTAGAGTTACCCAGCTTCTCAAGGTTTTCTTCCTCTGGATAAATTTCTCAGCATTACCTCATTCTGAAGAGGGTTGTTTTCTTTTTTTTTTTTCTGTCTTGAATTTTTGTTCCCCTCCTGGAATTTATTTGCTGAATCAGTAGCAGTACAAGCCCCTGAACAGTGAGAACAACTGACCGCTTGGGTTCTTCTGTTGGACTTCCAATTTTTTACTGGAGGTTTTGGGTGTAGTTTTTACACATAGATATAAAAACTCACTAGTGACTCCCATTTGGCAGTAGCCTAAACCTGGACTTCTAGTTGTCCTTTCCTATCCTACCACGCAGGTTCCCTGGCAGCGGTGCAAACAATTTTTTTGCCTTGATCTTTTCATGGCCTTCTCCCTTTTCTTTCTGTGTCTCTCTCTTCCTTTGTAGATGACACTAGCTCTACCTCAGCATGCTCTGTACTGTCAAAAAAGCGCTTTACCCTGCAGGGCTTTACTAACCTCAAAAGTCAGAAAGGTAATTTAAAAAAAAAAAAGAAAAAATCCACAAAACCAAACCTAAACTTTTCTCTGTTTAAGGCTGTAAGTGAAGCATCACTTTGTGTGTGGATAGTGTGACAGGTTTTCAGTGTATGAACCAGCTTCTTCTCCAAAGTTCAAGCTGGGTCCCTGAGTCACTGACCCTGAATTTTGATTTCAAGAGAAACAGGCTCTAGGGTGGGAGGGGGAGATGCAGCTGGGAACAGTGGAGCTGTTGGAGATGCAAGGGAAGGAGTGTAGTTTCCAGTGCCTCTAGCCTCACTACTGAGGCCAAGGAAGGAGTTTATAGGGCCTTATTCCTGTAGGAAAACTGAAGGAAGGATGTTGTTTTCAGATCAGACACCTGGCCTGCTTCTAGCTTCAGTGGATCTGTCCCAAATGCACCTGTACTTGGCAAAAAGGAATCAAGGTTTTGCTAGAGGATTTCTGTATTAGCACCCTTCCTAACAGAACTCCCAAAGCCGTGACTACAGCAGAATGTGTATGACAGTGTTTTGCTGGATACAAAAATAAATGAGAATTTCCCTAGGCTTCCAGAAAGTCTGTTAATTTTTCCTCCCTCCTCCCCCTCCTTAAACTAGGCAATAGAAGCCTGAGACCTTTCTTGCTTCCTTCTGCCAAGTAATCGCACTGTATGTTCACTTCTTGCTTCGAACAGCTGTCTTTGAACAGTCTGAATTGCATTAAGATGATGGCACTTAAGAGCATGGTTTATTTTTTTTCTCAGCATCTTTTCAGAATGCCTTTTTGAAACCTGATTACCTTTGAGTTCGTTCTGGAGAGACTCTAGGGTTGTATGTCTAATGCTGATGAGGTGAGCGCTAATATCCCGTGCTTGCCTTGACAGAAACTCCAACTCCTTCTGCTAAAAGCCAGACATTGCCAATGATCCTTCTTACAGGACCAGGTATTGCCGTAGCACTAGATTTGTATAGAAATGATTGCTTAATTTGGTAATATTTGTCTAAAATTTAAATTAATTGTATTCACTTGATGTCTAGTTCATTTAGAGAAGGTTACATATACTTTCATCTATTACTGTAAAATAAATTTTTTAATTTATCTTCAAATAACTCCATGTAAATAATTATTCCCCTCTGCTGTAATTGACCCAATTCGTGATTACAGAAATCCACCTATTTTCCAGTGTAAACTCAAAGGTATTTAGCATGCGATCCACCTATTCTCTTTTTTCCAGTTCTTCAATATCTCTCTTCTGTGTTTTTTGCCTATTCATCCTCCTGCAGCTTCTCCTACCAGTCCTGACAAAAAAGCTAAACGACATGAAGTAGTGAGTGACCCAACTCCTTTTGGTTTAAGAGGTACAGTGATACCACATCTTGTCCTGCACAAATATCCGCACTTCCCTCGTGTAACATGCTACACCGGAGCCCTGGGGATACCTCTATGATGCTGTTGTGTGCAGCAGTATTGATACCAGCTGACTTTTTTTCAATTGGCTCTGTCAGCTTCTTTATATTCTATCAAAGTAGCATGTGACTCACTAGTTTTAAGGAGAGGGCAGTGGGAAAGGGTTATTTCTGCTAAAGAAATAAGTAGAAGATGGGTCTTTAATGGGATTACAGGGGTGTCCAGTTGCCATGAGACCCATGATTTTCCAGCTAGCATTCTCCTGTCGCTGTGCCCCTTGTGGAGAGGATTTAACTTTTAAAAGGGGGGTGGGGGGGGTGGGGAGAGGAATGAATCCATAATGCATGTGCTCTAGTCAGAATAGGGATCACCACTCCCACGTGGATTTTCCATTTTAGATCTGCATTTATTACTTTAATCACAGTCCTGGGCATCTTTCTTTTGGTGATGGTAGGTGATTTTTATCACCCTGTGAACCCTAGATGATTTAACTGAACCCCTTGTAGCAGTTTTCCTCCTGTTCGCCCAGCCCACAGCTAAACAAAGAATAGAAAAGCATTTCAGTTAAACACCCCGTTTCTAACCAGCAAGGCGTTGGTGAAGGCTCGAGTATAAATCCTTAGGACTAAATAACTAGAGAGTGCAAGGAGAGCAGTCCCTTTCTCCCTGACTCTCTTTCCACCAACAACTCTCTTAGAAAATATGATTCTATAGATGGAACTGTTTCAAGCCTTTCCATCATCCTCCTCTCCAGGTTTCCACAGCCCTTGTCTTTGCTCACACGTGGAAAGTGATGCAGGTTCAGCTGCTGTGCTGGGGAAACTGTTCAAGACTGTTCACCTTGTCTGAGCAGCAGACGATGTAATCCAAACTGGATGCTTGCAGAAAGCCTCCAAAGAGTGAATGTGGGGGTTACAAGGTCAATTTTCTGCAGGTAGCAGTCAAACCTCCGAGATCTCCATGTACCATGGAAATCCTGAGGGCCTGAAAATGCTATCAGGAAGTTTGGTGGCCTTTTCCATGGATGCTGGAATTCTTCAGGGTAGAGAGTGCTTGATTTACATTAAAATCTTGGGTCCTTAAAACCAACTTGTCTACTTGTCCAGCAGCCTTTCACTTTATGAAACCACTAAACCAAGTAAATGAATTTAAAACATCTAGTAACTCCCCCTTCTGTCTTACACCTTCCAACCTCTTTTCTGAGACTTTCTCTTCTCTTTCCCCAACTCAGAGGGAAAACCAGGCAGTTGATCAGGGCACTTCAGGATGAAACTGTACCAGATGATGGTCACAGCTCCCTGGTGCAGAGCGTATTGCCCCCACTTGTTTCCTTTTGCTTCTATGTTGCTCCAATTTACACAACAGTGAGCTCCAGGAGAATGAATTAGTGACAGAATCACATCTTGCAGGTATATCCTATCTCTGTGAAGAAACCCATGGGCCCAGAAAATGAATTCTTGGTTTTCCTGGCACCATTAGCTTTAAACTCCTTTCTGCATAACCTTACCTTTTCTCAAGACACTGCCATTTTCTTACCTTCCCTGCCTTTGGAGGGAGCTCTGATTCAGTCACGTTGTACAGAATACCCACGTGCACATTGAATGGGAATGTGTAATTTTGGTGCCTGTAGCTAGCTAATATGGATATGACTGTAGTGACCACTTCCCTGCCCAGGATCAGACTTGTTAATAGTAGAATGCCAGCTGGTATGAGGAGTGTAAGTCTTGTTGCTACAGCAGAATCAGGCAGGTCTGCCCTTACCCACATCAATATAGTCAAAGAGGCTGAAGAACAAGGGCTGTTACCCCAGATGAGCAGGCTGGAGAGTATGATGCTACAGGCAGGGCAATTACAGTGCTTTCTTTTTATTTTGTCCAACTTGTTGGTTCTGTTTCTAATGTAGCTTAGAACAATTAGGAGAAACCAAGTTTTCTTTTTTTCTACTGTTCTTAGCTTGGAAATAATAGGAGGGTTTCAGCTGTGTCCCACGAGCCAACTATAAGATGTGAGCTTCCAAGGAAATTTGCATGGAATACAGCAGGCATTTATTACTCAGTTTCTTCACAGATGGAAGTTCACTCTTAACCCAGGACAGGGCCAAATGAGTCAGTACTTCTAACCTTATGCGGGTCATCCAGCAGCACAGGCAAGGTAAAAGTCCCACTCCATTTGGTGAGCCCTGGGTGTGATTTGTTTCTATGATTCTTAGATTGCTTTGGCTTTACTCTGATGATGTTCAGTTTTTTTCCTAATGACCAGCCATGTGACAAATGCCTCCAAATCCATCAAGAGCAAAAATGCTGGTGCTTTCTCAGCTTAAATAATAGTTACATAAAATTGGGAGGTTTGCTCTTCCTTTTGCTCTTTTCATTGAGTTTTTTTGTGGTTACTGTTTGGCTTGAACCAAGACCTTCCTTAAGGATATTTGTCTCTTTTATTATGCCTTGTTTTGATTATAAGCTTGACACGTTTATTAGCAGCTGCTGACCTCAGTGAAAAGCATCCCACTAGTAAAGCTTACTGTAGTTTTATCTGGAAAAGGCTTTTCTGCACTCTGGATATGATTCAGGTTCATAAATAAATTAAAAGCTTCACCCTAAGAGAGAAAAAGGAACACTTGGCAATAAATGACAGGCAGGAGATTATTCTTGTGGTGGTTGGTGCAGTGACTTAACACCAAGATAAATCAGCCTGAATACCGTTAAATAATAGGCTGCCTCGTAGGGTGAAGTACAGAGTGCCTGTAGCATGTCTGGAACTTCTTGACAGCTCCAAGATCCTCACAGTATGAAGGAGGCAATGCACATCCATCCCTGGTTCCAGCAGGCTGGTTAGGTTGCTCTGGGTGACAACCACGTGTGTTTATCCTCTTCCCATAAAATTGTACGTTGTTGTCTTCTACCTTCTCCCAAGAAAGAGAGTTATCTCTCCATTGTTCATCTTCGTGTAAGAGAGAAATAGCTGCTTTTTAGTTGGCAATTTGTGTCCTTTCCATCTGTTTCCCTCTACATAAACCCAAGAAGCCAAATTCACTGCTTTGCTTTGCCACAACTCCACTTACTCTGACCAAAATGGGCCGGCTTTTGCCAGCTGTGAATTTCACTCGCTGGCTCTAGTAACTTCCCTGTGTATGGTTTTCCTCCCAATTATGTCGATCATTTCAAAGCTTTCCAATGGGAAGAACATTTCTCCCAGTCGGTGGCTCACTGCTGTAAAGTTAACTGTCACCTGTTTGTTCCCAAGGTTGGGCTAAAACATCTCATTCTCTTGATGCGTCTGAAGAAAATGACGGCTGGTCTAGCGCTGAAGACCCGCTGAATTCATCGGATGCAGAAGAAGAAGGAGGAGGAGGAGGAGGGGGAGGCGAGATGAAGCTGGTAACCAGAAACATATTCCCATTGAGCTAAGCAAACGGTAGTGATGTCACGTGTGGCTGTATACAGGAAAGCTCTTGAGGCTTGCAGGAAAGAAAACTCCTGCCTTGAAATCCAAAGTTGGGCAGAATTCCTAGGGCAGTGGAAAACATCCCTTTCTCTTAAATCAGCCCTGTGTTTGTACCTCGGGAGGTCCATCTGTGCCTTGTGTACCTGCAGACTGGGAAGACAGGTGGCTGCTTATGCCATAGTACAGCAGTCTAGTGATGGTGTGCTCAGGTACCATGTCACCAGACAGCGTGTCATTAGTTTTCCAGATTGGTTTTAGGGTTTTTTTTCTTTTCTTTTTCTTTTCCCCCTCTCCTTTAGAGATTTGAATTAATTGTTGTAATAGAAACATTTCACTGAATGTTTTTCAGGATGTGAGAATTCATTTACTGCAATCCTTTACTGCCTCTTGGTGTGTATATTTACACCACCTTCAGCACGTACGTGCGTGAAGAGGGAAGGGAAAAGTGCTGCTGTGTTTTAACAAAAGCTGCAACGTGTCTTAAAGTGCGCAACAGAAATAATTGGTTTCTGTTTTTCCTCTGTGTGCATTTAGACTCCTGGTAAATATACAGTTGTGACTGATTATGAGAAAGGAGTTTCTGAAGAATTTACAGTGAAAAGTGGAGATCTAGTTCAGCTGATTCGTGAAGGGGAGGATGGACTTTGGTACGCAGATCTGTGTTTTGAAATTTTTATACGCAGAACTGTTTGGAAGGCAGTTGTTTAGGGCAAAACTTTCAAAGGCATCAAATGAAGCAATCTGACCTTAGTTTTTATATAATTTTTAGGTATGTAAAGAACCTGAGCACTGGTAGAGAAGGTTGGATCCCAGCAAACAATCTGCTGATGCTCATAGGCAATTCAAAATCAGCGCAATCTTTAAGCAGCTCTGGTAGGCTATTTATTTTAAAGGAGGTGAATGTGTCTCTGAAAATTCCTATATTGCAAGAAAGTTGTGAAAAATAACCACCATATCTTTTTTCTTTTCTTCTTTTTTCCCCAGAATCAGGCACTGCTTCCAGCACTTTGAGCACATCATCAAGTTGCAGTGACAGCTGCAATGCCAGCAGCACCAGCTTCTCTGACATTAAGGGCTAACATTAAATTTTCACCCCACCTCCATGAAGGTAAATCTGGAGTTTGTCATTTCGTGCAGAGTTCTGGACATTGGACTCCAACAGAGAACCACCAGTTCTGTGTTGCTAGCTCGGAGTATTTTCAGTGGTGGTTTTTGCAGGTCCTCCCAGAAGATCCCAATGAAAGGTGCATGGTATGTGAAGTTGTAAATAAAAGTTAGGCTATTTGAAATAGGGTGGTAAAGAGGCTTCTGCTCTGAAGTCTGAAGCTGCAGAGCTGTTAGAATAAAACACATTTTTCTTGTTGATACACAATCAGGTTTCTGCAGAACTGTATCATTTCATAACAGCCAGAATCTGAATGTGAGCAAACAAAATGTGTTCAGTGCTAAATCCTCGTTGTAAACTAATAACATAGCAACCGCTGTACAGGATAGATGAGGAAAATAAGTCCAGTTTACAGTTTCTCCTCAAAAACCCTTTCTCCAAGGACATACCTCAGTCAGTGCAGCAAATGGGACTCCTTCAGCAACAAGGAAGGAGGTTTGGTCCAACCTCTTCTCTTTTCTTGGGTCTTCAGGATATTCTTTTGCTCCCTAGAGACTGGGATGCGGACACGACCAATTCACTGATCACAACAGCATCAAAAGAAACTATTATTTCATCCTTTCCAACCTTTTAATGATGTGTGCAATGGAATAGTGGTTTTCTGAGGTATTTTGGCCTCACAACCAAATTCTTTACCAAGATCACTGCGTTTACAAAGCCTTGGCAATTTTGTAGTATCTTTTTCTTTACACGGGTGCAGAATGTTCTTATTCATTAAATGATTTCTTGAAGGTAATTGCATGGATACCTTCAGCACTCACAGTTAACGTGCAGCTACAGGCAGAGGAAGCCATTGTGGCTGCACTATGGGTCAAGGGCCTGCCTTCAGACAAACTTCTGAGGGCTAGAAATCAGATGTGTTTTTAGCCAGTCGTGTTTGTTGCAGATTTATTCAAAGGAAAAAAAAAAAAAAAGACATTTTTCTATAAATGAGGAGCACAGGAGAAAAAAAATCTTTATTAGAGAGCAGTCAGATTTATGCCACAGACAATTATTTAAATTTTTTTTTTTTTAAAGAAAGGGTGATGCTAAACTTGCCATTTCTCAAGGTGTGATGCAAATTTCCACTTTGTCAGTCATTCTTTGCACGTCATCCTTACAAACAGTCCCAAACTGTGTGCATGTATGGAATATTATATTCATTACTGTCCATCTCAGATATTTTTACTTATATGAAAATAGGTTTTAACTGATTCATGTACTATACTACTTAAAAATAATGTAGATGTTAAGAGCATTACTTTTCATAAGCACTAAGTGCAGCAGATTATTTCAATGGGAACTGCTGGTAATCATCAGATCCTCTGATGGTTGAGCCCTGAAGTCTTTATGCCAGAATTTTCTATTTCTGAGGGTGCAGCTTAGGAAACTTTCATGACAAATGCTCTAAAGAATGATCTTATTCTTGGGTTGCAAAAGCAGCCCTCCCCCAGATGCAATCAAAATGCAACTGACCATGGTCAGTACCAACTGAAACATATAGATATACACACACACATATATGCACATATATATGTGCATGTATGTGCTTGTGTGTCTATAAATGTGTGTGTAGATATGTATATGTATGTAGATAAAATGTATCAATGTAAAAGATGTATTTATAGTCTTCATGCTGCTGAATGTGTCACTTTACAATTCATAAATACTTAGGTTTCTTGCAATACTGCAATATAAAGGCTGATCAGGGTTTTACTTCAGGCATCTTTTCCAATGCAGAAATCCTCTGATCTTTTTTTAATTATCCCATATAATACTGTGCTGACCAGGAATATTTAGTCTGATACTAAACAATGGAATGGCAACATGAGATTCAGCTTCTCTTCATCTATGTAAGTTATTTTGTAAATTATCTGTAACATAATTTACTTATATATTGCTGTCATTGCTAAGATGAGACTGTCCTTTTGTTTCTCACTGCAGCCTCATTTGTGTTTTATCAATGGTTTTCTCCACATCATTGCACTTTAATATACAACCCATTTCACCATTTCCTTTTTTACTGCTGTCGTGAATTAGAAGTTCAAAGTCAGAGGTCAAATTGTAATTACGTTGAATAAATTTCAGCGCTTCTTGCTGAATGCCTTTATAAAGACATGCTCTGTGTCTTATTTTGTCTCACGGTCTTAAAAGCTTCTTATGGGTATCATCTAAAACCAGAGTTAGGCTGAAGGATTTGTCACAGAAAGCCAGGGCTGTCTAGCTGTTGCTTGTCGTAGTCTGTGTGTTAAAATCTTTTGTTTCCTTATTCTGGACTTTCCCAGAAAAACACCATTTTTCCCGTGTGATCCTGTCTCACCTGGCACTGGGGGATTGAAGTGTGTCTGCAGGCTGAGGATAAGAAGTGCAAGCCAGTGCCAGGGAATCAGAACTCCCTTTCTCACACACACCATTTGTCGAAAGCTGCCGCACTGCTGTTGAGTTTTCCAGAAGAAAGCTGCGTATCCCTTGGTTCCTCTCCTTGTGTATGCACGCTCCTCTTGATCCCGTGGTCTTAGCAGAACATGTTGGGGGCCTGTGTCTGGCAATGGCTGCAGCTGGGTGAGAAACAAGAAATCATGTTCACCCTTGCAGCATCTGAAGAGGAATATGTTTGAGCATTCACTGTTTAATGGCTTTAAGGACCATCATGCCTTGGTAGGAGGTGAATTTCACACTCACTGGAGTGATTTGGGCTGAGTTGGTGACCGTGTGTGTGCATTTACACAACCCAGACAAGCTGTCACTGGGATTTGATTGCTTCTGTTTGTTCCTGTTAACAGCTGTAGTAGGTAGTCCTACTCTTCTGAGCAATAGGAGCTCCAGCCCTTCTGAGCAGAGCCACATCATGCTTGTTAGAAAAAAAAAGGTGAAAGAATTCCAGCCCCAATCTAACTTAGTGGCAAGTAAAGAATCTCCTACATAAAAATTATTCATGATTTGTTTCTTTTTAATTGTTTGATGTTTATTTCCTGTTGCAAACACTGTGGACTCATCTTGGCTTTCTTATATCCCAGATAACAGGGTCAAAGTTGGAGCACAGTCTTTCCTGCATACAGCAGGAGTTTACCAATTGGAATACAAAACTCTTCCTGTGTTCTGCACAGATGCTGTCAGTGAGCAAACCTGGGGACTTCGGACCGTAACTCACGTGTATCACTTATCTGAAAACGACAGGGACTCCCAGTCCCCTGCTGCATCACGTGTCCGACGGTTATTGCGCGCTGCTCTGTAAAGTTCAGCGTGTCCACTCAAGTCCCCAGAATCAGGAGTCTCCCTAGATTTGTGTGAGTGCCAGATCTGCCTGGTACAAGGCAATTCCCTTAACTTAGGACGTAGGAATGGAAGAGCTGGATTCTGTTGTCCCTTCACATGTGATGTAAACTGTGTCTAGATACCGTGTTAGCAAAATAAGATGTTCAGATGTTGAATTACCTTCTCTGGGCTTTCATTTGAAAGGAGATGAATAAATAACATGTAAGCTGATGGCCACTTGAGCAACAATGACTGTTTATTTTAACAGCTGTTAAAGAAGATAAAGATGAGATCCTTTCAGAGACTCATAAGCAGATGGGAAGAAAGGAATCTCTGTAAAGACCTTCAGAGGGCAAGGTAGTTTTCAGCCCTGTAATAGCAAAGCTCTTGATAAATGGCTTCTCTGGAAAACCGACAGGGTGAGGCCAGTTGCAGCAGCAGGACCACCCAAGGCCTTTAGCAAAGGTATTGGAATTTCTCTGTTTTGTCCCAGGCAACTTCCAGAAGCCCTCTTTTTAAATGCTGTCCAATATACATATGATTTTTTCTCTTCTTCCCTTAATACTTCCAGGAAAGAAATTTAAGTCTTGTGAAATTTTGAGCTTGTCACTTCTGCCTGCAGGAGACTGTGCACTATCATCTTCAAATAGCAAGATGGGCCTGAGGCACCCATTTGCCTCGGTGGGTGAGCTGCTGCTCCCAAGATCCAGCTCAGGCACAGGGGATACCAGCTCCCTTGCCAGGTAGATTGCATCAGATTTTTTCCTGTTTTGTTTTTCTGTTGTTGTTCCTTTCCCCATTTCCAAGCTGCTGTACCTCAAGATGATGTTTTCGAGGCACCACAGTGGTAACCACAGTGACTCCGCAATAGTACTGGGTAAGTCCAGCATGGTGCATGCACAGTCTTCCCAGCTCCTTTCCCAGGCACCCTTTTCAGCTTCATCCATCACTTGCTTACCTGGCTGTCCACTACCCCAAGCTGCTTCTGTGGCTCTGCACAGCTGGCTTTACTTTTAATAGCCTGCATGTGTTGTATCCTCAGCCTTTTTCTCCAGACTCTCTGCTGTCCTTTGGGGAGGTACCTGCTGCCCTGCACCTCATTCTGCTTTGTTGAACTCCAGGGCTGCCTCACTGCCCCTCTGCCCCAGTTGTCCACTTACCCCCAGACAGTGCTCTCACCAGCTGTCAGCCATAGCTGTCTGAACCTGTTACCTGGCTCTTCCTCAGGCATCTTTTGTCTCCTTCTCTTTCTCCCACCTTTTGTAGTGGACAATCTCCTTGGCAAGCAGTAACTCAGTACAGGGGGATGATCACTTCCTTAGTCAAGCTTCCCCCCGCAACTACACCCCCCTAAGTGTTACACCCTTGGTCCTGCCAGCTCCAGAGAGCAACTTAGTTATCCCCTCACCTTTCCCCTGGCATTTTTAGCCAGATCACCTCCCAGAACAAGCGCAGAGTTCCCTGAGCAGTAGCACCCGCTTCTGTGGCCACAGCCCCTGCAATGCCTCCAACAGGGACAACCTCCAAAGGGTGTCAGGGCCAAGAGGTGGCCAGGGTAGTGAGGCACCAGAGGGCTCTGCTGGAGCGTGGGTAAGGCTGGTACAGCTGGTTTGGCATCTGTTCCCTCCCTCGGCTGCTCATTCGCTATCGTACATGGTTAGCTCAGAATATCTTGTTGTATACAAGTAAACACACCACACCCCCTTCAGTGGGCTCCAGCTGCTTTGCTTAGTCCAGAGGGCATTCGTGGTGAAGTGTCCTCACCCAAAGCTCAAGCCTTTTCTTGAGGAATCTGGGGTCAGTGCCACGTCTACACAAAGCCTTGAGAGGAAAAAAACCAACAGTGTGGTGTACGTAAAAGGCAGGCTGCAGACAAAGTGGCAACGTTTCCTCATCTAAGGGAGCAGTGTAGCAAGATGATGAGTCTCTCAGCCTTTCACAAGGTGAGGCCGAGTTGCAGCTGGGGCAAAGGCAAACCATGAGGAGCTCTGACCTTGCAGAGACAGGCCAAGGTCACCCACAATGTCAAGTTGCTATAGCAGTAAGAGCCCTATATCTACAAGAAGAGATGATGTACTAATGTATGCTCCTTGGGTGCCTGTACCAGCAGCAACCTAGAGATGGTGGTAGAAAATCAAAGATCAAGTTTTGCATTTTCAGTCTGAAAGCTTTTTCCTCAGATTAGTCAGTTTGGTGCTGCAATATTATCTCTGACAAATCAATTGAAGTGAATTGATTAATCACTTTTCAGGTTTTCCTATTTATTCGTTGCACATCAATTGACAAAGCAACAGCTGCACTTAAAGGCTATGGATTCACCAGTGGTGCTGCTGCAACTGTGATGGTCTCAGGCCATAGTCAAAGAGAAGGTCTGCACTAGAATTAGTACCTCTCGTTACCAGCTGAGATTGGTGGCATTAAACAGATAATCTTTGGTGCACACTGCCATTATTGTAAATTTATTTGCACTGCCTTTTCTATGTCTTTTATTTCCTTTATTAACTAGATATCTTCAGATAACCTCCTCCGACAGCAAAAGAAGATAAATAACCCACAACAAGATTAATAAATAAAATCAAATGTTATACGCTTATATTCAGAACTGGTGACAAAAAAGACCCCAAAACAATCATCTCCCCATCTTCCACTTCCTCTTTATGAGAATAATTCCTGTGAGGGGATACAGAACTCAGTCAAGCAGGTAAGTAATTCTCTCCTGGAAAGAAACAGTTCTCTTTTGAGGTCTAAGACCCAAATCATTTGCTTTAAAGCTTAGCAGCATGACATTCATGTATTTAAAGATTAGTACAACAGAAAATTATTAACTCAATCACAGGCTTGGCTTGCTTTTAATTAGTCTTATAAATGATTGATTGCAAGTTACTATTGTTACTGGAGATTGAAATTGAATTCATAAATTCATCAGGCAGCTTGTTCCTAAACCTTCTTACCAAGATGCAGCCTTGTCAGTTTACTCAGATGATCTCTTACAGCCTCTTTGGAAAAAAAAAAATCATTGATTTCTTTTTTTCACTTGTTCCAGAGTACTGACTAGAAAACTCTTGTTTAAATGACCTGTTGGATCAGATCAAGTTGCACAGTTCCCAATAGCTTCCTCTCTTCTCTTCAGCCCCAGATTTGAAACTAAGCAAAACTGTAAGAGTTTTCCTTTGAAAAATGTCAGTAGGAATCCAAACAAACCCAAAGAATGGTATGGTCTGAGGCATCAGTTCATCATGTCTTCCAGGCGAATGTTTCTGCTTTAGATGTTTTAATTTCACAGTGTTAACATTTTTATGTTTAGTTTTTGTAGCTTTTTTCTTTTTTTTTTTTTTTAAAGCAACTTTGGCACATCCAAAGCACCCACTAAAAAATACCCTAAGTCATCTTTTCTGAACAGCTGTTCCCAAAGTGATGCTAGTAGGACCCAGGAGCAGTGGGGGTGTGTGTTTGCATTAATATATATTTACTTCTAATTGAACAGCAGATTATTTTTCCTGGAATCACTCGGAAAACATAAGCCAAGGCTGCAGCCTGCACTGGCAAGGAGATTTATAGAGCAGAATACCAGAGCAATTCTCAATGAACTACAACAAGGCCACACAAGAAGGAAAACAAAGTAAGACTTTGGATTGTTGTGGGGAAGAAAAGCTAATGAACTGATGGTTGCTCCTCTGGCTGGGGTCTAAGAGAGTAAGGAAGGGGAGCTCTTCTTTAAAAACACAGCTCGCTCCTTAACCAAAGGACTGGCCTGGCTGGAGTGAGTAGGAAACAGCTTTGAGATGCAACCTGTGAATACGAAGTTCATGAGTAAAGTCCTCAGACTTCTGAATCCCCAGTGACCCTCCTCACAGGCACAGTCCTCCCTGTGACCCCTGATGAATCCTAATCACAAGAATTTTTCTTGAAAGCAGGACTGTCCTCATATGAACTAACTGTTCTTCCTAGCACTTGAGCTTCTCCCTGGACTCTAAAAGCAACTACTGAGTGTTTGGTTGTATTCCCAAACAATAAATCAAAATCTTTCATGTTTGAGGGGTGCCAACAGAGGAAGGAAGAAAGACAGAAGGAAAATACTCCATCAGTCCTAAAGGATGTATGAGAGCTGCACACTAAGAAGGAATAAGATGAGCAATCGAAGCGGTGCCATGGCACAGTGGCAGCCACACTGCCCTCCCTGGCAGGGAAATATCCACCCAGCTTGAGGAAACATGACTGAAAAGGGGCAATGGGTGCTGACCCGGGCTGGCCTCGGGGGCAGGAGGTGCAGCCTTGTGCTCTGATCTGCATGGTTCATTCAACTAGACGGGGCTGGATTTTTCCCCAAGAAGTTGAGACAAATTTTCAAGCATCTCCAACAAGCTGAAGTTTGGTCTTCCTAAGCAGAACATGCTCTTGCTATTGTCAACTCACTGCTGTAGGCAAGCAAACAAGGAATGAGGACCAGGTTGTCAGGCTGTGAGATGTGGAGAGGGTTCCAGAAAAGCAAAGACAGGGACAGCACAAGGCTGCTGCAGCTCCTTTGGTATTCCTAGTCTCATCCCTCTGCCATGGGACAGGACCCACCACATGTCCCTGACCGTCCCAGGAACTGGGCTGCTGGGAATTAGCCAGGCTGCACTCCAGGTAAGTGTCCAGATGGCCCCTCTTGGGAAAGCAATTTCAAGGCAGAAGGTTGAGCTGTGTGGACCCTTACTAAGTAACAGGACCTCATGTGAAGAACGGGTGGGAGCTCAGCTTGCTTGAGGGATCATGACTTCTGCAGGGAGTTGAGTGTTGTCAGTAAAGTAAAAATCCAGCTGTTGCTTTCTTTGCTGAAAGCATTCAGGGGAACAGCCTGGGAAATACTCCAGCCCGCAGGCAGCCCTTCACTGCTCATAGGCAAACATGCTCTTTACCTCACTGCTATCTTAAGTAAATATTTCCCCAAGAATGTTTTCTAGTCTGATGCCATTAATTGATTTCTATTAAATCAGAGGACTGCTTATGTTGTAGATAAAATATTGCCTGCAGATTAGCCCCTCAAGCCACTCTTGTGATTAATGAAATATAACATGGATCAGCTCAGCTCCTCTTCCAGCTGGTACAACTTGGGCAGGCCGCATATGCCTTGCAGTAAAGATGGAGAGAAACAGTCTAGGGTGTCTCTTGCTGGTTAATTAGTGTCTCCAAGTCAGTTTAGACAGAAGTGCAGCATTTCAATTGGTTACAGAAAAATGGAAAAAGACTAAAGCACTAAAAGGCCGTTTCTTGACTGCTGGCTGACTCAGGATAAATATCATATCCTCGCTCTCTGCATGTGGGGTATGAGGCCAAGTTAGTGCCAGTCACATGGACACAGGGTCCCAGCATTGTGCTTTTCATGAAAAAGTCACGCTAGATGGGACGTGAAGCTGCAGGGTGGCAGCCTGTGGAATCAGCATGGCCTTTGCGCAGGGCAGGAGAGCGTGCTCCAAACCAACCTCCCCACTTGCCTGTAAAGGGCACACTGCAGGATTTGCATGTGCCTTTCTGCTCAACTTGTTGGACTCTCATGGATCTTTTTCTGTCTTCATGACTTGCCAGCCCCTCCTCTGTCTCGGAGTATTTGAAGCTGAGCTCTTTGGCCAAACAGTCCTCGCTGAAATGTCAATACACGACCGGGACACTGGCTCGCAGAGTTCATCATGGTTTCCAGGCAGTGCATGGCTTTGTTTCTCCACTTTCTGCTGATTCCTCTTTCTCTGGATGCAGGTATGTTGTGGGATATGGCTGTAATTATGTTTACTGGCAATGAACTTCTCTCTTGTCACTCAGGTGTAATTTTCATTGCAAGTTTTGAGCACTCTTGCATGTTTGTCCTATCTCTGCTTGTGCCTGTGAATTATTCTAAGGCTCTTGTTTGCTTTCATTGATGGCCTCCATACACTTGTTTTGCCAGCTAAAGAAAAGTGCCTCTAGATGGTTAAATTAATCTATTATCTCACTGCATAGACAGCAGGCAAGCCATCAGCTGTCTGCCCACTACATAGAAAAGGAACTTGGGTTTACCCAATTTCATACTGAATTGCAGCATTTTTTCAAAGCAAAGAATCAGTAGTCTGTCGTTCAGCTGATGAGGAATTACAGAGGTGAGGATCCACCTTGTTTCAGCCGTGGAAGGCAGTGAGGTGGTAGCTCCTTGGTGGCTCCAGTACACGTGTGAAAATCAGCTTCCAAATTAATAAAGCAGTTTTCAGATTCCCAGTTAGCCATTGTCTGGGTTTCCTGCATTACAGGGAACAAAGCTGGGAAGAAAAACTAGCAAAGTCAAAAGCATTCCCATGTCAATAAGTGGAAAAAACTGAAATTATAGTGGGAGGATGTCCCCAGCCACCCGTCCAGGCACGCTCCTCTGTCAGAGTTCGTGCCTGTGCACTGGGTCATGTCTCTGCAGTGTAAGGTTAATTAAAAACCTTTAAAGCAAGCCACATTAAATGCATGCAGCCTGACTGTGAAATCACGGCAGAAAGACCTGTCTGACATTCCTACTAGGAGCAAATGTTTATTGAAGCACCCTGGATAAATCCAATGCACATCACAAAACATTTTATTCCTTCAAGTAACTTTAAACTACAGGGAAAATTACCACCATTTCACATGTAATTCAGCAACTGTTCTGATTAGACACAAATGTTCAGAGACCCCTCGCTAGATGGGAATAAAGCCTCTCAGTATTTATATTTGCACGTACGTCGGTGAGGACACACACTTCAGCAACCCTTTCAGGGCCCTTGCAGCAGGCAGGAGGAAACTCCCACACTCTCAGGGGTCACGTAGTGGAGAGCATCCTGTGGAAAAAGCAGGTGACCTGCATCAGCCTCAATCCCCAAATCCACTCAGTCCAAGGTGAAATAGTTAAAATCTCTGAAATGTAAGATGTCGTGAATCCTCTGCTGACATGGAGGAGGAAACAAAGAAAGCAAAATGGATTATTTCAGGACTTGTTCTGTGTCATACATGGAGCAACATGCATCACAGCACTGGGACTTCTTGTTCCTTGTCCTGAATTACACCAGCAGGGCATAGCTGGGTGATGTGCGTGTATCCTGAAGCTGAGGAGCAGGTCAGTGTGGTGACAATGGGATCAGCTCTTTCAGAGCACACTTCTGTGAGTCGCAAGTTGGCACAGCTCTAGGAAGCAAGCTCTGCTGCTGTCTGCTATCAAACCTGGATATTCCATCTTTCCAAAGCACATACAGGGAGAAGAGCCCCCGCAGCTGTGGTTTATGGTGCTGGCAGCAGCTAGGAGCCATCCACAATGCAAACAGCATTGTCCATCCTTCCTATGTACCTTAGTGTAGCCTTTTTTTACAGAAGAAAACTAAAGATAATGATATTAAAGCAGTGGGTTTAAAACTGTGGTCTACTAGTGGTGGAGTAAATCCCTTCTGCAGGTCCAAAGAGTCTCAGAAAAAGCTTGAGAAGCAGAAAAGCTTTCAGGGGAAATCATGCTCCCGTCCTCTCTGTCTGGAGCATGTAGCTGTATGACAAACAGAACGTGCTGCTGTTTTTCAGTTTTTCTAAAGCAGGAAGAAGCAAACAGCATTTTGCAAAGGCAAAGACGAGCCAACAGCTTCTTCGAAGAGATAAAATTGGGGTCGCTAGAGCGCGAATGCATGGAAGAGAAGTGTTCCTTTGAGGAAGCAAGAGAGATTTACCATGATGATGAAAGGACAGTAAGTAACACGGGGCTGAGTGCTCACTCTCGGATGAACTCCCCTAACTCAGGGGTGTGCTTTGACATTTTAAACCATGAGATTAAAAAATAAAAAAGCCACAGACTTTGTGTCCTGCCATTTGCATCTTTCCCTCACATTTCCAAGGGGACGTGCAGCAGCAGTGAGTTGCAGGAGGGTACGCTGCATGGGCAGCCTCAGGCAGTTCCGATCTGGGGGATGGTAGGAAAGAGGATGCTCTCTAGCTCTTCTCCCCGACTCCCCAGTGATTCTTGGCCTGACAATACCTTAGATTATGATATTGTGCAACACCAGTTTCAATCCCACCCCAACTCTGCAGAGGTTATTGATGGATAACCTATTTGTGTGTGTTAGAGTGCCCTTCTCTGTTGGTCTATGTAAGTAACAGAGAATGTAGAAAATAATTTAGACTAGTTTATGGATAGCAACTGTAATGGTAAAAGGGGCATAACTGTGGCTGTCTGTAACCCCTTCTGTGCTACAAGGACTGCAGGACTTAATCTCAGTTACTTTTCCTTTAATTAAATCTCACATCTTTCTCTTCCAGAAAGAGTTCTGGCACATCTATTCTGGTACGATCGTTTGGGATGGTCTAACAGCCGTGAAAACGCTCCCGCTGCTCCAGCTTTTCACGTGAGCCAGACTGACCCTGAGTGTTTTTACAGACCCTAACCAGTGTGACTCCAACCCCTGTCAGAACGGCGGGAGTTGCGATGACCAGTTTCAGGATTATGTTTGCCGTTGTCCTGTCGAATACGAGGGCAAAAGCTGTGAAAAAGGTTAGCTCTGGAATAGCTTAACAAATTAAAAATGCCATTATTAATTCAAATTCAAGTCATTGAGGTTAACAATAGCAATCATTATCATTCTGCATCATTCTAGCCCTGACAGCTACTGTTCTCACTGCGAGCCGTGTCACGTGATGGATCTAACCAGCTGGCAGTGAGGCAGTGCAAGGCAGCAAGATAATTATTACATTAGGATAACTTTGTAAAAAATAAAAATAATTTAAAACCTGCTTTTTGTTCACAGTCTGAGAGAAAAGGAGGATTATTTTCTTCTTACCCAAGTGCTGAACTTACTTTGATTTTGAAGCTCGGTGCAGTATGTGAATGAGAACTGTGCTGCATATGCATCGTACAAAGCCTGAGGGGACAGACCCAGCAGTTAATGAAGTCACTCTGTGTCTTTCCACTGATTTCAGTGGGCGCTGTGCATTGAGTGCTACACTCATACCCACAGAACACACTGAGCCCACACAAGGAGCAGGCACTCATCAAGTCTGACCAGGCAGTCTCAGTGGTCATCCCAGAGAATCCTTCTGCAAAATGGCAGAATACAAAAGTTATAATTTTTCAGGCCTATATGATGATTATTGCCACAAAATTACAACGCCTCTATCCATTAGACAGCTCAGCTACTGCAGAACTGCCAAATGATTTAATTTTAGGTGTGTGTTTCTTAAGCATAACCTTCCTTAATACTTAGCTTTTCCCAAATGAAAGGCATTTTAGATGCATAAAGCACAGAAATCTGCTTTGCTGCCTCGATTCCCTGTCAACTTCCCACATTGCAGTTGATTCATGTTAGGCACCAAAATCCACATCTGGAACCCTAAATGCTCTTTCTTTGTCTTTAGCCAGAGCTGACATGCTGAAGTGCATTTACGACAACGGTGGCTGTGAGCAGTACTGTGCTGACCAGCAGTCTGAAAAGCGAGCGTGCTTCTGTGCGGACGATTACACTTTAGCGAGCGATGGCGTGTCCTGCATCCCCCAAGGTAAGATACTGCTAGCCCCATGCTAAGTTTAAGACAGCTCTGGAAGAAGTTTTCAACACATACACATCAAGAGGTGCAAGGTATAGATAAGACTTGGCCACCAGCTCCCCACATCTTCTTCAAGGTCAGAGTCCAGAGCAGTGTATTTTGGGTTCTGGTGGAAGTTAGACACACCAGAAAAGCAGCTGGCAAAGTGTACACAGCGATAGGGAAGCCTTTTGTACCTCTCCTTCCTGGCTCCTCTGGGACACACCAAATTCGAGTTTGAACATCCAGTCTGCTGGGAGCAAGGGAGCTGAACCCCAGTCTCTGGGGAGCACTCTCACCACTGGTCTGGTAGAGAGGAACTGAGCAGTGAAGACAGTCTGATGACTAGGGGTCTAAATAAAGCAGAGCTGCAGGGGTGGATTTGGGGTCAGGCTCAGAGGTGTTGGGGGGGGGCTCTGGATTCTGCAAGTCCTTTTTTGTTTTATCTTACACCCACAGTGGGAAAATATTTTGGGGCAAAATTATTAATTATTTCACTGATGGATCTCCAATCTGAAATTGTGAGTATGAACTTTATTGCCATATTTATTTCAGTCGAAAGGAGGAGGCCTATTAAAATCAAAGCAAGCAGCTATTCTTTTTTTTTTTCTGTTTGGTAGGACTAATACACTTGTGATATTCCTCTAGACGCTATGGCCAGATACTTCTCTCACTTACTTATCTGACAAGGTAAAATCTCAGGCAGGACTAGGGTAGCACAAGTTAATGGTTTTTCCAGTACATAAGCTGTCACCTGACTCTACTGCAGATGCCTACTTGAATTACTTTATTAGAGGGGAAAATGAGACCCCTGTGGATAGGAACATAACGGACAGAGCTGCAGGGAGCATGCAAAGTAATTGTGAGGCATGGTGCCTCCCTACGCACACCTCAGCGGAGCACTCATGCAGAGAACTGATAATGACAACCTAGCTCTCAACAACAGCAATTTCATTATAAAAAAAATGGCTACTAATGTGCTTATCCCTTATTAACAGATTCTGCAATATCATGTGATGGGGAAGCTGCATTTATTAAAAGCTGAGAACAAAGAATTCCATATTCCCCACAGGTTTTTCAGTGTGTCTGCCCCGGCAAGGAAGATGTATTTGTTGCTGCTTGCCTCATGGGGACCAAAATAGCTGTAGGGCTGACCATGTGTTGCAAGGAGACAAAAACATGTAACTGCCAGACTGCCAGTCCCTTCACCCTCCTTCTGTTATCTCCCACAATGGCCCTTTCAAACACCCAAACTTGTGTTGCCCTGCGTACACCATTAGAGGGTATGGGTTTGTGCAATGTCTATCCTGACAGTTCACCAGCTGCCACCAAAGAGCTAGTCCTGTTTCTCCATACTTCACCTGTACCTGTAAAACTTGATGCTATCTTCATATCAGCTGAAGCATAACTGTAGATCTGTGGAGATGTCAGATTCATCTCAGTACAGACTATAGGGCCCTTAACACAACAGTGCCAAAGTGATCGAAATTGAGCACTCGTCCCCACAGTGTTATCTCAGAGCGACTGCTGGATGGAAGGGGCAGCATGTCCAGGTACAGCAGACACATGGCATGCACAAAAAAACCCAAGGTAGAGCTTCTTCATCTTGAAAGGAAAACTCTGCTGGGTTAAGGATGTACTGAAAACCCCAAAGCTTCCTCTGCACTACAGCTCAGTCACAGGTTCAGTCCTCAAGGTTCGATTCTCTTATTTCCAATCTTCAGGTGCTTGCTCGGGATCAAAGCAGGTTGTAGACTGAGATGTGCAGTCACAAAACATCAAGGATGCTCTGGACCCAAGCAAACTAGACGCAGTCTGTCAGGAAACACACCAGAAGACATAGTGTCTGCTTGTAGGAGATTGTCAGGTCCACCCAAGCAAGGGATAGCAAGCTGCACGTCCCGTGCTTAAGCCTGTTGCTGCTGTGCACTTGGTACAGCTGAGTTCAAGTCAGCAGGGTCACTGAAAATGCACAGACTACAAAGCTTGACAGAGCCACTTCTGGTCTCCAGCTGGCAGCCTACCTCATTACGCTGCCATGTATCTTAAGCAGGCATATTGTTTGCAAACTCCTGTGGTAGATGAACCTACATCAGTGATAACATGTGGGCCTGCATTCTGTTTGTAAAAGCATTTCTGGCTGTTTCCAAACAAAAAGACCTGCTGAGCTGGTTTAAATTACTTAATTAAAATTTAAATTAGTTTTGAGAACTCACGCTCCCAGACCAAACCCCAATTTTTTTAGCTAACATAACTTGACTGAAGACCTTACTTTTCTGTGAATTCAGTGCAATAATGTCATGGTTTCTGCCCCTTGGGGTCTGTCTGTCTTTTTTTTTTTTCCCCAGTGAAATACCCATGTGGAAAAATACCAGTGCTGGCAAAAAAAAATGCAACTGCACAAGGGCGAATAGTAGGTGGTTTAATCTGTCCTCCGGGTGAATGTCCATGGCAAGTAAGTCTTCAGAAATCTTTCATTGGTTGTTTGTTTGGTTGTTTATTTATGAAACCATTATCTTGAATTCATTATTTTAAATCTACTATGTTAAAAATCCATAAAAAGTACCAGGTATGGATAATCAAATTCCCTCTTCATCGATAGCCAGCAGATCCACCTATTCCAATCTTGAATCTTAGCCTTCTTCTGAAGTGTCTGCTTTCCTGGGAATGGAGTGGTAATGCAACCGCCTTTATCTCCTGACTCCTTAGTCCTTAACCTTCATGCCAGCAAGAATTGTAGTTGCAGCTGCTGGGGATACACTCTTGGCCATAATAGGCAGATTCCACGCTACAAGGTGGAGGAAATGTCAATGGGAAGACTCGCCCTCCTAAATCCTCCATGCAATCATCAGGGTATTCTCACACACAGTTGCATAAAGCAACAGAAAGAAGAAATGTGAAACACAAGTCTGCTGAGATTCAGGTCAAGGACATTTAAGGTAAGACATAAATTCACTTTATTTTGGCAGGCCCTTATACTACAGAATCAGAAAGAGAAGTGTGGCGGTACCCTGCTTTCCCCAGAGTGGGTGGTCACAGCAGCTCACTGTTTGGAGTACACTCAACTTACACAGATTCGGGTGAGGCTGGGTAGGTATCTTCCCCTCCTCACGTTATTGAGCTCTGGCAGCAGCTTCTCATCCTGCCCAACCAGAGTCAAAGACAAAATGTGCAGGCTTTGGTGTAGTATAAGGGCCTTGTCCTTAAGAAGTGTTACACTAGAAACCCCCTGTCTCCTCAAATTCTGAGGAATCGAGGAGCTGCCTGACGTGACCTGTGCTGTTCATCACTTCTCCAGGTGAACACGCAACAAATTACGATGACAAAACAGAGCAAGAAAGTGGAGTTGCCAGGATGATCATTCATGAAGGATACACGTATGGACAAGTCAATAATGACATTGCCCTCCTGAACCTGGAGACACCCGTGAATCTGACCGACTATGTGGTGCCAATATGTTTGCCTGAAAAATGGTTTGCAGTGTATGAACTGTCCTCCATCAAATTCTCCACAGTGAGTGGATGGGGACGCCTACTCGATGGAGGCATCACCTCATCTGTTCTGATGAGAGTTGATCTGCCACGTGTAAAAACACAAGAATGTGAAAAGGAGACTGATTTAAATATTACAGAGAATATGTTCTGTGCTGGAGACCTGAGTGGCACTAAAGACTCCTGCAAAGGAGACAGTGGTGGACCTCATGCTACCAAGTACAAGAACACTTGGTTTCTGACTGGGATTGTCAGCTGGGGAAAGGGCTGTGCTGTTAAAGGCAGCTACGGGGTTTACACAAGGGTATCCAAGTACATCGACTGGTTGAAGAGGCACATGGATTAACGACGTTGAACCAGAGGATTTCCAGCTCTTGTTATTGCTCCCCAATCCCTCTGACATCTTCCTATTGAATCATCCCTTCATTATCTTAGCTATCTGATACCTGTGATACCCACACCACTATTAATGATTTCAAATGACTCTAATGCCTACTCGAATATATAAAATATCTTTGATAGCAGTAGAGTTTGTAAATGTGTGTCTGTCTTATCGAGCAGGCATAGAATGGCCGTAACAAATGGGACTCTCAGTCCCTCTCATCCTGCAGCTGGTTCTGCTAAGGGACAGTGCTAGATGCTGAGGGAAGACTATCAGCAACACATCAAGTACACCACGACCCTTCTGCCAGCTACCCTTTCAACTTCTGGAAATCAGTGATGTGCAGACTTCCTGAGCCGGACGTTGCATTAGGCTGAATAGTCATGAATGAACCTGTTGTCCACAAATGTGTGCAATCTTTTTTGAACACATTTATTCATCCAGCTTTCACAACTTCCTGTGCTGATGGGTCCTGCAATATAATGGTGCAATAGCAGAAAAAATAGGAAAAGTGTTTCTTTTTAGCTTATGTTAAAGTAGCTTTCTCCAACAGCTGCAGTGGAAACAGATAGATCTGAAATGGATTTCTTACACCCTAGGTATAAGAAATGTAGCAAGGGAGGGAAGAGCCCAGCGTGGCTGCGCCGTGACCTGCTGGTCAAACTATGAGGCAAGAAAGAGCTGCTCAGGCAGCGGAAGCAGGGACAGGTACCCTGGGAAGAGTATAAGGATGCTGCTTGCTTCTACAGGGATGAGGTCAGGAAGGCCAGGGCATGGTTTGAGCTGAACTTAGCAAGGGATGCTAAGAATAATAAACAAGGATTCTACAGGTACATCGATGAAAATCAGAAGGTTAAAGAAAAAATACCCCCCCTGAACAGCAAGAACGGTGAGCTAATAACAATTGAGGAGAATGCTGAGGTTCTCAACAGCTTTTTTTCCTCAGCATTCACTGGCAACCTCTCTCCCAACATATACCAAGTTAAAAAATCACAAGGTGAGGACCAGGGTGGCAAAGTTCCTTCCACTGNGGGGTCTGTCTGTCTTTTTTTTTTTTCCCCAGTGAAATACCCATGTGGAAAAATACCAGTGCTGGCAAAAAAAAATGCAACTGCACAAGGGCGAATAGTAGGTGGTTTAATCTGTCCTCCGGGTGAATGTCCATGGCAAGTAAGTCTTCAGAAATCTTTCATTGGTTGTTTGTTTGGTTGTTTATTTATGAAACCATTATCTTGAATTCATTATTTTAAATCTACTATGTTAAAAATCCATAAAAAGTACCAGGTATGGATAATCAAATTCCCTCTTCATCGATAGCCAGCAGATCCACCTATTCCAATCTTGAATCTTAGCCTTCTTCTGAAGTGTCTGCTTTCCTGGGAATGGAGTGGTAATGCAACCGCCTTTATCTCCTGACTCCTTAGTCCTTAACCTTCATGCCAGCAAGAATTGTAGTTGCAGCTGCTGGGGATACACTCTTGGCCATAATAGGCAGATTCCACGCTACAAGGTGGAGGAAATGTCAATGGGAAGACTCGCCCTCCTAAATCCTCCATGCAATCATCAGGGTATTCTCACACACAGTTGCATAAAGCAACAGAAAGAAGAAATGTGAAACACAAGTCTGCTGAGATTCAGGTCAAGGACATTTAAGGTAAGACATAAATTCACTTTATTTTGGCAGGCCCTTATACTACAGAATCAGAAAGAGAAGTGTGGCGGTACCCTGCTTTCCCCAGAGTGGGTGGTCACAGCAGCTCACTGTTTGGAGTACACTCAACTTACACAGATTCGGGTGAGGCTGGGTAGGTATCTTCCCCTCCTCACGTTATTGAGCTCTGGCAGCAGCTTCTCATCCTGCCCAACCAGAGTCAAAGACAAAATGTGCAGGCTTTGGTGTAGTATAAGGGCCTTGTCCTTAAGAAGTGTTACACTAGAAACCCCCTGTCTCCTCAAATTCTGAGGAATCGAGGAGCTGCCTGACGTGACCTGTGCTGTTCATCACTTCTCCAGGTGAACACGCAACAAATTACGATGACAAAACAGAGCAAGAAAGTGGAGTTGCCAGGATGATCATTCATGAAGGATACACGTATGGACAAGTCAATAATGACATTGCCCTCCTGAACCTGGAGACACCCGTGAATCTGACCGACTATGTGGTGCCAATATGTTTGCCTGAAAAATGGTTTGCAGTGTATGAACTGTCCTCCATCAAATTCTCCACAGTGAGTGGATGGGGACGCCTACTCGATGGAGGCATCACCTCATCTGTTCTGATGAGAGTTGATCTGCCACGTGTAAAAACACAAGAATGTGAAAAGGAGACTGATTTAAATATTACAGAGAATATGTTCTGTGCTGGAGACCTGAGTGGCACTAAAGACTCCTGCAAAGGAGACAGTGGTGGACCTCATGCTACCAAGTACAAGAACACTTGGTTTCTGACTGGGATTGTCAGCTGGGGAAAGGGCTGTGCTGTTAAAGGCAGCTACGGGGTTTACACAAGGGTATCCAAGTACATCGACTGGTTGAAGAGGCACATGGATTAACGACGTTGAACCAGAGGATTTCCAGCTCTTGTTATTGCTCCCCAATCCCTCTGACATCTTCCTATTGAATCA
>VWZY01007922.1:409352-446078 GCA_013399075.1 Chloroceryle aenea
GGTTAGAAAAGACCTCCAAGATCATCAAGTCCAACTGTCTTCCCAATATTATCGTGACCACTAAATCATGTCCTGAAGTGCCTCATCACTCTTCCAGTATAGAATTTTTTCCTAATGTCCAATCCAAACCTCCCCTGGAGCAGTCATTCTGTTTGAGACAGGAGTCTTGAGCATGAGCAACAGAGATATAAGCCCTCAGCAGCAGCCTGCATGTTTTTATTTTCAAGACTAAAAACAGTAGGAGAGAATTTGAGGGGCCTACAGCTTGTCCTGGAGTTGCAGATTCTGAGAGGTCCTGGGATCTATCAGTCAGTGCGAGGACTAACCTCACAGGTAACGTTGCGTACGGGTAGAGTGGTGAAAGGATCTGGTTTGGTTTTGTTTCAGCATCACTTATTTTTAATGACTCTTTACCATCACCAAAGATTACTTGCCACCTGTATCATTTTCTCTGTTGTCTAGTATTCATCAAGAAAGAAAATGCTGACAAGTTCTTGGAAAGAACAAAGCGTGCTAACTCCTTTTTGGAGGAAATGAAGAAAGGGAACATTGAAAGGGAATGCAATGAGGAGCGCTGCTCAAAGGAAGAAGCAAGAGAAGCCTTTGAAGACCAGGAGAAAACTGTGAGAATGAACTGATATGAAACATAGTTCTATATATTTTATGCTCACAAAATAGTATTAAGGTCTTTTGAGCTGGGCATCAAAACGCTCAAGTTACTCCCAGTCAGCGCTAAGAGTAAATAGTGGGTTTGACTGTGATGGGGATTGCTAAGGCAGAAATGTAACAGTCTTGATTTATCTCTTGCAAGGCCAGCCCATGTTTAAACCTCCATTCCTTTACCTGTTCTGGTCTGTTTAATTGCCTGTAAATACTGGAAATATGTTCACCCTACCTGTGCGACACAGCTGAGTGTCATGACTATGGTCAAGAGTTCTTAGATGGAGAGGCCACGGGAAGATTGAGAAGGCAAATGCTGACACAGAACCTCCCAAGAGAATGTTGCCAAACTTATCTCAAGTAGCCTTGAAGTGATTATCATTTTTTGTCTCTCTTTCTCACTATCTGAACTGGCAGAATCGTACTGTGGACGGTTCTTTCATGTCTTAATGCTAAGTTACCCCCATGGAATGAAGTTTCTGTGTTTGACTCTTGCCACCTGCCCTACCCTGATGGCTGCTTAACTTCAGCCAAAGATACCATCTGTTCCCAAGCTCAAGGGAGAGTTAAAGATACAGGACAGCTATGGGGACTGGGGTCAGTGGAAAAGGTGGTATTTGAAAGCCAGAAGTGACTTGGTGGTGGAGGAGGATTGGGAACATTGGCTGTAGCTCCATGGCTGTCATCAACAGCCCTGAAACTGGAGCTAAGGCCCAATTTATTTCACTTTAGCATTACCTGATGGCCAGAATGTTCTTCAGGTGGCCCTGAGTTGACCTGGGTGGGGAGTCACGGGTGCATCACCAGCATAATTCAGAGCATAAAGTCTGGCTGATCCTAGCAGAACCAGCACAGCCAGTTCTGCCTGGTGACCAAATGTCACTGAAAAGGACTGTCTTGGACAGTGGCATAGCTGGAGTCTTCAGTACAGAAGGAAAAAAGAACATGAATCAGACAAAATATTTTTTAAATCTCTGGATTTCTAAGGTGTTGATTGATGGGACTATGGCAGGGGGATGGAGACGGGGAATTTGGCTTTAGAGGAATGTAAGTGATTTCAATCAAAACTGATGGAAGGATACAGTTATGCAAGAAATCGAGTGCCTGGTGCTGAGTAAGTCACCCTGGGAAATCTCTAAGGAGTTTTAGATATTTCTGAAGAATGCATGAGACTTGTTTCTGTTGAGCTGGGCACCACAGATGAATCATATGATTTGAATTTATTAAATGGTAATAGCAGCTGCAAGGCACTGTACGTGCCTGTAACTTGAATATTTGTTTTACCAGTAGTTAGCTGCAAGTATCCTCTGTATGAAAGCTATAATATTTTTCTGAAGAATTCAGTAATTCTCATCTAACTCTTTCTGTCTCCTTTTATTCCCCTTGTGCCACACCTACCTGTAGGAGGAGTTTTGGAACATCTATGTAGGTAAGAAACACTCTGAATTTGTTTAGAGAATTAAGCTTCCTTACTGCAAGGTTAAAAAGGATGCACCACTAAAGTAACCACTTCCTGCTCCCTTGCTTCCTCTTTTTTCACCGTGGAACACCCTGACTTCGTGTTTCCTCTGAAGAAGGAACCTGATGTTTTGCCTTTCTGTGGCTTGAACCCAATCGCTTCATTCGAAGGCAATGGTCAGCTGCCTGAAGTTGCTGGGATGGTCTTCATCCTCTCAAAGAAAGAATAGTGGCCCTTTGCATGCAAAGGACAGCAAGAAGCAGAAACTGGGGGTGTGACCCTGCTGGTCAGTTGTCCTCCAGAGGGGCATCCACAGGTGGGAGAATTCAAGAGGCAAAGAGTCGTAGATGAGGGTCATGCTTAAATGCCACACAAAGTTATTAAACTGTATAGCACAGTCACTTGCCAGTTTCCTGTCACCTTCCATGCCAGACTGTTGCTGATTTCTGTATTACAGAGCATTTTGTGAGATGTGTTTTCTATGGAACTGTTTGGCATTCCAGGAAGACATGCCAGTAGGTTAGCAGATACTAACCATCAGTCTTTTCTGGTTTGGTTTGGGGCTTTTTCTGAAAGTCTATGTTGTATTTATTAAGGTTTTATTGTTGGTAATCACTATGCAGGGACAGATTTTTTAATATATTGGTGTTTGGTAATGTGTTCTTCTGAAAGTGTGTGTCCACCTCGCGTGTTAAGAAGAGTACCTCAAAAAAACTGACGAAACCACAGCTCATCTTTGTCTTTTGGAGTTTCCAGAAAATTGAAGAGTTACCACAAAGAAGATGCAGACTTTCACAATCCTCTAAGCAGGGGATGAACTTTGCAACCTACGGGCTGAAATTTCAAGCAAAGTCCCCGCCAGTGTTGCACTGAACAGGAGTGGAAAATTTCAAACCATTTTCTCATGAGAATACAAGCAGCACAACATCAGTGCGAGCGCTCGTAGCAGAAATGCCAGTTTCATACATTTTAAGCCACAGTCCACGAAGGTTTTATTGATGTTCAAAAGTATGGAAAACCACAGCTGCCCTGAGCCAAGTTACTAGAACAAATCATGCTTGCTTGCTTTTTGAGCAGGAGATTCTGCAATGCTTTTGTGCAATATTGGTACAAAACTCATTACCATTAGGGAAAAACTGAAGTACTGTTCCTAACAGTAGGATGCTGCTTAGCTAAGACCACTACAAGTGGAGTGCTCTGGCACTGCAGAGGAGGCTGAAACCAGGAGCTGTGCTGCAGTCTTCGAGTCTATCTTTTCTTTTGGTAAATAGTGGTCTTGCTTTCCCTCTGTTGGGATGGACATCAGTCTTGGACGCCTCTGTGGTGGACCACACAGATGCAGCATTTGAAGTGGTGTTGGTTTTGGCCACATGCAGGTACGGAAGGGATGTTGAGGAGTGGGGACAGTACACAAAGCCCAGCAGATGCTCCCTGTGGAGGATAAAGCTGCAGCAGATGAGGTCACAGGCCAGAGCCACCATGCAGGTGGCAAGCTGGATCTTTAGGATGAGCAGCTGCTTGCATCTTGTCTCCTCTATGGACATTTCTGTTTTTCCAGCTGCTCCAGACAGGGGCAGAACAGGTGGCAAAATATAGAAATTTGAAGAGTGTGTTCTCTGAAGCAAGAAGTTAATAGGCAAGTAACTTCTTGCCTCCAGATATCCTGCTTTTCTTATCAAACAGCGCAGAAGAACCCAGCAGGGTCATGTGACGAGGGAACATACTTGTGACAGCAGGTTGCTGGATGGGAGAGACTGTCAGTGAGCATCTGTGCAGGACTGGGATACCTTTGGGAGGGTGGGATAAAGGGCTGCTCTGTGGAACATGTCTGTAAATGTGATGCAGCCTCAGTCCTGTGTGTAACTGTGTTTGTGAGGTACGTGTGGCTGGGGCCCTGCAGTCAGGTCAGCAAGTTGTGTTCAGGTCACAGAAAGGGAGAAAGGCTGCAACTGCCTTTCAGATGTGGGGAGATCCCAGCGTAGATGTGGAGAGTATGAGGTAGGAGCTAATTTTTTTAAGCTCAAGCTCATACCTCCAGGGATACAACGGGAAAATTTTGGTGTGTTAGCAGTACAGAAACAGGAATTTGGCCTGCACACATGAATTTAGCAGGGCTTTGTAAAGCATTTTTTGGTTTGTTTATCTTCTGATTAATATGCTGGTGTCTTTCTTTAAATGAACAGCACTGCAGGCAAAAGGCATGCACGAGGGATGAGATGACCTTTAAAGAAAGAAAAGTTGGGTTGTCATTATGCAGAAATTGTAGGGAAATGCAAGAGGCCAAAGGTTTAATATCTCTAGAAAATAGTTACAAGGTAGAAATGTCTTTCTGCCTTTACAGTCTTCACTGTAAATGATGTATACTCTGACCATGACTTATCACTTTAGCTTCCTACCAAAAAATAGGCTTGCGTACACATTGCCATACAATAGCCACCAAAAACAGGTTGCAAAACTCAGGCTATGTGGATGAATCATTGCTGGTTTGGAATGACTGAATCTATACTCTTTGTTCCATCTGGCATGTGGCAACTTACAGGACATATGTTTTAAAAGGAAGGATGAAAAACTGCTTATTAACACTAACAGCTCTTCAGAGTTCACTGAAAATCCTTATGCTCTTACAGTAATTTTGGTTTGTTTTTGTAGATGGGGACCAGTGCAGCTCAAATCCTTGTTACTATGGTGGACATTGTAAAGATGGAATTGGTTCCTACACTTGCTCATGCTTGGATGGTTATCAAGGCAAGAACTGTGAATTTGGTAGGTTTCTGTTTTAGAGAAGTCTGTCAGTGAATTTCCCTAGGAACTGAAACAGAGAGAGTTAAATCTTTTTTAATGAGCATTATTTGCCTCTTGGAGGAGTGCATAGAATAGGATGGCAGTTAACAATGAGTTGGAGGACAGTACCAGAAACACAAAACCCTTATGGCTCTACAGCTGGGCAGTGTTAGTGAGTTCTCTGAAGTTACGCTTGCTCCAAAGAAAGAGCTTCTGATTGTGATAGTCCCTCTGTACATCAGCTTGAATCCCCAAAACATGATGATAAAACTAAGAAGCATAGGATTCTTGTAACTAATACTGGAGAGACATTATTCCAAGATGAGAAGTACATCATCCCTGCTCTGCTCACAGCAGTGAAGAACCAAAGAAAGCAGGTTTCTGTAGCCAGTGCAGAGACTTTTTCAGCTTTACAATGAATCATTTTGCACATATCAGTCTTCCCTGAGTTTCATCTCTCTGGCATACAGCTACTACCCTAATGAGACTTGATGATCTTAAAGATCTTTTCCAAACAAAATGATTCTATAATTCTATGATTCTCCATCACTGGAGCATCTCTCAGTAGCTGAGAAGTAAGAGTAGGGCATGTGGAACTGAAGTTTAGACCCAGGACTGAGGGGAGTGATGAGGACTTGTGTGTTTTTAAGGCAGGAGGGAAGAATCGAGTGAGGATTTACCAATACCTAGACTTCTCTGTTAGTGTTTTATTCGTTCTTCCACTGTTGTTTTGTCTCTGCTTTTTTAAGCTCCCCGTAACAGGGCCTTTGGGCCCACTCAGACTTGGCAAGTATGTTTTGTGCAGTGGATGTGACTGCTTTGTAAGGCATAAGCTATTATTAGCCCCTTATGCTGTTACAGAGATGTGCTTCAGGTGTTTTAGGGGTGGCAATCCAGTTCCTGTTTAATGAGCGTGCTTTAATGTGAACTTCAGTGAAGTCAGTGTGATTTACAGTTTTTCTCTTTCGTAGTCATACCAAAGTACTGCAAAATAAACAATGGTGACTGTGAGCAGTTCTGCAGCATCAAAAAAAGTGTACAGAAGGATGTTTTGTGTTCCTGTGCAAAAGGGTATGTTCTGGCAGAGGATGGCAAACACTGTGTTTCATCAGGTATGAAGCCACATAATAACTAATAGCAATGGTGGTGAGACTTGTTTCGTGTCTTTGGAGCCATCAGTATTCTGAATGACATAGATGTAACACTGAGGCCAACTGATTTGTATCTCCAAAACCTTACCTTTGTGAAATAATGGAATGCATTACCAAAATCTAGCTGATTTAGAGCCCTTTGCAAGGTGCCTCTCACAGAATTACCTGAGTAAACTCCACTGTTGACAGGAGAACAGTGACTGCAGTTATAGCTCGTTCACTTAAACACACTCCATGTAAAATAGCAGCTCACAAATAGTTTTATACTTTACATTTCAGTTGATCTAATCAGATGGTAACAGATAATGATTATGATTAATGTTATTTACATTTCTACATTTTTGTTGTATTTCAACAAACCTGGGGGGATGGATAAGTCAACCATGAACTCAGGATGTCAGCTTTCATATTCTTTATAACTAATAATAAGTTGCTGTCATGGGCTGTATTATTCATAAAATAAACCACACCGATTCCTAATTAAGATGGTTTTAGTAAGAGCAAGTACATGAATATAACAATGTAAACAAATGCTGGTTATGTTTTAAGTTTTAAATGCTTAGAAAACACGGTCCAGAGATGGAACCCATGCACAAATTTTAGGTCTCCAAGATGGCTTCCATTTTTCAAACCAGCTGGTCTTTCTCCTTTGTTGCATCTGCCCAGGTTTTGCTACTGTTTTCCAAACAGGGCAGCTGCCTTAACTGATTCATCGTGCATGGTATCATCAAGGAGTTTCCTCTTGTGCTGATCTTTCTGTCAGTCTCTAATATTAACGTTCTTGTCTTCACAGTAAAATATCCCTGTGGAAGAGTTTTTGTGAAAAGAAAAAAGCGGTCAGTTATTCTACCTGCTGCTAATAGCAGTACAACTAGTGATCAAGATGAGCCTCCCACAAACGCCACAGGTTTGGAGGAGGACATTGTCACTACCACAGAAAGCCCAACCCCCCGTCCTGGCAATGGAACAAACAGCAAGAGTCCCTATGTCGATACCAGGATAGTAGGTGGTGATGAGTGTCTTCTTGGCGAATGTCCGTGGCAGGTAACCGTGCTGTTTGTACTCTGCGTGCAAGCAGAATGGGGTTCCGAGGGAAAGTGTGCAGCTGTGCATTTAAGCTGGTTGCCTTCTGAATGTTATCCCTGTGATACACCTTCTGCAGCTGGAGGTAGCTGAATTGCGTGAACCCAGGCACTGAGCTGTGGTGTTCTGCAAACCGCAGGCTTAAAATGTCAAAATGCAAGGCTCTGTGCAATTTTAGATGGTACTGCTTAACCTGTCACCAGAAAGGGCTTTTCAGTCATGCTGGCCTGCTGGTGTCATTTCTGCAGGTTCTATTCCAGTCCTGTCTGCAGCAGTCCATTTAGGTAGCATACCTGAAAGCGTCTCAGATAAGGCATTCATTTGCTTCACAAATACACTTTCAGTTCAGACCAGACAAAATGTGTTCCTGTTCTGGGGACACTGAGGGAGGGGTCAAACTGGAACAGAAGTTGGGCAGGAATCCTTTGGGGTGGTTAAGTCAAAGCAATGGGGTGATCTGGGGACTGCACTCTCCCTGCTTAGTTAGTCAGTGTCTTATTCCAAAGACATTGCATTGCTAAGCACTGGGATCGAGGTGATGTGGAATCCACACTTCTACATCCCCTAATGACAGATGGGACTCTAGCAGTACACGCCAGCCTGTAGCGTATGCCTGTGTGCATGCAATGTTGGAAGCCACCTGCAGAGTAGTACACGTTGTAGTAATAAGCACATAGGTAGAGTGCAGAGAAACCAATTACCTGCTTATGGCTCAATGAAGTTAAACGGCTCTTCTTAATTCTGCATGCTTTTCTTTTGCAGGCTGTTCTGTTAAATGAGAACGGGGAAGAGTTTTGTGGTGGAACTATTTTGAATGAAAATTTTGTATTGACTGCAGCTCACTGTATGAACCAATCTAAAGAAATCAAAGTTGTTGTTGGTAAGTGCTCTAAATCTTCTCTGAGATGTACTCATGTTGCTTTATTTGTTACGATTTGTTACTTTTTTGTTGTTTTGCTTTTTCTAATTTCTTGTTATTGTGGAAATCCTGCTTTGTAGAAACAAGGGCAGCTGATGTGGACGGTAGTAATGGTGTATGCTTTTCTTCTTTGCCAGCTAGCTGGAAGTGATTAAGAACAAATGTCCTAGAAGCGTTGGCTAGTGTTCTGTTCATCAGGATAGTGCTTCTTCAGAAAGCTTATCATTCCTGGCACATCTGAAGCATACAGCTTTGTTTCTGCAGGAAGACTCAGGAAAGCTATGACACATTGACTAGAGGAAGCGGACTCAGATTATGACTGCTTCACTTCTAAGGCATGATTCTAGATCAACACAACTTTATATTTGTTTTAGTCTTGACCAAGACCAATTTCTCTTACCCGATCAAGACCAATTTCTCTTACCCGATATAAGCCAGGCTCAAGAGCTTCCACCCAAAGTGGCATTAGGTTAGCTCAGCTGGGAATAAACATAAGCTGGTACAAAAATCTCCATAGACAGAGATTT
Organism: Chloroceryle aenea; assembly: GCA_013399075.1. NCBI lineage: Eukaryota > Metazoa > Chordata > Aves > Coraciiformes > Cerylidae > Chloroceryle > Chloroceryle aenea. The sequence goes on from VWZY01007922.1 coordinate 417,933, forward strand.
TGTCTCTGTCTCAGAGATTTTGTTTCAGTTCTGAGAACTGAAACTGATCCAGATGCTGCTAAGAAATATTGCAATCCATTTTTGCAGTTTACTTGTAAAGGCTTGGGCAGAGTGTTAGGAATGGGTATACTACTCTCCTCCTTTGTCAAGGTTGTTCTTAATTACACTATCTCTGTGTTAATGACCTTTTAATAATCTCGTACAGGTGAAGTGGACAGAGAAAAGAAAGAACAGTCTGAAACCATGCATACCGTGGACAAAATACTTGTGCACTCCAAATACATTGCCGAGACTTACGATAATGACATAGCCCTGATAAAGCTGAAGGAACCTATAACGTTTTCTGAGTACATTATCGCAGCGTGCCTCCCTGAAGCAGACTTTGCTAATGAAGTTCTGATGAACCAAAGGTCTGGGATGGTTAGTGGCTTCGGGCGTGAATTCGAAGGTGGACGACTATCCAAAAAACTGAAAGTGCTTGAAGTCCCCTATGTTGATAGGAACACTTGCAAGCAATCCACTAACTTTGCAATAACAGAAAACATGTTCTGTGCTGGTTATGAAACAGAGCAAAAAGATGCTTGTCAAGGAGATAGTGGAGGTCCCCATGTAACCAGATATAAAGATACTTATTTTGTTACTGGGATTGTTAGCTGGGGAGAAGGATGTGCAAAGAAAGGCAAATATGGTGTCTATACCAAGCTGTCACGGTTCTTACGCTGGGTGAGACTGGCCATGAGACAAAAGTTGTAGTGGTGTGGCTCTTGACCATTCTGTTAGCTAACATGGTGCAGTTTCTCTAATGAAAAGGTTTTGTTGGTTTGTTGGTTTTTTTTCACTGCATCTGCTAAACTTATTTTGAGAGCTCATTTCTTAAAGTTATGGTGTTGCTTCTTTTTGATTTATTCCTGTCTCTAAGCATGTATATGCAGACTGCTGGTGTTGCTTTGAAGTTGTTGAAAGAGAGGCTCTCCACACACTAAATGCCTGCTTAGTGGAGTCGGTCGGTTGGTTGGTTGGTTATTTTTATACTGCCATTTTATTTCCTAGCTGTTCACCCATGTTCTTCCTCCAGAGGCTCCTGGTGGCAATATGAGCCTCCCCTAATCATGATGAAAGTGGGAAGGACAGGATTTGGTTAATTCTCACACTGCAGACAGCTGGCTTGGTAGGGAGTTTGTTATTACTAGAGCTGTTTACCTTCTACCTGCAGATTTATTTAGGAGATTAAGGGAGCAGGGGAAGCTTGCTTGACAGAAGCTGAGACACAAGTAAGTAGTCAACACGTGATACTAAATAATCACATTGTACAAAATTGCCTGCTCAGCTGACAGCAGCTAATTAAATGGGGGTATTGCTTGGTATGGATTGTACTTCACTTTCATTTAATTTGCGTTCTTATGTTCTGCTCATCAGAAAAAAAATAATGTGCATCTTCCCTGTTTTCTGTATCATGTTCTGGATTATGTATGGCTGAGGATTGGAAAGCTTCTTGCATGAGTACTTGTTCTGGGTGTTTCTGTAAGGTGCAATACTGATTTGAAATAAAACATTCTTTTTTTCTCTTTTTTTTTTCATTTACTCCATCCAGTCAGCTCTCCCATTGTGAGCAAACGCAGACTCCTCAGCCTGTTACTGTAGATAGAATGAACTTCACCAGACACCTGTTACTTATCTCTTAGGATCTGAGCTGGTTTTAGCTGGCCCTGTGCTCCACCAGGGTGAAAAATTCCTCTTCAGAGGGACAACCTTAGGCCTAGGTGCTACCCAAATCCTATTTACATACTCATGCTAATGTCATTCTTCTCTGAAGGCTGAGTACTACTCAGACGGGACTGTTGAGGTGACAGAGGGCAGGACCTCCCCCTGGCAATGGTGGCAGTAGTTGGGTTTTACTAGCTGGTGTGTGTATACATTTTTGTCAAGCCAAGCAGCAGCTGAGAGCAGGCACGGAGCTGGTTTAACAGATGAGCATGCAGGAGGGTGCTGAAAGTCCATGTCTGTCTGCAACATGACCGTGCTTAGCAGTGTCATTATTCTGAAGAGTATGAGAGACTTTGTCCTTGGACTTCACAATCAGAGTTTATTTGTCTTTTACAAATGGAACTGGTTCCTAGAGCCTTTCATCCTGTGCCATGGGGCCCACAGTGCCTGAGGCTCAAGGGCTTCATATTGATTCCTCTTTCTGAAACAGCATCTCTGCCATGCTGAGAGGACTTGAGTGAAACATCTACTTGCATCTTGGTCTCCTACCAAAGCCTATAACCAACGCTAGGGCCTACAAGGAAAGATGGAGTTAAAGCACACCTTTTATGTCGACGAATTGTTTAGGGAAAATTTCCCATAACAAAATATGGACAGATTGTAAAATCCAGGAAAGCAATGCAGCACGGAGCTGCTGAGTAAACTGGGGGATTTTAAAATACCAGAGCTCCTCATGGCAAGCAAACACCACTGGTTTAGCCAAAAGCTGACATTTACCAAGAATGGTGGAAGGAGATGATCTAAGCTACCCTCTAGTGCTCAGGCTTCAACAAAAAAACAGTTCTGAGAAGAAAGGGAAGAAAGGAAGGATGGTGAAGCTTTGGAAAGGACTGATATGAAGAATAAGAAGCTAGGATGTTACTCAGGCCTGGTCCAAGACGATGTATCTGGTCAAGAAAGTCTTGTGCATGTAGCACTGGGCTTTTTACAAATGAGGCTTCTTTAGACTAAACTAGAGAAAGCCTGAGGAGAAGCAGCAATAGCCTTCATGCGTGCAACATGCTGCTGCAGAGATGTAGGCACTAATCAGATCTTCATGTATGCAGTGAAGATAAAAAGACAGCACGGCTCAGTTGCAGCAAAAGTTTCAGGGAGATCTCAAGGAAAACCTTTTAACACTATGACTAGAAAAACCCTTGAATAGATTTTGTCTGGAGGGCAGTGAACCCCCAGAGGGGGTTGGTAGTCTTTCGGAGCAGGAGAGCCAAGGAGCTGTCCGGCACGCAACATGTTGGGGACTGTCCTCGGGAAGAGCTGTGGACAAGCTGGCGTTTATTATGGTATCCTACAGGATGGCAGGAGAACACACTTCTTGCAGTCGGTGTCCAACTGGCAACAATTTCCCAGAAGGCTGCTTCACTGGAGCCTTGGATAATGGGGCAAGAATAATAGAGGTAAACTTGTTGGCTCTGTAGGCCGGGCTGGGCGATCCTGGAGGTCTTGCCAGACCATGTTTTTCTGTGTTTCTAGGTGAGCAGCACAAGCAAAGGGTCACTGTTATGGTCAAGGATTTGTGACCTGTGCTCACACAGTTATAGCAAGCAAGGTTTTATCTTCCTCTTTACTGCTCCCTCACACAGGTGACTCACCTGACAGGATTGTCTTCCGTGGAAAAGGAGGAAGGCAATTGTCTTATATTGTCTTCTTCAAGGCCCCAAACCACAAAGCCTGTCAACACCTGTCCCCATGGAGTGGTATAAGCCAAAAAAAAAAGTAAAAATCCATCTGGAATAAGGTGGGAATTGATGAATTTGTGAGAGCATGGTCTGGCCTGGAGCTTTTGACAGAGACTGGATTCTGTGTGCTGCAGAGGTCCCATCCAGCCTGGTGCATCTGTACGGGATACCTGCTTATGAGCTCCACTGGTTTCCAAGGCTTCACCTACGGTCAAGACAATTAATTTCACCCTACCTAAAGCACTTCAAACTACAGTGGTTTGGAATAAAAGAGACCAAAGCCTTGTGCAATACCTTATTGGCCTAACACAGAAAGATATCCTGAATTTTCACTCTCATTTTTTCTTGTTCTGATTTGCTCTGTGCTTTACTTGCTTCCTAAGGCACTACCCAGAGCTGGGAGACAACATCTTTGCAATATGTTAACAGAACTCTGCAGATTTAGTGCCCTGAGCTACTCTTCACTTCTGAGACACTTTCCTGCTTCTGTCCAGCTTGTGGGAGGCACAAAGTTCTAGTTCTGGTAGTTCTGCCTTCCTTGGTCATGGGCAACAGCCAGATCACTTACTTGAGCTCCTTGCTGCCCAGCTAGTAAAGCTCTTTCAGGGAGGCTTTGTCTATACTTCCTGAAGATGTAGAGCTACCCACAGTGGACAGGGAGAAATGGAAAAGCCATAGACCATGGTCCTGCAGAGGAAATCATCAAGTCATAGCCTGGTATCTGGAGTTTTGGTAGCATAACCAAGTTTAAAACCAAGTTTAACCATGCGGCCACATGTTAGTCTTCCAAGGAACAACCTGCCCTGGTTTATGGACTCCCCTCTTCCTGAAGAGTCTGAAATACAGGGGTGTCACAGCCTTGGTGGCAAACCCACCTCCACTCTGACCATGCAGGAGAGAGGGGCTTTGCCAACATGAGGCACTTACAAGCTATCAGGATGGCTTTTTAACATTGTCCTGTGCTGACATTGAACCCACACTATGCTCTTACAGGTTTTGTTTTCTCACAAGTTAATGACCTTTGCACTGTAGTGTTTCTCATTTAGCAGCTGCCCCAGAGCCCTGCAGAGAAGCCAGTGGGAGACACACAGCGAGCTCAGAGGATAGCGATGACAGGTCATCGTGGGACAATGTGGCTTCTTCCTGTCGTCCTTCCTTTCCTTCAGATGGCACAGACAGGTACAGCCTTTGCTTTAACTTGGCTTTCTGCTGCTTTGCCTAAACTACAGCACTAATTATTTGCCATTTTTTTTCTCTGTGGACCAGGGTGACATGAGTGAAAACTTGGTATATTTGCTTACTCACCTGCTCTGCTCCTGTTTGTCTGCTGCAGTGCAGTAATATCCAGGGCTCAGTCCCTAGGGGAACACCAAACTGAAAAAGCTGTGTCAGTGTAAAATACGGGATTAGTATATGCAGAGCTTTCCAACTAACAGCGCAACCAGTGAGGACATCTCTTCATACTCTCAAGAGATGTGATAATCAAATAATCCTTACTATCCATTATAAAATGAACCCCCCAAGGTTTAAGATTGGTTTAACCAAAACTCTGTACCATCACCCACTGTGCTTGTCTCAACGCAAACATCACATCTCCACCTGAGGAAGTGTCCCATCTGTCTTTGAGGTTGGGCCCTGAAATGCTTCTCTACAAAGTAAGTGTGTGAATCATGCTGCAGACATGATGCATGCCTTGTTGTTTAATTTTGCTGTGAAAGTCATTTGGTGATTACAGAGGGCTGGTTGGAGACAGCTGAACAAACACCTGAGTCATCCACATTCCAAGAGGTGAGGTGGGAAAGGTACTTAGTGGGACACAGGATGCCCCAAGAGTCTTCAGGATGTTTCAGGGTAAATTTTCTCATAGAAACAAACATGTCCTTTGCATGTCACTTGGCTTGGTGCCTCAGGGACAGCACAGGCATCATCCCTCTCAGAAATGGAAGACCATGGTCTTCCACATCCCAAATATTGGCTTAAATCAGCAAGAAGGGCAGCTCTGAGCTGAAGTGAAGGTTGGTGAGAGCATCCAGTTGCTCAGTATTATAGAGAGGAATGCTTTGCTCTCAGCATGTGATATGTGCATCAAAGTCCCAGTACCATCTAGACATCAAGTATTAGCATTTTATTTTCTCCTTTGCAGTCAAGTTCCCACGTGGTAAGCTTCGGAGAAATCATGCAGCCAATTGAGACAAAGTCATAGGAACCACAGCAAGTCCAGATGCTCATCCCAAAAATGAGGAAACTATTGAGGCCTCCAGCAGCCACCCAGAGGTCACTGGGGAGGATGGCAGTTTACCCAGTGTGTCCCCATGGCAGGTAAGGAGCCCTTGTCCTAAGACATTTAACACTTGACCCCACTCACCAGAACCAGCAGACATTTACTCTTCATCATGCTCATCTCTGCTTGCCAAGAGGCCCTAGCTTGATTTGAGACAGACTTCCTTGGTGGCAACATTTTGGGTTGCCATTCCACTCTCCTGAGTACTGCATTTCTGCACGAGTCTCCTACCATGAATAATGTTGTGCCTCTCTGTTTCAGCATCAAGAAAATGCTGAGGGGCAGGCTAGGAGAGAAGTAGGATTGCAGATATGGGATGTAGAGCTGGGCCGCAGAGTCCCTCCCCTGCCAGCCAGACCATTATTTGGGTCGCAGTGTGGTGGTATCAGAAGAATAGCCTGAGCTCCTGTTGTGGCCAAGACTAAATTGCATTAACCACTCTGAAGACTTACATGTTCTTGTTGGAAAGTGCTTCTCATATTGCCCTTTACTACAAAAATAAGAACCTGTCCCATGTTCTAGTCTTCATATGCAAGACACTGAATTGTACCAGAGTTTTTCTTACCCTCTTCTTACTCTGCCTCATCTCACCTCTTGACTGACAGTGAAATACATGTTCAGCTTGGATGAGTGGACAGTTTCTCTAAGCTTGTCTTGGTCTAGTGTAGCCTGTGTATGACAGAAGCCAAGTATAACCTGGGAAGGTGTGTGGGCAAGTAAGGTCGAGCTGATGTAGGTAATTGGTCTAACCTTGCACCCTTATGCAATTTCCTGTGTTGGCCCAACCTTGAAGAGTTCCGGGTGCTTCATTCAGATGTTAGCAATAACTTGTTTTGACAATATGTAGATACTAATCTGAGACTGTTCCATACCTGAAACCTCAGATTTATTATTTATTACTGTCATTTATGAAGAAGTAGTTTATAACAAGTTCTAGACAGTGAAAAATTGTGTTTTGAGTCATAAAAATTGTACTCAGCTTACAGTAAAGCAAAAATTGTGTTTGCCTGAACTCTGTCCTTTTAATTCCCAAAGAGACTTTATACTGATTGAGAAAGACTAAATATATATCATAGAATCATAGAATGGTAGGGGTTGGAAGGGACCTCTGCAGATCATCAAGTCCACCCCGCCTGCCAGAGCAGGATCACCCAGGGCAGACCACACAGGAACAGATCCAGGCAGGTCTTGAAAGTCTCCAGAGCAGGAGACTTCACAACCTCTCTGGGCAGCCTGTCTGGGACAGGTCCAATGTGGTTTGGTGGCCTCAGGGGACTGGGGAGAGCACGAAGAGCTCAATATACAGTTAACTAAAGAAGCTAGAAGACTCTGTTAATCAGTTCTGCAGAGCTGTCGAAGAGGGAAAACCAAAAACATAAGGTTACAAACTGTGAATAAAATCAAATTTGCTATATGAATTAGAAGGCCTTTAACTGTGAGTGAACTTCTAGAACAATATCCCTGCAGAGACTGTACAGGAACCCCTCCCTCAATGCAGTTTTAATGCAGAGGTTAATTATTTGCTGAGGCAGTAGTGTTGTGAGCTGCAGTATCAGCCCCAGGTTGACAGGGACTGGCCTTGGCGAGGCATGGTGGGCTGCTTCAGTCACCTGCCTCAGTACTCACTGAAGTTGTTGCTGAGAGCTGCCATTGGTGGGAAGGGAAGTTTTGTATGGGGATTTACCCATGAATGCTCTGATCAATTATACTTTGTTAAAAGAGGTGCTCTGCTCCTCTCTGGACTTAAACCTCCTTTCACAGACAGACTCTTGTGTGTGTGTCTGCGTGTGACTAGGATCCTGAAGTTAGGAAGAGTTTCCCATGCTGTCTTTCATGGCTGGGCAGTACAAACAGTGAGCAATACAATTCAGTACCCATTCAGATGCACCCATCCCTATGGGGGGGGGTCCCACACTTGGTTGCTCCAAAAGCCACTGGGCTTTGACTAGTGCAGCTAAGTCTTGGCAAATGTTTATGGGGATGGTGTGTGAAAGAGCCACGCCATAAAATTGGTCACTGCAGTCATCACCCAGCTCGTGCTTTGCTATGCTACTAAGAAATGTTCATACTGTTCATCTCTGAAGTGTGTTGTGATACAGAAAGCACAGGCAGGGGGCTGGGAGGAACACCCCAACCTTGGCACAGCTCTCAGCAGAGCTGGCAAAACTGCCCCCCCCTCAGCCAGGGCACTAAGAGAAGGGCCACTGTTGCACCACTAAGCAGGGAGGTTTTTTTTCATGTGTTGACATTGAGGCCAGGCTTTGCCCTTAGAGGTTTTGTTTTCTCATGAGCATCTGGACTTTAAACATCAACAACTCTCCTGTAGGTGTTTCCCCCAAGAGCTGCAGGAATGCAGGCAGGTGGCCATTAGGCTCCGAGGGTAACAATGGCAAGGTGCTCTTGGACAATATTGTTTCTTCTCTCTGCCCTTTTCCTTCAGACAGAGCAGACAGGTATGGCCTTTGTTTTGATGTGGATTTAATTCTGATTTGTGCTACTGCTCCTCTAGATACACCAGTAATTTTGGACCTTGTATTGTGTTTACTCTGAGGCACAGGGTGACATCACGGAGAACTGTCTGTTCCTTATTTTCCTTACATTTCTCCTGTTTATTTCACATAGCTAAGTAAAAACTATGGCAGGTTACCGAGGCAATGTAATTTTGAAGTGTCATCATTTACACCAGGGTAGTATTTTGTCTTTTCTTGCCATTCTTAAAGAGCGTCCCAGATATTAAAGAGAATTTTGGTTTATATTTCTAGTTGCTGCTGAAATAAGAGTCCTGTGAAAGAGGCTGAGAGGCATGCTTGCTATAGCTGGAAGAAATTTATGTTTCTGTATTAATCCTCCATGGTTGGTCAGAAATAAGGAGGATCTGGGCAAGGAAGGAATAGACAGTGACCACTTAAGAAGGTCAAAACACCCCCAGCAGCAGCAGAAGTGCACTGCCAGTTATGCTGGATGCACCGGAACCACTGCACAGCAAGAATGTGCCCTGGGGTGGCAGATAACACTTTAAATTGCAAAACACAAACATGAAACCTTTTTAATACACATGGAAGCCTGTTGCTTATCGAATACCCTTCAAAAACATAACTAAGCATTTTTATGCAGTTTCAGAAGAATTTTGTTGCTGTCACTTTATCCAATTTTAATATTATTGATATAATATTAAAAAATAATTTGCTGGGTCCCCAAACATTGTAAAAAATACAAAAAAAAGCCCCCAAAACAACCCACCAAGCAGTCCCTGCCCCAGTAGGTTTATTTTCCAAGCACAGGAGAACTGACAAACGCACGCTGACACAGACAGCTGCATACTGCTTGGTGCCAGAGGCAGCAGAGCCCAGCATGGCACCAGCCATCTGACTGGCAGACCATCTTTGTCCTGGGCATCATGGCAAAGAGGGGTTTTAAGATTTGATAACTCTCATGTCTTCTATCTCTCCTCCTCTTTGCAGTACTGCTCTGTGTGTCTGGTGTAGGAAAAAATGTGTGTTGGGAAGGGCTTCAAACTCTCCCTGCTTGGGAGTAAAAGCTCATGACTCTTCAGCTGAGTTTGGGCTCTTTCAAGCACGTAAGTTTAATGTGGCTGCAACCCTGAATCACTCAAAAGTTTCCTCTTTGTGATTAAAATCATCTGTTTAATAAAATCTTTTTTAAAATGAGGTGGGGGGGAAATGGTGAAAATACATAAGGAAGATAATCTAAGTGCTGACGTTAGCATTTTGTCACACAATGTTCCAGTGTTTATATCAGCTGATGATGCAAACAATGTTATCAAGAGACAGAGGCGTGCCAGTTCCCTACTTTTGGAGGAGGTCCTCCAAGGCAGCTTGGAAAGGGAATGCCTTGAAGAGAGATGTACACATGAAGAAGCAAGAGAAGTATTTGAAAATGATGAAATGCTCGTAAGTATTTTGTTTACCTTTGTGCACACTAAAAATTTCTGCTTCAGTCCTTTACTATCCACAGACTGCTTCATTTGTTTGTGTGCCTCTCCATGTGATTTCTTCACACTTAAACTTCTGCAGGTAGAAAGGAGGTGTCTTCAGTGGTCAAAATGGAAATGCAGAGGTTGGCTATGATACATTTAAAGCCATCTCCTGAAAATGATGTGTTCAGCATCTTAAGTTGTGGAACTATATGGCTGTTGTCCCATTCTGATCACATAAAGAAATGGTTTTGGCATCCCTTAGGGACCAGGAGGAGCAAGGGAGGGTTGGGACAAAGGAAAGCAATGCACCAAGTAGCGGGTCCTATAGGAAGAGACTCACTTGGTCAGTTGGCTGCAGGTCCCCTCATACGAGAGGGGACACACAGGCCTCCTGACACAGAGAGTCACATTCTGTGCTCTTTGACAGGAATCTGGCCAGATATTGTATTTGCAGGGAAAGCAGAGGAAACAGCCATTGGGCTGCCCATGGGCGGTCCCTGTGCTGTGAGGAAAGTTGTCGGAGAGGGGGTACAAGGAGCAGGGAGAGGTCTCCCCTTGAGGAAATCAGCAGCAGAGTTGGCTGCAGGACCCAGGGAAAAGTGGGCACATGGTGCTGGTGGGCAGTGTTGGTGACCTACAGCTCCACTCTGTCCTGACTCTGCCTCCAGCAGCATCTGCTGGGGGAGAAGCAGGATGGGATGGGTCAAGGTCACTTCCCAGGCTACTGCAGGCTGGAGAGACATTGGCTGGTCAGTTTTTTCAGGAAGCCCTATTGCTCAAGGATCCAGCTGTTCCTCTCTTGCCTGTGAAGTGCTCCTTATAGCTTCTTAAGAAACAATAAAATAAGCAGGATGCAAACCCCCTCCCATCTCATTCAAATTTAACTGACAGGGTAGAATTAGCAGTTGTGCAACTGTGCAAACATTAAACTATAATATATATAGTCTCTCAGAGAAAGTTTTTATCAAAATGTTTATGGAAGACAATCTTATTTGAGAATTAAAATGTAATTTGTCCTTTTTTTTAATTCTTTTCCTCAGGAAATGTTTTGGGAAATCTACTATGGTAAGCTGGCCTCTTGATTTCTCTCCTTGATAGCAATGTAACACTATGAATATTATGATTCAGTCCAATGCTTATTTTCTGAGATTTTTTTAGCAGTTAATTCCACAAGAAACACCTGGTAGCTATTTGTCATGTCTCTAGTAAAGCAGAAGGAACTGTGTTGATGTTAAAAGATTTAAAAAGCAATCAACAGCAAAAAACATTAAGATTGCAAAGTGAGTGGTGTTATCAAAGTAAATAGGTTATTTCTTTTCCTAAACTTAAGGCTGCTCTGAAACAAGCTTGGACCTAAGAAAGTCTGCTTTGCTGCCACACTAGGGCAGCACAGCTTTACAGCAAACCCTCTTGAATATAAACCTAGAACGTAAACGTTAGTGAGATAAATAGATGTTAAAAGCTATCAGCCTGTCTGCAGACTCTGGGGCATGGCACTGCTGCACCCCTGGGCTGTGGGAGCATCTCTGGAAGCAATGACCTGGGCTAAAATTACTCCTAAGGAGAGAAAATTATCCCTGAGGAGCAGTTTGGTGAGAAGCAGCACGTTTCCTTCCAAACTACTTTTGCAACTCTTCTCCAAGTGGCTCACATGCTGGGAAGGGGACTGTGTGTGTGTGGGGTGGTGACCTGTCCTCTCCTGTGGCATTTCTTCAGGTGGCATGAGGTGCTCATCGAGCCCCTGCCAGCACAATGGCACCTGTGAGGACAACATTCGTGGCTACACCTGCACCTGTGCCGAGGGCTACGAGGGAGAGAACTGTGCTTTTGGTAAGGCAGCACTCCTTTCTGAGAATCCCTGTCTCCTCCTCTTGTTATAGGACATCCTGGGAAACCGTACACAGTTCTCCCATTACCCTATTTTAGGCTAAACCACACAGCTCTTGACAGAGAGGCAGCAAAAGGGCTGAAGCAAGTCCCCTTCAAGAGTGGGCTCCAGGGGCAGCCCTCCCACTACCACTGGCCCTCCCCTGCTGCTTGTCCTGCTGTGCTACCAGGTGGTGGTTGACCTGAAGACCAGGGCTGTGGTGCCAGACTGGCATCCCAGGTGCCTCCAAGACCACACAAACCCAAAAGACAGTTCCTTGGGACAGAAGGACTCCAGAAAAAAACCCTGGTTTTAGTGGAAATGTAAAAGGTGCAAGGCAAAACAGATACTTCCTGGCATGTAAAACATCCTGGGCTGGATCCTACGTGTTCACATCTGCCAGGTTCTACTTTCCAGCCCTTATGTCAGTATTTCTGCTGGCTCAGATGTCCCCTGGGCTGAGTTTTGTCCTGGCTTCCACAAGGCAGGGTCATTTTCTGTATAAAGGGCGTGACTGTTCTGGGGAGGCACAGAGGTGACACAGCTTAGGTCAGTGCTGGGAACTGAATCTCAGCATGAGCCTGAGAGCTGTGTTATGTGAGGGGTTTCTTTTCTTACTTCACCTGTGATCTAGATCCACCATCATGTGGTTGTTCCTCCTGTTGATTTGTGCTGAAGCTTAAGTGTTTGCTTAGTAGAAAGTTGACTGAACGTGTTTGAAAGGTGATTAATACTTCCTTCCTTTTTTTCTTATCTTGGCAGCTGTTAATTTTCTTTTACACTTCTTAGCACAAGTGTTAAGAGGTAGGCATCTGAAAACCAGAAAGCTTTAGCTGCTTTCTTCAGGCAATACCTACCACCTTAATGTGTGCAACAGTTCCCACTGCTGCAGATACGTCGTGTTTTGTTTAAGATGGCAGAAAGACAAACCCTGGCCTCCTTCCCTGAGGTCACATGGAAGGCCCAGTTGACCCTCGACTAAGGCACCCCAAAACTCACGAGGTGCCGACAGACTGGTGCAGGTTGGTGCTGGGTGACCACAGTTGGCAACGAGCCTGTGGACACTGCTGAGGCTCAGTCGTCTCTAATTTCTGCTTGAAAAAGGGAAAACCAATATGGTGGGAAATACTACCGAGCCAGACTCCCTACCCAGCTCCACACAAAGTGAATGAAAATAAAACACTTAGTAAAGCAGATTCAAGTGATGCGAGCATACTCCAGCTGAACTGATCCCAATACTTTTCATCTGTTTGTTCTGCTTAGCTAAAAATGAATGTCACCATCAAGCAAAGGAAGGATGTCACCACTTCTGCTACCCAGGAAGTAGTTCCTACCATTGTTCCTGTGCTGATGGCTATGAGCTTGGGAAGGACAAAAAACAGTGCATCGCGTTAGGTAGGTGTGAGCATGGACACCGGGGGGGGGGACCTCCACCAAAATGCCAGTGCAGTGGTAAAAGAAGCAGTATTTGACCCAAACATTTAAACATGGGTCTGCAGAGGACTTGTGTCATCCTCCATGTCACTCACTGGGCCAGGTTTTCCACTCCTACACTTGGTAAAGAGAAACTCTGCTGAAGACCTGGCTGTTTGGGAAGGAGGTTCAGTTGTGATCAGGCACCAGATGGTCTGATGAATGAAGGGCAACATTTGCTTTCATATTAAATAGTCTGAAGCAGTAGCCAGCTTCATTTTTTCAGTTCCACGCTAGGTCTTCTGTCTCACCTCCTTCTAAACTAGGTCTGCTAAGAACACAGTAGTTTACTTAGGCCCTTGCCTACATTACCAAGTAGGGCAGCCAAAGAGGAGTTGAGATGTAGAGCCAGGCATGTGGTGATGAAGGCCTGACTGCCCCCCCTCATTGCACATTAAAGGTGGGCTTCACTTCAGACTAGCTCTGGTTTGGTCCCGTGGATTAAGCACCCATTAGCTATGAAAATACATTATGTGTGTTCCTGGAGGACGTCTTCTGGTTTAGCTGCACCTGAGGACTGTGCCACAAGGTGAACAGAAGGTATGGTACCTGCAGATAACAGGGGATCCCCCCGAAACACACACGTGCTGTTTGAACATGATGCTTTTAGATGCCAATAGAATTATTCCAACTTTTACCAGCTGAGAAACTGTCCTTCTCCCTTCCTTGGTGCAAAAGCAAAAAGCCAAAGTCAAGATGGAAGCAAAAGGTTTTCACAGGTACAACTCATCTTGAAATGATAAAATCAGGTTTTGACTCTTTACAATTCATTTTCTAGATCAATGTGCATGTGGCAGACTTCAAGACACTGACAATCTGATAAGTGAAACCAGGAAGAAACACAATAAGGAATTTCCTTGGCAGGTATTTCTAGCAATTTGTGAAACCCATCACTCAGCCTCACATGGACAGTGTTACCTGGCATCTTTGTATTTTCTTAGGTCCTGCTGCTGAACTCAGAAGGGAAAGGCTTCTGTGGAGGAGTGCTGCTAAAAAGTAACTTTGTCCTGACTACAGCAGAGTGTGCCCTTCTACACAGCCACCTCGAAATCAGGGTTGGTGCTGGTAGGTGATGAAACACGTTCTCTTGTTGCAGCACTTTTTAGTATGGATAAGTAAAATAAATGAATAAAAAGCTTAGTGAAATTTTTGCATCATAAAAATATTGCTAAAGGAAACAAGCATGGTAAGTTCCTGAGCTAGAACTACAGCTGCCCCATACCACCCTCCAGGGCAAGCAGAGAGGCAACTGCCTCTACTGCAATTCAGAACTCAGCACCCAGGGATAGGGGAAGAGGTGGATTTAGAGGTGGCTTCTGTTTCATGCCAAAGTCATCGCTTCTCCTGTTAGGTATCCATCTTTCCCTCTGAAGTTACGTATGCTTTACACAGCATTAAGCAGCTCTCACTCCATCATTGCTAGGTTACTGCAGTGGTTTCAAGAAGAGCTCTTTAGCTTATGTACTGCACGTGCTTCTCAGCACGACTAGGGAGGCGTCAGCTTGGGTGCAGGTCTCTGATAAATGACTCCTAAGAACAGTGAAATGTCTTTGCTTCCCAGGGCCCAACGGAACACAGGGAAGGGAGAAGGCAATGCAGGTCAGTGAGAGACACATACACATCCGCTATGACGAAGACACGGGCGAGAACAACGTGGCCTTACTGCAACTCCAAGAGCACATCGAGTGCAGCAGCCACCAGCTTCCTGTCTGCGCCCCTGAAAGATACTTTGCAGAACATGTTTTGATTCCAAAGTTGGCTGGCACAGTCAGTGGCTGGAGAATGGAAGGTGATGAACTTCAAGGTGACGAGTTGCAGGTTTCATACCTTCCTGCTGAGGACTGCAAACAGATACTCAATGTAAGCCTCACAAACAGGCAGTTTTGTGGACATCTCCAGGAGGCTGTAGACAAACAACTGGCTGGAGGAAGCTTTTTAGCTACAGAGTATAAAGGCACTTGGTTCCTGACTGGTATCCTGGGATCTTGGCCACTAGAAGACACTGACTGGGAAACATTTCTGTTCACCAACACCGCGAGGTATATGATATGGTTGAAACAAAAAATGAAGTGAGACACAAACACAACCACCCCTCCAGCATCACACCCCAAGGAAGCATGGCTGCAGACAGTACACCCCCTTGACTATCGTGATTGGCAGCACTGGAAGTTGCAATGATGATACGTATAACTCCAATTCCTACGGAAAAGCCTGCTTGTCTCTCCTCCTGCTGGCCTAGCACTGTGAGGGTCAGGATGTGGTACAGTTAGTTTACCAAAAACTGACAGGACTTTAAGCTTGTTAGAACTGTTCATCCTAAAACTAAACAAGTGTTGAAGTTTCTTGGATTTTAAATGTTGTTAGAAGGAAATTGGTCTTCTTAATTCTTGTTAGTCTGAAGTTTGATTCAGCTAATTCATATTCTCCTTTCAGCATCCATACCAGTAAAACTTCTGAAGACCAGAGGAACTCCAAGCCTTTAAATGCCTATGTTGAAGTAGGACTTGACACTCATCACACTAAAACGTGCTTGCCCTCAGACATGGTACCTGTGTCTTCCTTTATGAATCACATCCACAGCAGTTAGTGGATAAAGTAAAACCCAGCTCTCAAAGAGTTTTATTCCCTTTAAAAATAATTTTAAACCCCTGAAACTACTATCCCATCACTATGGGCAAAAGTTACACATCATACAAGCAAACAAAACCCTCAAGGCAGCAACACTGGGACTGATGGATCCAGCAGAAGTGTTTTCCCCAGACCCAGAATAAGGAGGGTATGGGTAAGATACTTGGGTAAGCTTTTGTTCATCATAAAAATGAAACAAGAAAACCCAAGCCCATCTGTGGGCACCTACAGACAAAACGCCCCCATTTACTTAAGTAAGTATCACTGACACAGTAAAGCTTTTGGTGTCAAGCACCTCTCTAGTTTTTAGAGAAAGCTTTAACAGAGTATTCAATAACAGCAAGATTATTGAAGACACTTAAAATAATAAAAAACCATGAAAGAAAATGTAATTTCCATTCTGAAGAATGGATTAACACAAGTAACATAGGATGACACTTCTCTTCTCTGGAAGATAAATGCAGAAAGAGTAATGCAAATTACTTTATAAAAGCTCATAAGTAGTTTTGAAGGAATTTGGAATGCTTTGCTTCATTTCCTCATTAAATACTTTAAATGATATAGAAAGCTTGTGGAAATTATCACTGAAAAATTAGCTTTTCATTCCAACACACTTTGTAACACTGGCAGCCTTGGTCATTCTGGGAAAGGAGCCACAAACAGTTCCTGGTATTCCAGTCCTGGATATGCACCGGGTCATCTGCAGTGTTCTCGGGGTGATCAGGAGCAGCTCCAGCAGGCAAGCTGAGGATCTCTTGAAGAGTGCTTACATGGGTAAGATGCAACACTCAACACACTGTTGACAGTGGAGGAAATGGGTTCTGCTTACTGACCACAAGCTTTTGATGCTGATGAGATATGTAGCCTTTAATGTGGCCCTGGCAGAAGGAGAAAAAAGACAGCATTAGTACTGGAAGCTGGTTCTCACAATGCCTATAATCTCAGCCCTCTTCAGGATCCATCAAGCAAAGCTCTGTGTGTATATTCGATCACCACTGCACTGCTCAAGGTCTGTAAGGATCCAAATTATGTAAGTGGGCCAACTCAGAGTGAGCAGAAAGCTGGAATCATAACGCATTGCCAGAGCCCCCCCTACTGGTCTGCTTACATTGCCCTGAAGAGACAGAAGCTCTGCAGAAGCATTTCTAAATTTACTTTGCTCACCTGAAAATGAGGACTTGGGAATTAGTCAATATTCCAGACCTAATAAACTACATGACACGCTTCTTCCTTTTCAGATATAGTGTTGTAACACTGAAAGAAATCTTTCAGTGACCTAATCACAAGTCTTGTTACTTCCAGGCAACACCAAATCACATTTGAGAACTGGAGAAGTGGTGTATTTTCAATGCTGCTCCAAATCCTCAGGTTTATTAGAAATATCTAGATAGCAAGTTTATCTGCTCATGAATAGCTGAGATCCACTTAGAGAAAAAGACAGAATGTGAAGCAAATCCAAAGAAAACTGGTCTTATTTTTTTCTAGTGATAGAATGTCAAGAGTCTCCTACTTCAAATGCAGGAGACAAATCCCTTTTGGTCACAGTTACAATTTTTTGTGGTTTTAAATCAGTATTTATGCATATATAGAACTGTCAGTATTGAGTTTGTAATGTCAAATTCAACTTCAATTTTACCTGATTCCTTCAACAGAGGTGGAAGCTAGAGGAAGCTCTCAGTGCAAACAAAAGCATTTCACTTTGGGCACAAGGGAATCAATTTTTTTTACACAAGTAAATATGGGATTACTGATGTTTTTTTGTAATAAACTTTTATTGTCTACCTAGTATTTTTTACTATCTGAAGACTGGAAGGACCAGACAAGTGGTCAGCACATACCATGTATATGAGGTTAGCCAAAATGCACTGGACTTCATCAATATCAACATCATCTACTTGCATGAATTTCAGGGCAAACAGAAAGGCATCTAAAGATAGCTGATGGGTTTTGAGTAGTAAGTATCTGAAAAAAAAAACAAACCACCAACAGGAAGAAAAATCTGTTATTGAGAAACAATCATTTTACAAACCTGGTTCTTTGAAAAAATGACCTTTTTACAATAAATTCACTAGAGGAATTCAGCTCTCTCAGAGAGCCAAGGAGCATAGATATTTCTGTCTCAGTCCTAGGTGAGAATACATTAAATCTGCTTTTGCAAAAATGCAGGGTTTGTTCTGCTTACACTTTCTTAAAGAGATTTCTGTACGTGATGATTTTCAGCTTCTCAAGGATAAGAAAAATTCCACATCGAATAAAGAAGGTCTCGTGTTTTGTCAGAGCCTCATTCAGCAGGAGAAGATTCCCTTCACTACAAGGATGAAGAAATGAAAACATGAGGAGGTGTCACCAGATGAGAAAAGAACTTGTCTGACTTGGTAGAAACATCCCTCCCCCACCTTCCTCAATCATCCCAAATCAGTATCTTCTACTCGATGCTTTCTGAACTGACACACAGTGCAGTGAAACAACCATCATACCTCACAGCCTTTGTCACTTCAGCAAACTGCATAAGGTCATACTTTTTTAGGAGCTGAACTGTTGGCATATGGCCCTGCAAAATAAACAGTTTCCAAGTTTTGCATGGTAAACTCAAATGCATTTTAATGGCACCTAGTAAGCTATAAAAACATTTCTTAAAGAAAGACCAATGTTCAACCACCTTCCTTTTTTATGCTACAGAATAAGAGGTGAATAAAACTATTTGTAAGATACCTCCCCTTGCTGCTGCCAAAAGCCTTGTAGCCCAAGTCACAATAACAACCTATTTATTGGGTCTTAGGGAGTCTTAATATTGGGGAACAGTTATCAAACTTGTAAAATCAAGATCCTGTGACATGAGGTCTGGGCAGATCCAAATTTGACGTCATGGCTGCACGGTCTAATCTGCAAAGTGAAGAACCATGGAAATCCCAAGCATTACTAATGACACAAGCAGTGCTTCAGCACTGTCTGGTGCTAGCTCAGGCTGTACCAGATTTTTTTTTCTTCACTATGCCTTCATGTGGAAATAAAAATGCTCTTTCAAAAAATAAAGCTTAAATTGAAAGAAATCAAATTAATTCTTATTGTTAAATCAGGTAAAACTGAACCACCTACACTATCAAAAAGAAACAGTTTTGTGTTTTGTTTTTTTTTACCCTGCACAAGAGAGATCAGATTACACCCTGACTTGGGTCAGACTTTAAATTTAGTTACCATCATGCTATGCTGCTGGTAACTCCTTTCCTGGTTGGAGGATTAGCTGAGAGTAGAACTCAGCTGGATGTTTACTGAGAGCCGCTAGAAATAAAAAAACCATCCAAGCTATTTTAGTACAGTTTAAGGTTAGTGTTAACATTTGGGCTCTGACTTAAAAAAGCAACTGTAAAAACAATGACCTTGATGTAGTTTCTTCAGTGCCTCTCGTACACTAAAGCTGCTCCAGGAAAGCCACAGTAATTCTAGGCACTAATCAACCCACCAGGTTAAGACACCCAGTCAGGACTAGGACAAAGTTTTGAGGAAGCCTGTTAAGTTTTCCTTCATGAACCCTACCATTTTGATCTGAAAACAACCAGTATGAAAGCCAGTAAATAAAAACTAAAAAAACACAAGCCAATTACCGCCTCTGCTTCCCCTTTAGCCACTTGACACTGCAAGGGACTGGAAAGGGAGCAGTGTCTGGAAAAGGGAAAGCAGTCGTGAGCAGGCTGGGGCAAAGGTGGAAGATGGCAACTCACAGAAGCAGGTGGTAACAAATATTCTCCACAGGTAATTTTGGTAATAAGGCCAGGAAAAGGAAACTCAAATCTAGTTCTTGTCCCCTCAACTACATTGAGTTAATCCCCTTTTTCCTTTCCTGTGTTGCTATAAATGACAATTGAACATTTTTTGACATCCCAGTTAAGTGTGCATATGCTGGTTCTCATGGGGGTCACGCAGAGACAGCCTCTGAATTCCAACAGGGAAAACCAAGAACAATACTGAGCCTCAATTTGGTTTTCTGCTCCCCCCTAAAATATTTAGAAGGGTAACATCCACTCACCAACAACATTTTTACTGGCAGCAGGTAGATTAAAATCATTCTTTTGTTCTTCTGGCTTGAGCGGTGACAGTGCTCAAAGGCGAACGACAGATACTCTTCAGCTGCAGACACAAATAGAAGTGCTAGCAGCATGAGTCAACAACAAAAGTGGATTAAAACTGTAACCCAAATTCTGTGCTCCGTGTCCATCTCTAGCTTGAACACATGATATTTGAATTTATATATTAAAAAAAACCCAAGAACACCAAAATACATTAAGAAAAATACCATAAGAATAAGTGGAGAGTCACACAAAATTACAAAGTATTACCAGTAAAATTAAGTCCTCCTTCAGAAAGTCAAATAAAACACATTAAGGTCTAGAAGTCAGAGGCAACAGTTACAAGCAATATTGAATTTTTCAGCTCATTTCAGTAATATTATTGTGCTAACGTTTCAAGAGGGGAGAATCTCAAGAAGTGCTGATGAAACAGTGCTCTATATTCTAAATTCACAGATGAGGTTCTTCAGTGAATGTGAAGCTGCATGTGATGCACACATCTGCCAAGATGCAAAAACATGCCAGTGAGATCACACGGCATGGTAAGATGAAATCTCTGAGATTTCACTGATCTTTCACTGAAAGATGACAGGCCTGACAGGCTGAAAACACCATTTAGAGTAATAAAACTGGCTCCAGAACAGATTTTGGTCAGGGGCTTTGGTTACTACTGAAATTTGTACATTCTAGAAGCACTTCCAGCAAATCTACTGGAAATCTCAAATGCAGTTTCTGCTCCTTCCCAAACCTGTGCCCTGAGAACACAGTAGTTTGCTGAAGATTTCCTACAAGGCACACAGCAGCTTGAAGAGACAAGAGTCATAAACCCTCCACTGTGAAGCCTTCTCCAAACCTATCCTTTTGGGAGCTCATGCTTTATTATGCACACACACAGTGTGTAAAACTACAGAGCACTTCACAACACAAATGTTTTAAAACTGGGCCTATACTACAGTTACAAGTGTCATGTAATCTCACCTCTGACCTGACTCAGCCTGTGAGCCCTGCATCTTTCAGCATGACTTTTTCTTTGATCAGTGCAAACCCGACTGCACCTTCTGCGCGCCTTTTGAGTCACGCAGACGTGCGCCATCGGCCAGATTTCACACCAACCTTGCTTAAAGTCACTGTCGAACATGGCTTTGCGTCCCACGTAGTACCTGTACGTAACCCGCTGTGCCATGCTGTATTCATCCTTCAGATTTGAGCTGTCAATTGCCCTAATTAAGGGCTTACATAGATGGAGTTTGTTGATCTGTTAAAAAAAAAAGATACAAATTAGTTGCATCTTCTTCGGAGAGTGTAGGTAGACAGTATCATATAAAAAAGGGTGGGCTTGACTTTGAATATGAAATGCAAAACACAGCTTACCAGACTTGAGCCTCACCTTAAAATAAATTTTAAATAGCTGATTGACGAGAAACAACATGCCCCACTTTTTGGAATCTTCAATGCCTGCTCGACTGTCATAAGAAAAGAAAAAAGAAAAAACCTACTAGTACTAGAACGTTGTAAGAAAACTATGGCTTTGTCCTTATGCTAAATTCCCTCCATAGAGATTTAATGGATTTTTTAGGGTACAAATAGGTGTTTGAAATAAAAGTCAAGGCCAAACTCCTTGTCTTAAACCACACCAGCACTGTCAAAACAGAACATGTGCTCCCATCTTCAACAGCTCTGCTACATTTCTTCTCAACATCATGAAAAGATGTCATGCAAAATATTATTTATCTGGCTAAGGGTCCTCACTCCAGTCTGCAGGTAACACACAGACCAGCAGAGCAGTTGCTTATAATACTCAACATGAAAGAAAGATTGGAAAAAAACAAAACAAAACCAAACCAAAACATTTGCTACACTTTGGATGTGTTAAAATTGCCAAGAGTCACTTCAGTTCCATCTGATCCTAATAAAGCAAACTTCACAACTGAACAGGGCACAAAAGTGTTAATGATCTTTCCTGAGAAACAGGAAAATCATCATTCCCTCCCAACATCATCTGCTAGGAATGTTAAACCTGAAGGGAGGCCTCTCCAGATGCAGTTAATAGTCAAGAGAGAACAGAGCACAGGCGAGAGGAAACCAAGCCTCAGAAGTGTTTGTTCCTATGCAGATAGGGTCTTACTATGTGCTAGGTTAAAGTTCATCAAGTTCTTAGCAATTTAACAGTGCAAGTTCTAGAGAGGATCTTTCACTTACGTGTCACTGGCACAGACTCGAAAACAACTCATCAGTAGTTCTGCTGCTTTTTCCAGCATGTCACCAACTTTGCTTTTCCCTTTCTTCACCAGCTGTTGATCTGCCTATCATTACACAGCAAGAAACAACATGTAATTCTACATCCTGGTTCCCTGGGTTGTAGTTCAGCTCCTTAATACAGCATTTTGTAAAGAATTAAGGCAATAGATTTGTCATACCTGCTATTCCCCCAGCTCTAGAAGGCATTTAGACTCACAGAATAAAAGAAAACACTAAGAGGTGGGTCTCAGAAACCTAAAATCAGGATCATCTAATAGACTTGGAGAACTCACATTTCAACTCAAATTTCCAAAGACCAAGGGTCTGGCAGAAAAATGTCTTCTGAACAAAAGCAAACTAAAATGATTCCCCAGTTATGGAGTCTGAGATTCAGAATTTATAGTTAAGCTTCTGTCCACAGCTAGAAAAGCTAGATTTTCTTTCTAAATCATATTCTCCATCTTCTAGTAGGAACACACACTGAGACTTTCAGGAAAAGGGGAAAACACGTGTTACAGCAGCAAAAGAAAATTAAAATAAGTTTCCAACACGTGGGAAAAGATCCATGCACCGATTAATGCGGAACATAAAGAACAGCAGTGGTGAGGGGGAAACAGCAAGTAGACATTTACTACATGCTTTCTAAAAAGTTGTATTAGAATGCCTTCATTCTCACTGAAGTGTAAGGAAAAAAACGGAAACACATCCTTTGCTGCACAAGTCTTCTCTGTATTTGCATCCTTTAAATACACTAAGGTTAGAAGACAGAGCTCAAGCACTTCCAGCATGACTGACCCTACCTTCCCCTTTCTCATACTTCTCAGATGACTTTGCCTCACAGAGACTGAGAAGCAAGACTTGTTACAGAGCAGGCACACACAAGCACTATCTGCTGTGCTAGCAGGACAAATGTGTTGGTTTGGGGGTGGGCACAAGAAAGCGCTGAGGGGACAAATGCTGAAAACACTGGACACTGTCAAACTCTACCCTAACTTGAACTTCAGCTTCACTTCTTCAGGTAAAGTAACTAGAACAAGATCATGACCCTGCCACTAACCTCGACTTAGCAGTTCTCGATAGATCCAAACACACTAGCCTGAGAAAAATAATGTATATTTGGGGCTTTTTGCTTTACAGTACTTGTAAGGGCTCAATGAGGGCTCCTAGAAGCATCAAAAGCAGTACACAGAGCTGGAAGAGGGGAAAGGAAGCAGAAACTTCCCTCTTCAGTTGTGCTAAGTGGGTAGATTAGCTCAATTGTCTGCCTCTTCCTCCTCCTCTACTCTGCCCTAGTGAGACCACATCTGGANCACCCTTATAAAGATCTCCAGCAAGTCCCGTGGATAACATGGAAATAGTGAGTTGTGCCTTCATGCTACTTTATAAAGACTTTGTATGCTCTCTGTGTGTTTCTTTGCTGTGAGTTTCATACAGGTGCTCAGAACCTCTCTGGTTGAAGCTGCAAATGGGAGGTGGGCAGACTGAGCAGCCTAGTTTTCCAGTAGGACTGGATCAATTTAGTGGGTCTACGAAATCCGAAACAAGGAGTTAGACAGTACCAAGCAACACTAGGCTATGTAATAAAGCCAAAAATATTTCCACCGTGGAAACTCCTGACAGAGAAAAGTAATGAGGCTGTTAATTGGTTCTACTTACATTGTTAGCAAAGATCCGAAGATCGAGGGCTACAGCGTACATAATGGGTAAAGCCCTGGGGAAGTAAAACGTAGTACACTCAGTATGCACAAATCACACAGGAAGTAAGATGTGAGAAACAAGCATTGGCTTTTTTTGCTAGTTGGTCATAAAAGTAGAAAAGTATAAATTAATCTTTAAAGAAAGAAAGATAAAAGGTCTTTTTTAAAAGGTCTTTACAATCTCAGAAAGCCTAGGCTGGAGGAAGAATTAATTCTGAATCTTTTTTTTTACTATGGCTTTAATGAAATACCAGCCCCCTTTGAACAAATTCTTCACGTGTTTACTCACAGACCATTACACACAATTAAGCTCACATGTTTAGTTTTCACACTTTTGGACCTGGAAGCTCAAAGGGGCAGCAAAAGCTATTAGGCTGCATTTAAATATTACTGGGGATAACTAAAAACTACAGGCATAACTGTAGCTTGATTACTATGGTATTACACTAGGGAAAGGCAAGAGTCTGGTTTCTAGCAGCTCTCTGGGATGTACTCACCAGTTTTCTTCTTTGTGTGCCTGAAATGCTCGGAGGAAAGATGTGCTGTATTCAGGAAAATTTAACATGCTCAGAAATGAAGGGCAGACTTAAAAAATGACAGCTGAATGGTACTGTGCATTAGCACGTGGAAAGGCAGACACCAAAAAAGGCAGCAAGTAGATGAGGAGTCAGGATGCAAAGGTGCAGCGGGGGAGAACATGAGCACAGCCATGCACCCCTGAGTGTGCTAGCAGCAGGAAGAAACACTGACTACTTAGGGACAAGATAGCAGCTTGCTTTATCAGTATCTTCCCCTCTAGCCAAGTACAAACCAGGAGATATATTAATGATCTGAGGGTCTCCTACACTCAGAAAGAAAGAAGTTTTCTATTTCAGAGCCAAGTGACAGCCTCTTAGTCCTACAGAATGTTGAAAGGAGAAGAGTGCATCTGTATTTCCTTGCTTAAGAACCTAAAATAGCTGAAGTGAACTTGGAAGCAGACCACATTCTATTAGATTTTAAAAGGTGTAAAGATAACTTGCTCTCCAAGAAGCCATAGATAATCTGCAGACAGTACACAAGATTTACAAAAAGGATATTGGACAATGACTGTTTGGCATTTGTATGCTTCTATAAAGTCATGGTTCCCAACAGCATAAGTACACCTGCCAACAAAAACATGCATTAATGCATCAGAAAATATCACACAGGTAAGACAAATATTTCCTTTTGCCTCTTAACAGGCGTAGAGCTTTATAGTTTATTTGAAAGAGACACCAAAATATGATTGGAAGCATTTCTAGCAAAATGGCACAGCTATTTTAACACAGCACAGAGCCTGAGAACTTGAAAACTGATCTGAAAATCTGGGAATTTGTTTCTACAATATGCACAGAATCAATGGTAATATGCTAATGCTTACTGAAACTGTTGCCAAAATTAGCACAGATAAAAATAATTCCAAGATGCTGCAAGTGAGCTACAGACTGCATTCATGCACAATGTTTTAAAAATAAAACCTTCAGAGCTGCTTAGGTCCTAAAGCTGTCTTAAGAGTACTTTTATCACTAAAATTCCCTTGAAAAAATAATTTCCCTTACTTATTTCACTCTAAATTCTTGTGGAGCTAGTAAATGAAGAGTAAAGAAAACAACAAGCACAGAGACCAAAGCTAGATCAATGGCTATACACAGATGCCTGCCAAGTACATAAAGCAAACTAACATGGAGAGGAAAGAGAAGGTCTTTATTTCCTGCAGCTCTAGAATTATTTATAAGAATAATAAATACCAAGTTTTCTGATGTAAGCCCTTTAAAATAATTTATGGATATCCTTTCCCATCCCTATTGGATGCCTCACAATCAACTTTACATTTCTGGTCCATCTTTACCTTAAGTGGGCTGCAAACATTTCATCATATGGTGGTTCCAAAACCTGCTGACACTTCTCCTCTGGAGATGGAAGCTAAATACAGAATAATACACACATGTGAACGACACATTAAAGGAACATCCAATGCACCAGAAGCATCATCTGCATATATGCCTTTGCTATCTATGAGAACCTCAAGCTATATCAATAACCATTAATAAATTGCTTGTGTGCATTCTGTCTCCAGATCCTGATTCAAGTTAGCCTGAAGTAAAAGGAACCTCAGGCTGTTTGCTGGTAGGGATGCTGGTAGTCCTTGACTTAGTGTAAACACTGCTTAGCAACTACAACATCAGTGTCTTATCAACATTATTCTCATCCTAAATCCAAAACTCAGCACTGTACCAGCTGCTGGGAAGAAAATGAACTCTGCCCCAGCTGAAGAGGCACAAACTCTGGACTCTTGCTACCCACTGCTGCTCTCCGGATCGTCATCAAGCTGTGCCATGTTACTAACTAATGCAGACCTGTCCAGAAGGGACTTTCAAGCTTTCATCTATCCAGAAAACAATTCAAAGTCTAACACAAAAGGCCATCCAGGGAAAAAAAAAAAATCCTTGTGAAAAGAGACAAGAAACAAACCTACAAGAAGATCCTGCTCTGGCTTGTGAAACAAATTTCTAAGGTTTATCTCCAATGGAAAGGAACCCATATGGAGGGCAAGAAAAATTGAAAGCAAAACAAAAGAAAGGTTAAAACCATATTCTCACCTGTAGCCTTGGGTTTGCAACATGAGGATGTTTAAATGATACCAGTTCTGCACAGAACTGTCCATCTCTGCTGTCAATGGCTTCTTGTACCTACGAAAGAAAATAGCCCACATTATTTTATCCCGTGGGATAAAATCCAGGCAGAGTCATATGACATATTCACACTTGAGTGCACAAGCCACTTCCTTGTTACACTCTGTTGTCCACATCAATACCAACTCAAATGGGAGTTTTTAAAGATTTCAAATCAAGTGAATCAATATTGTGCCCTCAATACCCCTGTCTTTCAAAAAGGTATCAGGGAAAAGGTCAGATGAACACGACTGTGTTGGGTTTTTTCTCCTCCTTATTTGTAGGACATGAGTAAAACAAAGAATCCCCCCCAGAAAATGAAGACAGGCAAATAAAACACATAGCACACTCCAAGGGCAATGTCCAATATTAGAATTCTATCTGTACAGAAGAATTCTGAAACCTGTCAGGACCGTAAGTGTTTTATACTGTGGAAGAGCAGTTTAATTCTGCTTCCTGCTAAAGATAAAAAACTCTGTCTGAACAGATTATTGTGACATCAAACTGGAAATTTCTTGAGTTATGGCACTAATTTTAAATACTACTTAAGGTTCCTTTCCCACTGCTTGTGCTTTACTGGTCGTATTTTTGTGTCCTGATAGGAAAAAGAAATAAAATATTTTTGCTATACAGAAAGCTCATAGAAATGGGAAGTTTTATAGACTGAAATAGCAAGGGAAGTACCAAAGAAGGAAAATCAACTGCTCTAGATGCTTTCAGAGACTGGTGGGCCATTTTTAAGTAGAGATAGTTTTGTGGTTGGGAAGTAGTTTGGGGGTTTTTCTTATTAAAGATGGTCAATAGCTTGTCAAGGGGACAAGATGCTGACTTTTCAGCACAGATCACCATCCTGAAAACTCTCAGCCACTCCATTTCTGAGTCTAAAATGCAAACAATTACTCTTTTTATGCCTTTAACACAACTGTCTTGACTGATGTAAGATGATAACAATGCTGAAAATAAGATGGCTCGGAAGGGAACAGTAAGAGTGGCAACACTAAAAGATTGGCAGAGGGTTCAGTCCAGCTGATACCCTTGGGATGCTGCTCCTGTGTCTCCATCCTCCTCGCCACACACAGTGTCTCCGCATTTCTGTACTTCCTAAATCCCTGAGCTGCCCATTACTGCACAAACACACAACCCCACCGTGTCAGTTCTTCTGGGTAAGTTACTTCACTATCTATTACATTAGTAACCATCATATTTCTCAGAAATTTGGTAGACATCCTTGGCACACAGACTTAAGAAGACTATTACTTTACCACATCACACATTCTAGGCTGATTTCTTATACAAGGCAACACATTTACAGCATAGAATAGTACACGCACACATTCCAACAGTGCTCACAAATAAAAAGAAATAAAATTGCTTACTTGCTGCAAATACTGGTTTATGGTGATATGCGCCATTAAAATCTAAATAGAAGAGGCAGAAGTCCCAAATAAAAGGTAGCTGCATCACATTCTGCAAAACGAACAGGAGTTTAAGAGAACAGCAGAACGAGAGTATCGCGCACAGACCCTCTCTTCACTGAGGCAACACGGGGCGACTTCCCTCAACCTCTCGCTAGCGGGCAGCTGCTGCCAGCCCGCGGGCCCGGGCCCAGGCAGAGCGCACACCCAGGCTGCCTGCCGGGGAACACGGTGTTCGGGGGAGGAACCCTGGCGCCAAGGCCCTGAAGGGCGGAGCGCTCTGGCAGCCCGCGGGTGCCCACAGCGGAAGGCAGGTGTTGGAAGCGGCAGAGGCGCGGCGNAGCGGCGAGTCACATGACACCCTCCCGATTTCCCCCCTCCCCTTCCGCAAGATCTCGTGCTGCCCCTTTCCC
>VWZY01007922.1:453353-485870 GCA_013399075.1 Chloroceryle aenea
CCCCCCCCCCTTTTTGTTGGCCTTGATTACAGAGACACAAAATTTGAATTGGTGGTTGTTTGGTTTTTTTTTCCTCTCAATCATAATCCTTTCGTTTGTTTTGTTTGTTTTTAGGCTGTTGAAAATCTCTGTTCTTACAAAGTCTCTGCTACACTGTACAAACAGCTGCGACAAGTCTGTGAAGATCATGTGAAAGCACAAATCCTTCAATTTAGAGAATATCCTTTTCTCATGCACACAAATGGTTATTTTATATAATTATTTTATAAAACAGCACTCTGTAAGAATTACACCAGTAATTGGCAATGTGTTACAGAGGTGTTTTGCCCACTTGCTTATGCCTGATTTGAAAATGTTTAAGTTCAGTCATCTGCATGAATAACTTTTGTGTAACAATAAGTGGCTTGCTAATAACAATTCACTTATTTAATAGGAATGCACCTGATCTAGAATATCTGAATAGCACTATAAGATTTTTATGGCAAGTGAGTAGTGGAGG
Source organism: Chloroceryle aenea (assembly GCA_013399075.1). Classification (NCBI taxonomy): domain Eukaryota; kingdom Metazoa; phylum Chordata; class Aves; order Coraciiformes; family Cerylidae; genus Chloroceryle; species Chloroceryle aenea. The sequence goes on from VWZY01007922.1 coordinate 453,853, forward strand.
TGCTTCCAGTAGCAATAGTTTTAAAAAGTAATGATCACTGCAGTAATTTTCACTGAGTGTCTTCTGTAAATAAAATCTTAAATATAAAGTACACTTGTTTGACCAGTAAGACCATATAAGAATCAGAAATATATAAATCAGTACTATGAATTCACATATGACAACTGATTTCATTGTATTTACTTGGATGCTTTTAAAATCACATCTAACTAAAAAAGCACATTAGTACAGTAGTCTCTTAACCATAACTGATCTCTGACAACCAAATCTTAGAGTCTGCTTTACAGCAGTGTACAGTCACCCATTTTTTGCATCCCTGCCCTTTCAGACTTCAGGTGATCTTCTGAGGATGATGATTTAAAACTGGTGGTTTAAAACTTTGCTTTCTCCCTGCCCTCTGACAGAGCTGGTGGTTGGGAGAGTTGAGAGCCTTATATTTTACAGGTAGACTGCTTTATATCCTGAGGACAGGGGACCATGTTAATCAGGTTTGGCTGGAGGGAGATTGAGATGGTACTGTGCAGGAGAGGAAGGTAAAGCCACATTTGGATTTACTTGTACAATACATGAAAATTCTGTTATTTGTAAATAACAGATGGATCTGTGGTATAATGAAGAAAATTCTAGTTTAGTTTGGGAGGCCTGGAGATGTATGTGAAAAGAGTGGTATTTGGATTTGTTGAGGATTATTTAGAACTGTAACTGCTTTTAAGAGATTAGGGTCACTCTTGTACACGGTGTGAATGCATGAAAAAAACCAAACCTTCCTATCCCTCTCACCTCCACTGGTGACAAGGTTGGTTTTGACACTGATGGGATTTCTTGTTTAAATCAATATCAAAGTTATACAGTGCAGCCACTAGATGGTATTACTGAAGAGCAGTGACTGCTATTCCTTGAAAACACTGGGAGGCCTTTTGGAGCAGTGCCAGCCCCTCTGCTGGGCAGCAGCTCTGCAATTAACGATTTATCCCTGGGCAGTCACAGTCACATTGGAATATCTGTGGAGCAGCTTTGCTTAATGGCTGACAAAGATCATCTCCACTCTGCCCTCAAAAGGTACCGGCAATCTAGTTTTCCTTAATAGCTGCTGTACAGATTCTCTGGATAGTCTTTTATTTTTAAAGAAGATAAATAAATGCTGGCAAGATCATTGCAGACAAATGGTAAGTTGAATGTTTGTTCAGCACACATATCCTGGAGGTGTGAAATCTGGTAAAAAGGAATTTATCATGGTCTTAGCTTGGAACTGCGTTGCACCTCCTCACCCAAGTTTCAGCATTGCTTTTCACTTTCCCCTTTGCTATCTGGGGGTGGTTTAGTTGTTGAAATCTTCAGTTCTGTGTGTTAACTCTCAACCTTCATAGGTTTCATATGAAGTTAGAATATCAGTCAGAAATATGTTGGCAACTGTTTTCTGTGGGTGGAAAGGAAAACTAACCAGGCTCCAGGCTATGCTGGTTAGTTTTTAGATAGCTCTAAGAGTTTGCTTAATTTGTAAGGCTTGGGTTTGGTTTGGTTTGTGGTTTTTTTTTGTTGTTGTGTTTTGTTTTTTTTTTTTGTGGGTGCGTGTTTTTTTTCTTGGCTTGGTTTTGCAAAGCAGAGATGATTGTCTTGACTATAGGGCTAAGAAACAGGAAGATGAAAGAACTGAAACTCTCTGTCTTTTTTTCTGCACTTCTTGTCTTCTACCTCCACAATTAATTATATTACAGAAAAAAAAATCTTCTCTGTGTGAATTGTCCCTCTAGGAGTGCATCATTAGCATTCTGAACCAACATTTTACAATGAGTTTTCCTTGCATTGTTGCTCAGCATTGGCCACAGATGCCCCAAATGGTTGAATATTTATTTTCATTCCTCTAATCCTCCTCTCACTATGATTTTTATCTGAAATAAAAATGAAAGTTCTCTTTTCTTTTATTTCCTCCTCAAAGCAACAACCAGTAGCAAGTGGTTGCCCATGTGCTGAGTTGGCACTTGAGGTATTTAAGAAAAAAAAAAAAAAATTAGCATTGCTACTGTTTTACTTTAATATGCTTGGCCAGAAATTATGCCAGCTTGAAAATTGCTTCAGAAGCAATTAAATCTTTTAGGGGAGTAGTAGGTGGACAGCTGGGGATAGGGATAGGAATTTCTTTAGCTGTCCTGGAGGCAAGGTAGTTACTGACATCCTGAGTTACACTATTGCTAAACTGAAAGCTAGGCAGCCTTTTTATGAGCAAAGTTTAAAATGAATTTTGAAAGTGAAAGAGTCATAATCTAAAAAAAAACCATCTCCTTCTCCCACTGTTTTAATTCTTGGAAGAGATAATATATGTTTACACCTTCTTTCCCTGGTTTAAATTAATGTGTGTCTATTTTTCTCAAGAATTTTGGCAGCTAACTTCTGTCACGGAAAGATCTGTTGCCCAGCTGATTACTGTCTCTGCTTCAGGCTGGAAAAAAAAAAGGGCAGAACCCCTGGCAGGGTGCTATTTCATGGTGGTTATTGAATGTCTTGGTGGTAGCCCTTGAATGGCTTATGTATCTCAGTGGCAGTGAAACACATAACAGGCTAATTAGTTAATAACTAGGAATTCAAAGACTATCTAGGATGTACTTTGCAAAACTGCTTATTAACATCAATAAATTACATACCAGTGGCTGTACATGTCACCATAAAAGCTGAAAATACATATATTGGTAGTGAAGGTACATGTCTGTATGATGTAGTTGTTCAGACATTGGTTTATAATTTAAAATACCACATGGTGGTGAAGAGAAGAACATTTTCTTTATATATTTTCAGATCATGATCAGAAGCATTTTCTTATTTTTGGATCGTACATATGTACTTCAGAATTCAATGCTTCCTTCTATATGGTAGGTATCCATGTAAGTATTCCTTGAATCTTGAGTTTGAATATGCTATTATAACTACAAAGGTTGAAAATAAATATTCTTACATTATAGTTGACCTGTGTCATAAGTCTCCTAAATTTTCTGTTAATTTCTGTTTATGGAAATATGTGTGTCAACATCTGCATGTGTCATTTCCTTCTTCCCCAGGAATATTCATTGTAGAGGGAGGGTAAAAGGAGAAGAACGTGTGTGAACACAGACTTAAATGTCCAGGCCTGTGTCATTGTGGGGGAAACTTCCTTGGGGTGCTGCCTCTGCGCCTTGGTGCTGACCAAGCATTACTTCAGGGGCTCCTGATTTTGACAAAATTCAACAATCTCCTCCTTGCCTTGTTTTTTTTTAATAAGTCAGATACACTGACGAGGTACAAATTGTCTTTCCAGCACTGGCCTCTTGAGAGCCAAGCCCTGTGTTTTAGAGCACTGGGCTGCTGCTGCTGTACTTTCAGCACACCGTGGTCACACCTTTGGCCATTCTAGTTTTAAGCATCTTTCCCAAGGACCATTTTATATCATTGCCCAAGCAAACAAACCCTAGGCTTTGACGAACAATTCTGATACTGTTACTCCATCTAAAGAAAAAAAAATAAATCTGTGAAGTGCTGGTGTTAGAGCATACCTTTTTCCTGCCTGGCTGGTTTCTGTGCTCTCAGATGTTCCTCAGGCTGACTGAGTGACCTAGCATACTTCTCCCACCTCTTGCTTGTCCTGGGGACATTTGTCTGCTCAACCTCTGCAACATTTTTCCTCCCACTTGTTGTGTTACGCTTCCTTCTTCTAAACATTGTTGAAGAGAGACGTTCAAACTTTGTGTCATCTTTTCCTTGTACTGGGAAAATTCCCTTTTATGAAATCCTGATGCATGTGAAGAAGTTGGAGATACCAAATTGCATCTAAATTTCCCCTGTTTTCCTTGGCTAAGCCAGTGTTTAATGATTTGCGGCTTCCTGGCACAGAGAACCATTCTTCATCCTAAAATGAAACAAGGGTGTGAGACAACTTAGAAATCACGCATCATTTGACTGATCCGGAGAATTTTAAGTTACATGCTCATCTTTTTAATTATTTTTATAATAGTTTGGTGGGGTTTTTATAAATAAACAGAGAATGATACAGTGTATTATGTGCCATATGATCAGTCACAGTTCTCAGCTGAAGTCTGTGTGTGTGGTAGCATGAAGCCAGGTATTCTTATGATCATTCTTGTTATAGTTTTCTCAGTGGACAGTGTCAAAAAAGAATAGACACACCATTAATATATTATTTTTCTGTACAATATATATACCTTATATAAATTTTTATATGTACTTATTTTTCTCAAACTGAGATACGGATTTTTGGAAAGACTCCACAGTGATTTTGGGATTTTCAATGTTCACACAGGGACATGGGGCTAGAGCTATTTAGAAATCACATCATTAGTGACAAGCAAGTTCAAAACAAGACTATTGATGGAATCCTCCTGCTCATTGAACGAGAACGGAACGGCGAAGCTGTGGACAGAAGTTTGCTGCGGAGTTTGCTGAGCATGCTGTCTGATCTGCAGGTGAGTACAGCAAACTTATTACCAACAGCTACGTTTAGAAAGAGCTCGGACTTTTCTAATTTGTGTGTTGTACAGAACTAGTTTTATTCTTCTAGTAAATGTGCTCTGATATCTAGCTAATTAGATTGATAAGATTGCCTCTTCTTTATCCACTGTACAATCTTTTATTCTTTGTTTTTAAATGAGACTTCTTTACTTCTGCTAAGGAAAACAGGCAATGCCCTCCAGGCTCTTAAATAATAGATCTGCAAGTCTTCTAGTATACTCAATACTCTGTTTGTCTTAATCACTTGTTTTATAATCCTAGTGCAGATTAAATGTAGGAACACAAAAAGACCGCCTCTGTCACTGTAAGAAGGCGTCACTTCTTGGAGTCCAGATCACGAGTCTGTATCACAAAACATCACCACATTGGCAACTTCTTAGCAAGGGTGCAGAGGATAGAAGGGGACACAAAGTTAAGGCCAAAGTTTTTGAGTAGATAAAGTCACTCTGTAACTTACAGCAACTTCACTACTAAGTAACCAAACAGACTAAAGAATGCTGTGCTTCTGGCTTTGGTATAGGTTGTCCTCTAGTTGACTTAGCAGCCTCCTGTGCTGTGCAATAAAACTTGGTAGCTGCCTTTCATTCTTGAAAGGTGTTGAGGTTGCTCCCTGCCCTATTGGTGTACAGTGTTATGCAACTGGCTGAAGTTTCAGGAAAGAGTTCAAAGAGAAAGACTGAAAGACTGCAAAAAATAATCCTTTTTGGCCAGGCAGCTTACCTGCTTTTCTGCCTTTCATGTTAACCCTCCTGACTTTCATCTGTAACTTTATCTAGTGTACCAGAAAAATTAATAACTGATTATTCTGTTCAAGAGAGAAGGCAAACTTCTGTCAGTACTTTTTCAGATCACGTAGCCTGGAGGTGCTCATCTGATTTGTGTGCTTTTTTCCACTTCCCCACTGGTGTTTACCAGTTTCTCTAACTGCACATCAACTTTTTCTAGGTGTTGACTTGTTAACATTTATTATTTTCTAGCCAAGTACTCTGCTAACTAAAGATAAACATTTCTTTGCTGGCTCAAAAGTGTAGGTTTCGTTTTTTCATTAGGCAAACCAACCTAGTCTGATCTATTCTTTTATAAAATCTGGCATTTCATTGAGATGGAGTTGTAATCATAATCCTGTAATTATACACCAGGATCTCCACTTCGTCCTCTTTCAACAGAACTTTGTTTCTGGAAGAAAGATTAAGTGAATCTTAAATTTAATTTGAAAACAATTAATCTTCTACTCATTCCTGATTTATAGGCAGTTCTGCAGCTGCTGGAAGTTGATTTCTCCTTGCATAAATCCTGTTCTATAGCTGTTGCTTTTGTAGAACTTTATACATATTTGATGCAGAAAATAGTTCCATATGCTGTTATGTTGATGTTTTTTTCCAGTTGTGCAGAAGGATAGGAAGATATGAAATCTAGTGTTTGATTCTGTTGAACAGGGAGCTAGTGTAAACAGAAGGCTGAAACAATGAGTTGATGTCTACTCGTGATGCTGGATTAGTGAACTGTTATGCTCTGAATGCTTGTCAAGCCAGAGGTTTCATAATTAAGGTTGCACTGAAAAAAAAAAATAGTTCAGGCTTTTAAAAGTCTTTATGAGGGAAAAAAAAATGGTCATAATGTAGTGAGTTTTACAACTCTGCTATATTTTTTGAAAGTAATATTTTATTCTATTCTTCCACCACCACACTCAAGGAATTTTTCATTTTTCTTGTCCCTCTGTTTACTTATTATTCCCTAGTTACCTTCTCCAGACTGCTTTAACTGCTTTATATAATTGTCCTTTCACTGGGAAGTCAGCTCTAATCTCAGTCTTTCTAAAACCCAAGTCTTTCTAAAAGTGGGCAAACAGAGAACTTCTGTGTTAATATAACTCTACCCTGACACTTCTTGTGACTGTGCTTTCTTGAGATTTCTACTTGCCCTCTATGTCAGACAGAAAAAAACTGAGGAAATTAATTTCTTGGGCAGGTTTACAAGGAATCATTTGAACAGAGGTTTCTGGAAGAGACAAACTGTTTATATGCTGCAGAAGGCCAAAGATTAATGCAAGAACGAGAGGTAGGTGCATGCTTTTATATTAGTTTTATTTGCTATGGGATTGCATGAGAACTTCTGATAGTGCCATGGTGTATTAATGTTCATTAAAATGTATTGGTACCCAGGTAAGCAGGTACACATTCAAGTGTTTTGATGTGAACCACAGAATTGTATCACAGGGAAGAGCAGACTCCAGATTACCTCGGTGCTTGAAATACGTAGTTAAGAAACCTGGTGATATCTTCTGTAGCTAAAGTCACACTACCAGAAATTAATTTCCTCATAAAGCTTAATGGTGTGCCATCAATATTACTCTTGCCTAAGAGCTGTAAAATATCCACTGGTGTCATTTTACTGTGTGGTTAATGCCTAAATAAATTGTTTACTCATTTACTATTTGGCTGGTTTGTTTCTTTTCCTTATTAGTTAAATACACTTAGAATGTTTTTGTTTTCTGTCCTCTTGAGATAAAATTATGCTCTGCAGTGGGCAGCCTGCAGCTGTGGTTATCTCTGAAAATGTCTGTGTTTCTTCGTGGTCTAAACCACGGAAGACAGCCTTTATTAATTCCATTTTAACAGTGAGTCATTACAAACCTTGAAAACGCCTGTTTACATTGCACCGAGGTGAATCCTTGTGTCCCATCCTTCTCCATTCACCACATTCCTTGGCGTTCCCCTGGCGTCGGAGGTGAAATGCTTTGACTCCTATTTTGAGACAGAGTCTTGCTTTTATACACCTGGTGGAAAGCTGTGGAAAAACACAACAGGAGTAAGGCCCTAACACACAGTATATACATGTAGTGTATATGTAGATAGGCACATCCACATAATGCACGTGGAGATATGCATCTACAGGCCAGGTGTGTGCATCTGTGTGTGTGTGCTTACACCTACATACATGTGTAAGTGTTTGGATTATTTGAAACCTGAGGTTTTCATACCTGTATCATAATATGTTCTAAAGGTGTTAATTCTCCATAGGGACAGGTACTGCACTGAAGAAGCTACTGTTGAGCTGATAGAGCTGTATGGGTCACATCAACTGAAAAGCTGCTCTGTGATACTTCAAGGGGTAGCTTTGCTCAGAAAGGATTTGAGAAAAAAATAATTCATCTGAAAAATGATCAGATTTCTGGTTTACTCTTTTTGTCAGGTGCATTTATAATACTTCTAATATAGAGTAACATTGATTAATAAGAGTACAGCTTATTTAGTACATCATGACATTCTGGGGGCATAGTCCTTTCTGTCTTCTCTTTACATTTGGAGCTTAAAATAATTGTCATGGAACAAGACTATATGCCTTTCATACCTTTGTAGTTGAACTTGACATTCTTTTGTCTTGCTAGGTCCCAGAATATCTTCACCATGTTAATAAACGTTTGGAAGAAGAAGGAGACAGAGTAATAACATATTTAGACCATAGCACACAGTGAGTAAAATTTACTTATTAGCATAAGTCAAACATCCTTCATAAAGCATCCTTCATTATCTGTGGTTGTGGAGACACAGATCTGCAGCATCACATTTCTGCATCAACTCACAGATATTCTCTTGTTGGCAGCACTTGTGATACAGCTTGGATTTTTTTGACTTTATTTTTATCAAAGCTGATTTCTTTAATATCAAAATATACTTCGAGTGGGATGAAATTTGTCCAGAAAGATTCATCTGTATATTAAAATTAACAAACCATTATACAAGAACTCAGATTTTCATTATCAAAGTAGCAGCTGATTTTAGCCATTCGTGTACTGATAACACCATTAACTGCAAATTCCTTGAGGGAAGAAAAAAGACTCATTAGGCAAAAAAAAAGGTTAAATTATGGAACAGGACAGAGGAGATGGACATTGCTCATCAGCAATCCAGGATGTAAACTTACTGCAGTAGATCAGCTTTGGGGCAGCTGCTGCCAATGTACTGTGCAAGGCAGCTTGCCCTTTTTCACTCCCATTTTGAGTAGCAGTGTGTGCTGGGGTAAGAACGTGCACTCAGGAAGTACTGCAGAGGCACTGACACGCTATAAATTCATCCATAATTTCTCCTGCAGTAGTGGTTTGTTTATTTTTTTAATAAAGAGCATGTAATTTTACTTTTTAGCTTTCTGGATAATGTATTGGCATTTCATTGGGTGTTCAAAGGATAAGTTAAAAATATCATTTTTATTCCATTACTATTTTCTTCAGATGTATTTTATATATGTACTCACACATAAGTTGAGTGTTTTGGTACTTACCTGAACCTGAGTCCTCTTCCTGTAAATGCTGATTGCAGGGTGACTCACTTTTAATGGCAAAATCACTCACATTAAAATATATGGAAATATTTTTATGTATAAGATTAAAGTTTATATATTTATTTACTGTTTAAGTCAAAAATTTGCTTGATATCATATTTTCAGTCTAGATAAACATCAAGTCCTTGCCTTGGATCTTGTCCTTAGTTAAAGGCTTAGAAACCTACTTTCAGAAGGCTTTGCACTAATTTCCTTTCTTTGCACTAAGAAACAGCAGGTCTTAAAATTAGTGCCCTTGAGTTGTCCTCTGTCCAGTCTCTTTGGGTGTGCATCAAAAGAGCAGAAAGGGTGTTAAATTTAGTTAGTGAAGTTAGTTCCTGTGCTGGCAGGGTGGTTGGACTCAATGATCTCCAGAGGTCCCTTCCAACCCCTACCATTCTGTTTCTAGTGGGTTGGATTTTGAGATGGAAATGATATTTCCAGGACAAAACAGTCACGGGAAACACCATTCAAAATACTTCAGCTTTGAGCAACACCTGGAGAGCATGTTGTTGCAGCACACAGGGGGATTTATTCAGCACATGAGTACATGCCTTTCTGGACAGCTGACCAGAATAAGCATATCTCCTTGGTGGATGACTGAGGTAGAAGAGTTTGAGGCTGTACAGAAGGTATCTTCAGGTTCACTCATTAGCCAGCAGTGAAGATAAATACTCGTTCTGCCTGCTTGTTAGGAAATAGTGCTCTGCCCCTCAGGCTGAAGCAGATGAATTTTCCTTTCGTCCCCTGTAGGCATAATGGGTCTATTTTACATAATCCTGAGTCCATCTATTGTTGGAGACAGTCAGCAGCTGTAGGTAGCAGTAGTTGGAAACTTCAAAGAATATGGAATTGACCATTAAAACAATTGTGTTAAGACCAAGGGTCTGCTTAGCTGGTGTTTCATGTTCACTTACAACCACTGAACATTAAGAAAAGAGTAAACTATATGTGATTCCCTGATACTGTCCTAGTATCTGCCTGTTTGCAGCTCAGGGTGTTTTCTGAACCTGATGTGGTTTGTCTGTTTGGATCTCTTTCAAATACTTGCACTGCCTCTCTAGGATTCACGCAAGCTTTTCCATCGGTGCCAGCCTTTGGCAGAGTGTTCCACGGGTGCACTAGCCATTACGTGATAAATTGCCTCCTTTTGTTTAGCTCTGGTTCCCAGTACCACCACTGAAGACCCCAGTTAGTGTCCCCACTAAGTCATCTCTTTTCCAGAAAGAAGAGTCATGCACAGTTGTTTCTTTTGTAGCTGCTGCTGCATACTTGGATCGTCCCTGTTCCCTTCTCTGGGCCTTTTCACATTCTAATTTAATCCTTTTGAGGTGAAGGGATGAAAACTGTTGTATGAAGGTCAGAAAAGGTGGTGGTTTAGGAAAGGTACGGGTGTAATGTGAACGCTGCTATGTAAAAGGCTTCCATCAACCCGTGTCATGCACCTCTCTTCTAGAAAATCTAAATTAGGATCTGAGAACCAGTTTTATAAAATATAACTTGGAGAGAAATGTTTTGTCTGTTGTCATGTTGTAAGCAGTGATAAAAGTTTAAACAATCAGATGAAAAGTCTGAGTTTTGAACATCAGGAGCATGTATTGCGTTGTTTTGGAGTCAATTTGACTTTTTTTCCAGATTTATTTTGTATTGATTTTTGGTATCTAAGCTTCCCTCTTCTACTGTGTAAGAACTTGCTTTTTAGTATTCAAGGCTGAATTTCTTTTTTAATTACATACATGGCTTATTGTTTGGTGGCTTGTGTCACACATAACATTTTTGTCTTAATTTGTAGCCTCTAAGTAGAAAATTGATGAATTTTGGGGTTTTTTTTCAGTGTAATAATGTAAGTTACTCAAAAATATACCATGACAGGAGGCAATTCCCTTATAATTAATAGTTCTAATCTGCTTTTCTTGCCTTACTTAGGAAACCACTGATTGCTTGTGTGGAGAAGCAGCTGCTAGGAGAACACTTATCAGCTATTTTGCAAAAAGGTATTTTTTTTTAATTGCTGTAATCTCTGATATTGCTGAGTATGAAAATCTCAACTCCACAGCTTTTGTTATGGAGGTGTATTAGCCATGGGAAAACAAGTAAATTATATATGTGAAAACAAATATCTAAAATATAATTCCACATTGGTGAGGTTGCTAAACCCCTTGAATCTCCTTTGACTTGCAGCAGTTGGCTTAGGAATTAAACCTTTGGAACTGCTTATTTCAAAGAATTATATAAACTTCTAAATGACAGCTGCAGTTACTGGCATAGCTTCTTTTATGTGATAATCACACAGCTCGAGTGCAGTTGATTCATCTATTCTTGTGATCATGTAGCTTGAGATTCCTGAGTTATTGGAACTGATGACATTCCAAGCAATGAACTTTCATATCCTTCTGTCTGTATTTTACCATTTGTCTGGTAATTTCAGATAAGAGCTCCAGTCTTCTTAGGAAGTCCTTATTCATAAGTGTCTTCAGATCACCATTTCTTTGTTTCTCTTAACTTTCAATCTCCCCTTTTTCAAGGTATTTCTGGGTTTTGCCTGTATTCCCTGATCTTTTCATACTTTAGATAATCCTTTTCTTTTCTTGCAGTAGCCATGTTCTACGGTTTAGGTCTTCTAGCAAATTTTCCTTACATCTTTGTTTCCTTTACTATGGGAAAGTTTTACAGTTTCTAACTGTATTTATGCAACTGTATTCAGATTTTCTCTTTCTTCTAATTTTTTTTTTCAGGACTTGATAACCTGCTGGATGAAAATAGAATATCAGATCTGACCCAGACATACCAGCTGTTCAGCCGGGTAAAAGGTGGGCAGCAGATCCTTTTGCAACATTGGAGTGAATACATCAAGGTATTTCAAAGATCTTTTACTAATGTCAAAGTTTATGCTGTTATCATATATTTCTTCTATCAAAACCAAGAGTAATATGTAGGAGTGTGCATCAAAATTGTGTTTTTAAGCAAATGTGGGGAATAATATTAATGCTTTGCCCCCAGTAACAGTCACATGATGAGAAACAGCGACACTTAACTTTTGGGTTTAAATTCCTACTTGGAAATTGCTTTCCTTAGAGGTTTGAATGTTACATAAGAAGTTATTTTGTTTTGCTTTGCTTTTAAATAGAGCTACATGCACATGTGTTTAGAGTATGATGGACTGCACTATATGCTGTGTTTTGTTTCAAATACACTCAACTGTTTACATAACCACAAAACCAGTGAAACATCAGACTGTAGCTGCAGGTTAGCAGTGCTACATGTAACCAACCATCAGCAGTACTGAAGAATGTTTAAGCTATTTGGAATGGAATACTCTTGAAAATCATCCATCCTCCAAGTCGTATTTAGATACTTCAGGTTTGCTTTGGTAAACATAACCATACACATAGCATGCTGCCCCAGAGAGCCCGCACTCTAGTGCTTTTGCAAGGCAAGAGCAGGAAAACTTCACAGAAGTTTTTTCTCTCTGACGTTGATAATTCCTGGTGTGGTGGTTCTCGCCCAAATCACCCATGTGCTCATCAGCCTTCAGGATGAAGTGCACAACATCAGTTCATTGCAGAGGTGCCTTTCCTGCACACCCATGTCTGGAGTTTGGCCTGGTCCAGCAGTGTGGAGCCCACGGGAGTGGGCCATGGTCACCTCTCTGCCTCTCCAGAACCCAAATGGAGTTTGCTCCACGGGGTGTTTTCCAGTGTCACCATATCCAGCCCATGGATCCAGAGGCAGCTAGGCCAGTCGAACAGCTTGCTGTGGCTGAGAAGGAAAATCTTTCTTCTTCCTTCCTTCCACCTTACACTTCTCACTTAACCCTTGTGCTGCCTGCCACTCTGTAGCCTCTCATCTCTCTTAACAGAGTGCCTGGGCAAGGTCAGTTTTATGCCAGGTTTAGTGAGCTAAAGAGGCTCACAGAAAAGTCTGTGTGTTGGCCCAAGGAAAGGAGGAGGAGTTTGGGACAGGTAGGAATATAAGGAAAGGTGAACTAGAACATCTCCTTTCACAGCAGCAAGTTGTTGGCTTGTCTTACCTTATGTCTCACAGAATCAGACCTTTATGGGTTTGTATTTAAATTATTTTTTTTCAGACTCAAAAAACTAGAAACTTATTTTCTATAGTGTCAGTAAATCTCTTCCTTTCAAACACTGTATGACAGAATACACTAAAATGAGGCTTTTTTATCTTGTGAACCAGGGTAGGAAAAAGCACAGAAAGTGTGCCCTGTTACTGAGGCAAAGGGGTGTGCTCTGCTGTACTCACCTTTATGATTTCAGAGGTGCCACTTGGCAAACTGATATCCAGAAAGCTATTTGCAGAATGGGGGAAATTCCCTGCAAATTATGAACGTAACTGACAGAGACCGTGGGATGTCCCAGTGCTGTATTAATGGAGGGTAAATTGTGCTCAGCATGAGACAGGATGGTCTAGATGCTCTTCAGGGGTCTTTTCCAACCCAAACCATGCTGTGATATGTATATTGAATGTAAGGACCTTGGGCAGCTTTGTACACTGAATTTTACTTGAGAAACATCTCAAGGAAAGATTTCAGTGGGTAACTGGATATTTAAGTGAAAATTCTGATGTTTGGGAGGGATTTCCCCATCTTTCTTTGACTGCTCTAGTAGCTAGCATAGTTCAGTTGATAAAAATAAACTGACTGAATACTGTTTTGCTGTTACTGTGCAGACATTCCTCTTTCTTACCTTGGAAAACTGGTCATTCTAGGGTGTTATTAAGCAATTGTAAATTGTCCAACAGGTTAAAATCCTCCTTCACAGGATATTTTGATTCACTAAACAAATGATATTGTGTCTCTGAGATAATAAATGTAGGAACAAGAAAAAAAAGTCAAGTCCGTGGCTGCTTCTTGTGAATGGGAAAGTTGGGTTTTCTTGCCTTTTTAGCCCCCACTGAAAGAGAAATCTTGGAGTGATGAGCAGCGGTTGAAATTTTTGCCAACTCTTCCATCAGTAGAGCTCTAGTGGATTTAAGAAAAATAGTGCAAAGTTCTTAATTACACTTAACATTTCTGAGGCAGTTTCTACATCATTTCTTTTACATGAATCATATAGTTCTGTATCTAACTGTAAACTTGCACATCATACAGTCATGTCTATGTCAGTTCTGGTTCTGTTATTTTTTAGCTTTTGTCTTATGTGTATGAACTTTGAATCAAACACTAATGTTTGAAATCCATTAATGTGTGTCTGGGTTTTTATTTTCAATTTCTATGCATCTCATTTTTGGAAAACTTGAACTCACATAAGTAGCTCTGTTAAAATTATTCTTTCTAATGCTTAAATTTTATAAGGTTAAATGTGTCTGTTGGGGGAGATAGGTAGCACTCTAAAGTATTTTATTATCAAAAGTGTTTGTTTTACAGAACTTTGGGACAACAATAGTGGTTAATCCTGAAAAAGACAAGGATATGGTGCAAGAGCTACTAGATTTTAAGGATAAAGTGGACCATATCATAGAAGTGTGCTTTCAGAAAAATGAAAAATTTATAAACTTGATGAAGGAGTCCTTTGAAACATTTATCAACAAGAGACCAAATAAGCCTGCAGAATTGATAGGTACACAAATATTTTTCTGTAAAATATTTCAAAAGTCTCTAGAAAGCATGATAAGAGAACGCTGCTGAGTGTGCTAGTGCAGTAGTGATGCAGTACGCATTCTGCTTTAGGAGACCCGTCTGGGGGATAGGAGGCAAAAGTTCCCCTGGGAGCGCTGCGGGTTCAAAGAGCTTGGGTGTGCTGTGAGGTGTGCGCGCGGCGTCCGGACGGAGCATGCCAGCTTCTGCTCTCCCTGTGCTCTGCTTCTTGCACGGTGCCTGGTGCTAACAACTGCTCGGAGAGCATAATGCTGATGCTGTCAGTGGGAGAAGAGTAGCTGTGGCAAAGCCCAGGAAACTGGTTTTAATTGTGGCAGTAGAGGAGTAATTTGGGTGTTAGGGATCTCTCAGAAGGGACTAAGGACAGCCCTTGAAGGTTGAAGTTGGGAGAACAATTTTAAAGCCTTCAGATGCAAGGAATTTCAATAGAGGGGAAAAAAAATTGTTACTTTGATGGGGGAAGTAGTGCTCATTAAGGGGACAAATAATTAAAGCATCTTAAAACCACTTATTACCGGGTTTCTCCCTGATCTGGCAGAAGCTGTTCTGACACTTTTGCCTGCAGCAAAACTGGAGCTTTAGCATTTTACACTTAGAGAGGATCCCGCTCCTTGGTTCTTTGTTCTTCCTGTTTACATTTTTTAGCCTTTATTCAACTTATTTCGTGGCTTCCTTCTAAACCCAGCTTTATGTAGGGCAAATTACACAACCTAGCGATGCAGGTTAAAGCCACGAGACGGGCTGCTGTCATTTGTGGATTGTGGTGTTTCAGCTCCTGCAAAGGTTTCCTTCTTGCACAGAAGGTTGTGTAAGAATACTAACATGGCTTAATAAATACTTGGCTAAACTCATGGCTTAACCTTGTTTTTGGCATTCTGAAGCTACTAACTTGAAAACATTGCTTCTGGTTAAATTTTGGTATGCTCCTACCAAGGAACATGAGGGACGTGGTAGCAGTCAATAAAATTAGTCCTCTTTGTGTTGTTTGTTTCTGTTTCTCATAAAATACATTCATATGCATTGCACACTTCCCAAACACTGTCTTTCAACAAGTTCTTGATATGACTATAACACAAAATGTGGGAATTTCTAATGCATTAATTTTAATGATTGTACTGTATTATTTTCTCTTTTTTTTTACTTTTTTTTGGTGATGTTTTTCCAGTAGGGCTCTATTATTGCACTGAGCATTGGGATACAAAAAGGACAAATAGAAAATGTAATGGCTATCCTATATTTTAACATCTAGTAATGTTAAACATACAGTAATATTTCAAGTGGGAGACAAGCTAGTTACTTTAGATTATTTTTTTAAAAGCTGTTAAACTGTTCTATTTATTTGTAGCAAAATATGTGGATTCCAAGTTAAGAGCGGGTAATAAAGAAGCAACAGATGAAGAGCTGGAAAGAATCCTTGACAAAATCATGATCATATTTAGGTTCATTCATGGTAAGAAATAGTGTTTCACCACCAATACAATTTAAGCTGTTTTCCTTGCTGCTAGCAGAGCTGCATTCCTCTGAATGCAAGAGATCTTCTTTTAGCATGAGTTTCTGCTCAACTTGATCTTAAATTCAGGCTGCCTGAAGGAGCACTATAAATACACAGGGGAGGACAGTCTTACTGTTTGGAGATTGACAAGTTACAGACCTTTCACGGTCTGTGAGTAGAGACCTGAGAGTTAGAGCTGTTGGTGGAAGTTTTTTCACATAAATTAACCATGTCTGTAGCCACAGCCTCTCCTTTAATAACAGAGAACAGAATGGTCAGTACAGATTTTCTTTTCCCTTCCCACCTCAGTGTTAGAGCTGTAAAATCCATGAAAACCCAGCAACTTGTATTTTCTCACATGGCTGAGAATGAGCAGGGAAGGGGGCTCAAAATGAAAATATTATTGCTGTGGGTTTTTTTATTCTCCCGACATTTTATTTTACTACAATTTTACTGCCTTTGAAATTCACTTCCCTTATGTATGTCCCTATCTGAGCAAAAAGAGGTTACGGTGAGTTTTGTCCCTTTAAAAGTGAATCAACTTGCTGATACCTTTGCACTATCAATAGAAAAGATTTGTGGAATCTCTAGTTTTAGGTGTGGAAGTTTGTGGGTGTCTGTATGACTTCTTTATTTCAAAAGGCAATTTGCAAACCAAGTGAGAAAACTTATGTCTCATTTTCTTCACCTCAGGCTTTTAAAGGGTATTAGGATATTGCTTTAATACATAGGAACTTTTTTTTTATTTTAATAAAGCAAACCACTGGAGGGAGAATGTTCTTCTGGACCCCAGAATAATTTAATGTGATTTGCAGCTGATCCAGTGGAAAGTACATGGTAGTTCATGTTCCTGGGGGGGGCGAAATAGAAACAAAGCAAAAATTTTGCAGAATATGTTAAGAGAATAATCAAAAATATAAAAAGAAGTTGTTTACATTTTTTTTTCTTCACTGTTGTGTAGTGAATATTATTCTGCTGCTCAACATGTCATGAGAAAGGCTTGTATCGCAAACTTGAAGAGCAGTGATGCAAATAGAATGTGTGATTTCAGTTGTATTTTATTTTTGCTTCAACTTCCATACAGGTAAAGATGTGTTTGAGGCATTTTATAAGAAGGACTTGGCCAAAAGACTGCTGGTTGGAAAAAGTGCATCTGTAGATGCTGAGAAGTCCATGTTGTCAAAACTTAAACACGGTAGGGGTCTGCAGCTGTGTTAGATTTTTATCACTTTTTGGAATGTAATGTGGAATCCTTATTTTCTCATGCTTTAAAGAGTGACAAGCCAGATTTTAGGTAACAGCTGAGCATCTCACTGCTTTCACTGTGCTCAGTGAGAACTATTGGGCTGACCTCTTAGACATGTGGTTGGTTCATTTAATGTACCAACAGAGAAGCAAAGTCTTTAACACGTGTGCCTGTTTGTGGGTGCTCTGTAACCTGGCGAATCTGGCTCAAGTTAAACCTTTATTCCTTGTTCTGTGCTTCTTTGTAATTGTGGGATCTTTGCTTTAATTCATGTTACAGAATGTGGCGCTGCTTTTACCAGCAAACTGGAAGGGATGTTCAAGGACATGGAACTGTCAAAAGATGTCATGGTTCAGTTTAAGCAGGTACATTTAGCTTCTGTTTGTGTACTAAATTTTCGGTAGTGTTGGGGAAGTACTTAATGGTCTTACACCCTGGATTAAGCTAAAATTAAACAAAACAGCTTTTGAGTGGGTCCTGGTCATAGTAACAGAGTCTACTTATAGTTGTAGCTATAGAACAGAATTTATCTATTGTGTATCTAGTCAGAGCTAATCTTCTTCCACAGTTTTACTTAATTCTCTTTAAAATAAATTACAATCTAAACACCACAGAGTTGTCTGACATCCTTTAGATTCCATACCCCTTCATTCTGTAAACTGTTGCTGTTCTGGTGAATTCTTTGTGAATGATCCACACCAGAGAAACACTGAAGGTTGCCAAGTGCCCAGAAACCATGTCTGTCTCAGCCCCAAAGCTTCCGACCTGTTGGGGACTGAGGGAATGCTTGGAGAAAATACTCTATGTGCTCACCCTGTTGTTGCACTTCTTGCTGGGTACCTGTTTTGAGGCCTTACTGAAGATGGGGTCCTGGGGTAAAGATCTGACCAGGACCTGCTCCTGTCATAAAATATTGTACTGACTTCTGTCCCAGACTTTGCAGCCTGGCTTGACTGAAGCTGTGCTCAAATTATATGTTTTGTCTAACAGATGTGGAAGTCCCAAGGGATCCTTTTGATCTTACAGTTCCTGCCCTGTCTTCTGATGGGAAGCTTTTATTTTGCTTTATTTGCATGTGATTGAAGTTCCTTTAACCTTAGTACCCTGTAAAGACCTGGTCTAGGATACTTCAAGGCGTATTGTTCTTTTGTTTTTACTTCCAACCATTTGTTGAAATTGGAGTGGTGGACATGGAGCAGTTGTTCAAAATCCTGGTAGATCATGTCTAACCAAGGATGTGACCTGTAGAAATTTTTCACTGCTATACTAATTTTAAATTTCTAATGTAAGTGTACCTGTTTTCTAATTTAGCATGCAAACAGTATACTCGAATGATTTTTGTCTCTTGTATTTTAGTACATGCAGAACCAAAGTGACCCAGGAAATATAGACCTGACAGTAAATATATTAACTATGGGATATTGGCCAACTTATACGCCTATGGAAGTCCACTTAAATTCAGAGGTTAGTGTTTCAATTCTCCTTGTAAATGCACTTTGAAGAGTGGAATCATAATCGCTATCATAAGGTGAACTAATGCCATTCATTTAATGTTCTACTAGATATTTAAGGGGTTTATCTCATTTTAAAGATTACAAAATTGCAAACAATAAAATGTAGTGGATAAAATCCACTGGGTTTGGACAATTGTTTCACTTAGTATATTTGGGGTTTTTTTTTACATTTTTAATAGTAATAATAATATTAATACATTAATATGAAATCAAGCACTTAAAGACTGACTAAATTAAAGTGAACCATCCAGTTTGAAGCTTTTAACTACATTGGTTAGGCATTTTGATCTAACCAATAATTATGTTACTGCACATTCTTGTTTTCTGTAAGACAGTCTCTTATTCTCTGTTCCCTTCAATGTGTCACACATAAGTAGCCCCTGTATTTAAATGGCATTTGCCTGAAAAAAAGGATTGCTTCCAAACTGAGATTTTTGCAAAGCTCACATTAGTAGCAATTTACATTGAAATATGTATTTGGGGTGCTATTCCCTGAAATGTGGGAAGCACTTCAGAGGCCAGAGGTGGTGGCAGGATTCCTGTTCAGTTCAGAAGTGGAAGCTTTTATGCTCTAGCTTCTGTGGTGTCATTTCTGCCCATAGCACGCTGCTTCAGAAGGATTCAACCTGAGCACCATGGCATGAAAAGGGAGAGGTACTTCGAAGTAAAATGGTAAAAAGTACTGGAAACAGACTTGAATCTGTATAGGACAAACTAAATTAAGAACTTGGGAGCATTACACTAATAGAGTATAGGTGTGAGGTTTATGCTTTTTGCCTGGTGACTTCCTGGTTAGATTCAAAGTCCAGGACAAAACTAGTATTTATTTTTGAGGTTTAAAGTGGGGAGGGAGGGTATTTTCCTTTTAATTTTTTTTTAATTAAAAAATAAGGAAATTAAAAGCTATATTTTAATTGAGACTTTCTTTTGTGCATAATAGTACCAGTGTACTTGAGAGCAGGGTTGTGCTCTTTGGATTTAGTTTTTCACACAAAAACGCTTACTATGAAACATTGTTGAGGAGAGTAAAGAAATTACTTGCATGGAATCATCTGGCACCACTGCACTGTTTTAATGCTAATATTGTGGGTTTTTTTCTCTGTGCTTTACAGATGATAAAGCTTCAAGAGGTATTTAAAACCTTTTACCTGGGAAAACACAGTGGTCGAAAGCTTCAGTGGCAGACGACTTTAGGGCACGCTGTCCTAAAGGCAGAATTTAAGGAAGTAAGTTTGCTTGTTTAATGCTTAGCCAGTTGGGATAAAAATGAAGTCAATTATTTGGAATCTAGTCAGGTATTGTATTTTTTGTAAAGTACTAATGTTTTTGTGGAGGACCAATCACAATTCGATACTGTTCTTTTGTACAGAAAGTAGGCTTTTTATAATTAAGCTGGAACACCACCCAGCTAACGGAAGACAACAATGTGATACCTTTTGGTTACATTTGCATTCATTCCTTAGGAACTGCTGCTCATTCAAATAAAGAAAACTGTAATAAAGCAGGAAATCAATGAAAGAAAAAGAATGCAGCATCTTCTTATTTTTAGTATGGAATTGTTTTGATCATAGAAATACTGGTGATGATTTTAGTGTATTTCACAGATACAAAACGAGACCAAAGGGTTGTTAGTCATGTAATGACTGTGTTTAAAATTTAAATGCTTGTTGAATTATTTAAGTCTTAAATAACCACATTGTTTCTTAATGTGGTTTTGTTTTGTCTCACAGAATATCTTGCCTTGCTAATATTGCAGCTTGATTGAGCCAGAGCAAAGGCAAAAAAAAGTTGAATTCTTTTACTAATTCATTATGAATATGAAACTTAGAGGTTTAGGCATTACATAACAGTTAGATGGATGGGTTTGTAGTCATCAATTGACAGAAGTGTTCACAGTTGTCTGAGGAGTGACAGCTATTTCCTTTCCGCTGCCTGTTTGTACAAACACTGTGCTACTGGTAATACTGTCACTCTGTATCCCAGTAAACCCAAATTAGCTTTGGTTTCTTTTATATTCGATCTGATGCTGAGATGCCTTTTGTATTAACTTGCTCATCTCTATAAAATGAAACTTGGGTGAAGTAGGGAGATTTTCTATCGATGGCAGCAAAGCCAAAATTTCATGTGGTGTAATTAAAATGAAGTAAATGATGTGCAGTAGATAAGAGGCCATTCTAATGAGCTGCTTCCATGTGCTGCATTGCTACTGCTAAAGGAGAAAAAATTTTAAAAAAAGTTTTAAAAATATCCTGTTTCCTCAATACTGCATTCAGGCAGATTCTGCTGTGTGCTAGGAGATGTAAAATGCACATCTCTTCCTCTATAAAGAGAAAAAAACAATGTCTAGCTTCTGTAACTTGTCAGATTTGGGGTGTACAGTAGAAAATGCTCTGAATATTACATCTAATTATTTGATACTTCTTTTTTAGGGAAAGAAAGAATTTCAAGTATCACTCTTTCAGACATTAGTGTTGCTTATGTTTAATGAAGGAGATGAATTCAGTTTTGAAGAAATCAAAATGGCCACCGGCGTAGGTAGGAAGAATACTTTTTGATTCTTAATTTTATTCATCGAATGATTGTCAATTAAGATTTGTTATGTAAAGGTCTAATTTTAAGAAAAATGCCATGATCAGTAGGACAAACTTTGAGCCAATAGTACATAGACACCAAAAGAGATGAGGAAAATACATTGCTGGTACTTCCTAGTGTAGCTAAAATATATGCCTCACAAAATTAATGGTAGGAACTGTGTAGCCTATGGCACTACTAACAACTATTAGATTTACAAAATATATCGTTGTAATTCTTAAAATTCAAGTGGTGATAAAGACTGCTGAAAATAAATATATAGAGAAAATACCAAGAATCGCTGCGGTTCAGAACGATGCATCGCAGAAGACCGTACAGCCAGGGTGCTCCAGCTTCTCAGCATCAGTGCTTTGAGTTGTTTAGTTAGCCACTCTGTTAATGCTAAGGGAGCTGAAGAAAATTCATGCCAGTGTGAATGATAAGCATCAAGATAGTCCAGAGATGCTCGTTAGGTCAGAGTGCAATGATTACAGAACAAACATAAGCTCACGCAAGCCAGATCCAGACCCTACTTTCTCATCTTGTGGTGCTGTACCTCAGAACTTGCATTCTGGCTGCCTGACAGCAACAGATAAAATCCACTGCATGGAAGTCCAGTCCATTACAGCACAATAGAAAGGATTTCAATAGACTGATTTAAGGCAGCTGGCAAGAATTGTAGTTGGGAGCTGCCTTTATTATGTTATGTCATGTCATTGCACTGAGTGCCATGTCTGTGTTCCTCCTAGGGGGAAATAGTGTAGGAATGCAGGTAATGAGGACAGTTAGGGGTTCTAATTAATAATTTTATGCTTATTTTTTTAATTAATAATTTTATGCCAGGATGGATGGCATAAAAATCTGTCTTCCCAAGCTCTACCTACACAAGGTGTTCAGAGCTGCCTTAGAGAGGTCCCATTCCCACCTAGTAGTTTCCCTGCTTCTAAAGAAAAGAACACTCTTATGGCCAGAAATGATGTTGGAAGTAGGTCCCACACTGCACCCTTCCTGCCTCCTGCTCTCTGGATGATCCTTTCACTCAGCGGTACCCTGCAGAAGTTTGGTATCCTGACTAGAAGGTAAAGAACAGTGATTCAGTTATTAGACAAAGTAGCTGAATTTGTGCTGCAGCTGCTTAGTGACTTGACCACTGAGGGCAGAGGTACTGACAGCCGGGCTCTGAGACCGTGCTGGATGAACCACAGGTCCTGGCTCATGGGTATAATTAACAGGGCACTGCTGAAATCCCAGAGGGCAAAACCTGGGCATTACAGTTGCCATAGAAACTCCTCCTAAATGTTCTAAACACCATACGCAGGGCCAGACGGGCAGGCAGAATTGCAGTGTATGCTGGAAAAAATGACTTTTGGAAAAGGGTCTAGATTTATTAGGAAGTAGGAAAGCCTTTGAAACAGGAGGAGCCCATACAAGAAGGGGAGGCCCATCTGAATTCAAAGGGAGCGAACTTCCTGGTACATATTCAAGGTTTAGAAAGTCTGTCAGGTTTGTCAGACTTCCACCATCTGAAAATAACATAGTGGATCTGAGAAAAAAGGAATAAAGATGGAAGACATGGGATGGCATCTTTAGAAAGAATGGTTGTATGTGCTAGGACTAAACTGAAGAAACCAAAAGGTAAATAGAAATCTGTGAATAAGGATTTGTTTTCTTATTGAAAAAAAGCTAGAGCACAAAAATCCTAAATGAGCGCATGATTGTGAAAACAGCGTGCTGTAGAAGCTGTAAGTTTACATTATTCAAGGGGACAGCCTCAGGGAACAGCAAAGTATTGAAGGTCTCTCAAACACAGAAAACACCTCTGTTTTAGGAAGCCCCTGAGCCTTAAAAGATTAGAGACTTCGAGAGCAGTAGGATAAGGAGAGGAGGAGGAGCAGGGAAGTTTGGAGCTGGACTAGCTTTGCTCTTCTATGCTGCCCTGTGCTCTCTAGTACTGGAGACAGGATGCTGGGCTAGATGGACCTTCTGACCTGGCGAGCCTGTTGTTCAGTTCTAAACACTGAAATGGATACTGAACATCCCAACTCTGAAGAATTTGCCCTGACCACTTCCTTTGCTTTGGTGTTGGCACGTGCCACGTCTTTCTGGGAGATCACAGGGTGTTAGGGGTTGGAAGGGAGCTTGGAGATCTTCCAGTCCAACCTCCCTGCCAGAGCAGGGTCGTACGATCTAGCACAGGTCACACAGGAACTCAGCCAAGCAGGTTTTGAAAATCTCTATAGAAGGAGATTACATTCTGTGGTTCCGCTGCTCAGACACTTCTCATTTCTGCAGCTTCAGTATTAACTACATTGCTGTGCTTACAGCATTACAAGTTAGTTTTGTAACTGTCTTGCATTTCAAAAGTGGGTATCAGGATAGCAAAACCCTTGGGTATTGAAACAGGTTGGGTAACTAACTGCTCTCTACTTGCATTTCAGACTTTTTATCTTGTATCTTTATATTCCACTGCCATCTAACACAAAATAAATTTACTTTTGGAGGTCAAAAAGTCCTATTTGTGTGAATTTTCCTCACGCTAAATAGAAGAGTACCTTAGGGCGATCACCATGTCACTAACACCAAAAAAAGGCGACAAAAAACAATGCAACAAATGCAAACAAAACAACATGTGGATTTCTACCCCTTTAGGATATCCCTGCCCTCACTGGCCATAGTTGGAACTTGTGTTTTCCAGTCACTGTTCCAATAAATTATCACCAGAGATGAGACTGTCCCCGGTACGTTATTGCAGTTAGAAAACTGTCACTCGGAGAAAGAATAGTTGTGACCTTCTCTTTGGTAACTGTACTTCTTGGAGCTGCATTGTCCAAATAAACTCCATGTGTTTACCTGCCTTTCTCATTATCTCTAGGAGCTGTAGATTTTACTTTTACTCCAGTGATTGATAGGCAGTTGCAGATTCCTTCCCTCTGGCATACTGTAACCTCCATGTGCTTGGCATACAAGACAGAAGCAAAGCTCCAAAGTGTAAACACCTGAGTGTTTTTAACAGCATCCTCGTATTTGGACAAAACCACAACTCAGCAATCTGCATTTACTAAAGCTGAAACACCCAACAAGTGTGAAACCTCCTAAAATGGCTGTTTAGTCAATGTGGTTTAAAGATTTATAGCTCTTTTTTTTGGTAATCGTAGAACAGTTGGAAGTATTAAAAAAAAAAAATCAAATTAAAAGGTGAAAGTTAAACTATTTTAGGAATAATAATAATGTTAATCTTTTACTCGCCCACACTGCACTTCAGCACTAGATTGCAAAACTTTTCTTTCCCTGTTTAGCCTACAACTCTGTCCGGCAGAGCCAGGGCATTTGGTGATAATTTCATACTGTGAATAAAAGTACTGGAGAGACTGCAGAAGCTACTTTAATGCAACATAATTATTACATGGTTTTGACTTCATTTACTTGTCCTAATGCTCTGAACTTTAAATCCTAATAGACAAAATTTTCCTCATCCACTTGTTTCTAATACCTTCCTGTTGTGGGGGAAGTTTGTGACTGTAATAGCTGTCAGCTCTACCTGCTCACAAAACACCTCCCTAGCAATTTGGATTGGACTGCTGTTCTTTTTTATTATGTATTTTCTGGTGTGTGTTAAAAATAGTGATGAAATGCTTGAGTTTCTTGTCATCAACTGATTTTATTTGATTCTTCTAAAGCCCTGTTACGACCAAACAAAACTAAAGCAATACAACCAGGCTCACATCAGTGTGAAATCTTTTCCAAAGCTCCTTTTGGATGGAAAGCTCACTGAGATGAGCCTGAGCTTGTCTTCCTGATATGTACAATGCTGAGCACTCTCGCTTACCTGGGAAAGATGTGAGACCAAGCTTGAAGCTGAGAGCTGTCACCTAATTGGAATTTAGCTGGAAGGAGGCATTAACATAAACCCAGGAACTTAGCAGTTTTATTTCTAGATTAATCACACAAAGCTCTTCATGTTAATGATTTGTTCTGCTTTTTCCCATACTTTGAACTTCTTCACAGAGGACAGTGAATTAAGAAGAACCTTGCAGTCCTTAGCTTGTGGAAAAGCACGAGTATTGATTAAAAATCCGAAGGGCAAGGATGTAGAAGATGGAGATAAATTCATCTTTAATGGTGACTTTAAGCATAAATTGTTTAGAATAAAGATCAACCAAATCCAAATGAAAGAAACAGTATGTATTTCTTTTTTTTCCACTCATTCTTTTTATGTTAACTGTTTATCCACATGGAGTCAGAATCTCGGCATTTTCTCTCCTAGTTTTTCCATAGGGAGAATGGAAATGGATATTTAGATTTTTAGTAGTCAGAATGACTTATGGAGACAAAAAGGATTTTAAAATTCACTGAAATTAAAACAACTTCAGTTCCTTCCTGTGCTTGCAAATTGAAATGCCTATATATTAAACTGATAGGATCTTGTGGATGTTTCAGTCCATCTTTGAAGTTTCTATGGCATTAAG
The DNA here is from genome assembly GCA_013399075.1 of Chloroceryle aenea. Lineage (NCBI taxonomy): Eukaryota > Metazoa > Chordata > Aves > Coraciiformes > Cerylidae > Chloroceryle > Chloroceryle aenea. The sequence goes on from VWZY01007922.1 coordinate 479,567, forward strand.
ATTTACCTTAAATTATCAAATAGATTTAAAATAAGACATGTTATTTTTTTTTCTTTACATTATCCTTAATTTTATCTTTGGCTTGCTTTAGTAGTATCCTAAAAAAACGAGTAAGAGTACACGAGTTCAAAGAGGAGTAAGAATACAGGAGTTTCATTTCATTGTAAAGGTTAACTATGGAAATATAATTGATTTAAATAAACAGCAGTAAAAGGTGCTATGATTTATGGTGTGGTATTGTTCTTTAGGTCGAGGAACAGGTCAGCACAACTGAAAGAGTGTTTCAAGACAGGCAATATCAGATTGATGCTGCTATTGTACGAATCATGAAGATGAGAAAGACTCTCGGCCATAATCTCCTTGTTTCTGAATTGTATAATCAACTGAAATTTCCTGTGAAGGTAACTGGGCTTTTTTTCAGACCATCCTAGGATTATCTAAAAATAGGCAATATATTTTTCCATGCAGCTTGTCCAAAGATTAAGGCATTAAAATGAGTGTGTGAGCAGAAATAAGCCAGAGTATCACTAGGAGATCATATTTAGATATTTACTATGGCACATTTTCTCATGTAGCTGTTAGCAGTTCTATTTTTTAAAAATAAAATACATTTGCATTTATATTACTAACTGTTTTACTAACCTCATCTTCTCTTGTAGCCTGGAGACTTGAAAAAGAGGATCGAATCTCTCATTGACAGAGACTATATGGAGAGAGACAAAGACAACCCCAATCAGTACCACTATGTTGCATAATGGAGAAGAAGTAATTTTATTAAAAACAAAAACAAACCAACAAAATTAAAAACCAAAATCATCCACATGTATCTTCAGGACACCGAATACCTATGCTGTTCCAGACTTTCCTTTTAGCAGATTTCAGGTTGATGTATATTATTCAACCAGCTGCATGCACTGCTGTGGAAAAGAAGCAAAATGACATGGTGATCGATCATCCTTGGCAAGACTCCTTACTAATTTTAAATGTCATGTTTTTCTTTATTTTAATCACGCTTTTGTTCTTCTGGGTTCTTCAGAATTTCGTTCTACAGTTTGGTTTAGCGATGTCATTGAAGTTGGATGGAAATGTAAAATCACCTGTGATTGATGGATGCAAGTCTGGCTTCTTCATTTATGTGTTCCCAGCTGCATCCGTGAAGACCCTCTATGCTGCATTCTTTAGCTACGGTGACAACGTGGGTAACTTTTTAAACCCCTAAATTGATGAACTCTTACGTGCAAGCAGTGTTGTTGAAATACACTGAATTTTTGAAATGATGCTCTGTGAAAGCCCTTCAACTTGTGTTCAGTTAATTTTCCTTCAAATTATCATAGACTTCAGACTGGTTTGGATAAATCAGGTTTTGAAGTGAGATCTTTGAAGTGCCAAGAGAACAACTACGTTCATGTGTGTAGTGAGTTATTGGGTTATTTAGCTAAGGTATGGATTGTTATTTTATTACAACTTCTGCTGGCTTGGGTGGCAAAGATTAGATCTGAGTCAAAAAGGCCCTACCTCATTTTAGGGCAACCGATGTTGATCTCTGGTTATGTAATTGCCGTAACATTTAGTTCTGCCTTGAAAATAACTGACAGGGAACCTACTGTACAGCGTGCTCCACTTTAAAAACAGATATTTTTTTAAAAAAAGAAGACTTTTATGGTCTCAATATTGTGAAAGCCTAGATTTTTGTCTTGAAACTAAGGATTTTGTGAGTACTATGTTACATATTGTATATATGCAGCTTGATTTGAAGTAAAGAATGAATGACACTGTCAATCAGTTAGAGAACTGTACGAAGATGCCTTTTGTGGCAATACTTACAAGACTCTGGTTTTTGGATTTGCATACTGCTGTGTTTCGTTCTGAAAAAGAGCTACCAAAGGAGTTTTGATCGTGGCATAAATGAGAGTTTAACTGAGCAATATTTTCTTGACAGCTACCTTACTAAGTTTACTAAGTTTATGTGAGATGAGGTTTGAGCACCAACTAAAAGGCCATCACCTCTTCTTAAACATTGCTAAGAGTTGACATCTTGTGGATTTACATATTAAAGTCCTTATTCTGTCATCTGGTGTCATAAATTGTATTGCATTCTTCTGAATTATTTTTGTTCCCTTTGTGTTTAGAAACTAAACACGTTTAGTTTATTGTATTTAAAGCATATTTAATATTGTAATTTAATGTAGACTTATTTTAATATTTGAATCTCCAGTTAATGCGAATAAAATCTTTGATGCATATTAAATTAATTTCTTAGCCTTTGTGAGAATGTGGCACATCTATTTGTGCAGTTTGTTCTTTAGTGTAATTATACCTTTCACCTTATAGTTCACTTTCTGTGCCGCTGGAAGCTGAGCAGATCCATCTTACTAGACTTAAACCAAAAAGGAGTATGTGCCTCCCAGAAACGTGGTGGCCACAGGCTTTTTCCACCCAGGAAGTTGGCAGTAGTCTGCAGTAAGTGATACCGAGCAGTGAATGTGAACTGCTTTCCCTTGCTGAACCCCAGCTTCCTGGTTCAACAGTTTTAGACAAGAGATTAAAAGCAGCGGTGCCATCCTGAAGGTGGCTGAAAGGAGCCTGCCTTACCAAGCAATGTTAATTGATTCGAAGTGCTGAGCTGTGCAGGTTTTTTTTAATTGCCCTAGATTAGAAGAACTCTTTGGCCAAATTGCTCTGGTGTAGCAATTAAAAATGAGTGATTCCACAAGCAGTGGAAACAATGAAGCCTGTCTTTCTGTGATGCACGTCCTTGGTCCCTTACGCTATCGTCCCCCCCAAGTAACCTCAAGCAGCAGTACAGCAGAGGATTCTTCTGCTTAGTTCTGCCTTTCTGCTGGTGGGTGTAGTGGTGGTGGTGGTCTTTATCCAGCTGCTGCTCTCCACCCATCCCCTTACTCCCTAAACCTACAGAGAATGTAATCATCTCTAAAGACTTTTAATCTTCCAAACTGGTCTGAAAGGAGCTTCAGAGGTTCAAAAGCAAGGGGAGAGGTGGGGCTGTGTGAGAAGCAGAAAAAGGCCTTGACTCTGTGTCAGTTCTGTTCAGCAACAGCTCAAACATCCCTGTGTTATCAGCTCCATTTTCAGCACAAATACAAAGCATAGCCCATACCAGCTACTATGAAGAAAATTAACTCTCTCCTGGCCAGAACCAGAACACTGACTTTGTTATGCAGACAGGTCTGTTTGTGAGTTCATGATCTTTAGCAGGTGTGTCAGGGAGAGCAGGCTCTGCCCTACAACCTTGGCTGTTCATTCCTAACAAGTCTTTTTCAGAAAGAAAATAACCCAGTGAAGTCATATCGTGCACCACAAAGGGCTACAGGAAAAATGGAGTCGTGTTTTGTGGAAATTCTTCCCTAGGAAAAATTCCCAGCGTGTATTCATTCTGTCTTCCCCGTCAGTATGCTGACTCAACTTTGCAGAACAGTTTGCACTGTCGTAATGGCTCTTGGATCTTCTGGGTATTCCCTGTGCTCCTCCAGAGAAGCGGCTATTCTGCGTTCCTGGCTCCCAGGAGGGACAAGGAGGTGTACCGTGGTTAATTTGGATCTGTGTGCCTGCTGGTTGGCCAGCATCTCTGTCAAACAAAATGCATAGGAGCTGGGTATGGCTTACATTGCTCTCTGTCATGGCACTAATTTGGATCTCCAGGCTGTCTAGCTTGTAAAGAAGCTGTGGCTTCATGTTTGTTTATGCTTTACCCTGCTATCAAGTTTGATTTATGTTGGCCAACAAATTATTGAGCAGTGTGGCTGATGGCCAGCATGGTTGTGTAAGACTTGCTTTCCATGAGGAAAACAGACTAACAAACAGCCTGGTAACACTTCTACTGGCAATGGCACGGAGATCGGTAACTGCATGGTCCCTGCGTCCCTATAAAGGGTAGAGTAAGCTCATGATCCACAGCATGTAAGATTAACATCATTCTCTGGTGATAGCCTTTATATTCTTGATTTACCAATTTCTTGCCACAATACTGTTGCTTGATGTGCTTTATATATTGATGTTAGCTGGTAGTAAGCACCTGGTGTTTCTTAATTCATAGATGCCTCCCAATTTTTCAGTAAAGGGGCAGACTTCTGCACAGCAAGTTTAAACTTCACATTGGGCCTTCGGCTCTATTTTGTTTTCTGGAGGACATCAAGTACTCCACACACTTCCCTCCGTGCCTGGCACAGGTTCCTGACGTGTTTTAACCTCTGCTGGCAACACCACACTCTCCCTGCTGCAGCCACAACACTGGAACAAGCTGAAAACAGGTGCCCCTGCCCCAAGCCAGCCCTCCCCTTATATAGTGGGCATGATGTTGGTATGGCATCATCTATCCCATCGGCTGGCTCCGTTGTTTATCCCAGCTGTGGCCCTTCCCAACTGCTTGGGCCAGCACCTGCTTGTGATAATTAACCCAGACTGAACGCAGGACAGTTTCAAAACCAGTGTTCAAATAAATGAGAACAAGCCCTGTCCCACCTCCATTAACCTCAGACTCAGCAGATGACTCATTCAAACACTTGACCAGAGTCAAGTCCTTTTTCAAGTTCACTAACTTCTGCTTTTGGCAATAGATGGCAAGAATAAAGATTGCTGTAAATGCCGGAGGGAAAGGCAAAGCAAACATTACTGTCTCTAAAAATTCACAGGTAAGAATGCAGCATCAGGAAAGAAAAGTCTGTTTACAGCAATAGCATTGAAAAAGAAAGGCACAACCCCAAGTCATCCTGAAGAGCAAATAAATTTCTCTGGGATGTTTTGGGGAAAGGGGAAGTGTAAGTGAACCAAGACAAACATCATGGAAAGGTCATCCCATTTAGAGCAGCTGGACTTGACTTTAGCAGCTGGTAGTAGCTAAATCGCATTTCAAATTGATTCTAAGTAAAAATGTATGAAGGCATCTGGGGAGCATGATTCCATCTCAGAGCTGATTAATCTGGAGCATGGTGTAATGAGGAGGATGACATGGCTGTCAGCTTGAGAAAGCAGAAGCACCCTGCTATTGGCACACTTTCTAATAGTACTAGAAATAGGATTTTGGTAGCAAAATAAGTACTTCTGAGGTTTCAGATGAAGAAAGAATATCCTTAAGAGCCTAGATAAGAAAGGGCATTGAATTACTATGTGATCAAATGGCCTGGGATCCCTATCTCCATTCCTATGCTAATATCTGAGCATGTTGATAGACTAACTTCACCTCTTTTTTTTCCTAGCTTTCTCCCCCACAAAAAAGGGACTTCTTCAAATTATTCTTTATAAAAACAACAGACAACATCAGAAACTATGTGAAAGTGCAATTAATTTTACCCATGCAACCACAAGTCATTAGCAATCCCTGTTTTGGCTTGCAACACATATGTGGATTATATATATAAACAGGTACACACAGAAGTGTCACCTCAGAGCTAATAGACCATTAACTTCCAGTGCTTTTATACACCTGGGATTGAATTAGTTCCATGCAAGATGATGGCCCTCACCTTTGACTGCCTTTAAACTCAGTGGCCAGAAACGTATTCTGGAGGCAATATAGTGGGTTAGCTGCCAGACATCTCTGCCTCAGGTAAAGGCTGGGTGGGTGGCTTGCGCCAGGTCAGAGGTACCCAGAGCCAAGCTGTGACTGTCTTCAGCCCATGGCAGAACAGGGCCTGAGAAAGCCCAGGGCCCATGGTTTGCAGATGACATCAGGCTGGGTGGAGGTGTTGATCTGCTTGAAGGTAGGGAGACTCTACAGAGGGATCTGGACAGGCTGGATCAATGGGCCAAGGCCAGTGGTATGAAGTTCAATAAAGCCAAGTGCTGGGTTTTCCACTTGGGTCATGATAACCCCAGGCAGTGCTGCAGGCTTGAGGATGAGTGGCTGGAAAGATGCCCAGTGGGACAGCTTGGTCCACAGCCGGCTGAACATGAGCCAGTAGTGTGCCCAGGTGGCCAAGAAGGCCAATAGCATCCTGGCCTGCATCAGAAACACCGTGGCCAGCAGGACTACGGGAGGGATTGAGCCCCTGTGCTTGGCTATGGTGAAGCTGCATCTCAAATACCGTGTTGTTTTGGGCCCCTCACCACAAGAAGGACATTGAGGTGCTGGAGCGTGTCCAAAGAAGGGCACCAAAGCTGTTGAAGGATGTGGAGAACAAGTATCATGAAGAGCAGTGGAGGGAACTGTGGTCCTTTAGCCTGGAGGATGCACAGGAGGAGAACTTACTGCTCTCTACAAATACCTGAAAGGAGGTTGTAGCGAGGTGGGGGTCAGACTGTTATCCCGCTAACAAGGGATAGGGCAAGAGGAAATGGCCTCAAGTTG
>VWZY01007922.1:485906-542832 GCA_013399075.1 Chloroceryle aenea
TGTAGCGAGTTGGGGGGCAGACTGGTATCCCGCTAACAAGGGATAGGGCAAGAGGAAATGGCCCCAGGTTGCACCAGGGGAGGTTTAGATTGGGTATTTGGAAAAAAAATTCCTCACGGGAAGGGTCGTCAGGCTCCGGAAAGGCTGCCCAGGGAAGTGGCTGAGTCGCCATCCCTGGAGACGTGTAGACATTTCACTTAGGCACATTATCTGGGGGACTTGGCAGCGCTGGGTGAACAGTTGGAGCCGATGACCTCAAGGGTCTCTTGTAAGCTGAACGAGCCCANCTGCAGCAGCGCCCGGCTGCTGGGAGGCGGCGGGTCCTGAGGGGAGATCATCTCTCCCTTACCCCGCACCGGGCCCCTGCGGCACCCGGCAACCTCTGCCGGCTGCAGGAGGTGCGAAGGGGAAGATGGGGGGAAGGCGGCGGCTGCTGTGTTCGTGTTGGGCGAGCCCTGTAAGGACCGGCATCGCTCATCTGAGCGGCTGCACTGGTTCTGGGGACAGCGCTCCGGGAAGAACCTGCAGATAACGTGTTTATCGCTGCCGAGTCGTGGAAACGCCGAACAACTGCTGTCGTTGCTAGGAAGTAGCTCTTTTTATAGGGCATGTAATGCCCCATTACTTGATGGCTTTCCTCCTGTGTGAATTTCTAGTGCCCGTGCTGAAGTTTTAGTGCCTTGATGAGAAGGTTTGTTAGTGCAGCAAAGCTGTTTACTGATAACTACCTTGCTTTAGCTTTCTTGCCTTGAAAGCCACATCGTGTGATGCTATTGCTTCTGAAATGTGGCTTTGGCAGCAAAGGAAACTTCTCTGGTAGCTAGAAAAAATTCTTTCCTGAATAAAGCAGCAGTTGAGAACAGTTACGTGCTGTCACTGGGGAGATTATGACAACCTTTGAAACTTTTATTTGGTTGTAGATATCTGTCATTGTTGCCGGTACTTCAGTTTCACTGAGCCTGAAAGATGTCACTCACAAGGGCCACTGAATAGTTCAAATGTCCAGCTCCTTCGAGGCAGTTTGGTGAGTGCAGTGACTCAGTGCTATCGGACTTGCTCTTTAGGATTGGCAGCTGAAGTGGTGTTGAGCTGGTGTTGCAGTGGGAATTCTTTGTATGACCTGTGTAATACAGTTAAGGCTAAAATGAGGAATTGCCTTCAAATCAGCCTGTGTAGTTTCTAAGTGGTACCACAGATAATGCTTTCTGGGACTGTAGTAGTCTTCCCCTGCTTAATTAGCAGTTGCAAACATGATTCAGTTCATTAGCTTTGTCACTTTCTGGAATGTCAAATGGGTTAGGTTTCTGCAGCTGAGGCACCACGCTAGTTTATTTTACTACAGAGTAACTATTTAGTGACAACTGGGAGCTTTGTACCAGCCTCTGGTAGCTGGGTATTCATACATAACTTTATCCTACAACCTCAGGGGAGAACTTTGTGGTGCAAATAGAGGTGTGGGGTTTTTTTTGAGCACATCTGCCAGTGTGGGGCTTGGGTGATAGTGAGGGGACAATATGAGATAATGAGAAGATAGGAGGTTTTAGCTCATTTGCAGCCTTTTAGTCATATAAGTGAACACTGATGAGGATAAGGTAATGATCAAAGGAGGCTGAAGGATTAGCATGGGCGACTCAGATGTGAAAGATTGTTGGGCAATTCCTCGACTCTGGGACAATGGGAATTATTTTTCCTTCAGAATAACTCACCACTCCTCCCTTACTGTTTAAGGTTTCCATTCACATTGAGTAGCAAGCACTAAGCTGAATATTTCATATGTCAGCATTATTTTATAATAAATTTCCTTACAAATATGAAATGTGCATATGTAATAATAATGATAAAAGAAGTAGTACAGTTAGTAAACATAGGGAAATTGGTCTGCAAGAAATGAAGTGCCTCCCATCGACTCAGCTGCCGCTTTTTGATGTATGGAGGGAGATGGTGCTTGTCTGTTGCTGACCACGATGGGTCAGTTGGGTGGTGTGCCAAGTTCAACACAACTGTTTGTGCTCTTTGAGTCCCAGAACACCTCTAGTTGTTTGGGGTTTGGTTTTGGTTTTTTCCTTGCTGAAGCACAAATACATCAAAGAAGGCGCTACTGAAAATCTAAGCTTGGAGTCAGACTTGGATTCGGTATTAGTGAGTAAATAGTGAAGCACCTGAGATTTGGAGAAGGAAAAATGAGTTTGACAGGGTAGTATGATGCCATCTCAGGGTTATTGACGCATATTCCACATGCTTCTATTGCACAACTCTAGTCCAAAGGGGAATTTCAAACCTTCCTAGTGATGTAGGGATGGTCGAGAAAATCTCAGATAATAAATTCCAGCCAGTGAGTAATTTGGTGCTGCATTGTTTTCCTGAGTTTTGGCATTGATATCCATACGGAACAAAGACAGAGTAGAAATTGGTTTTCACAAGATACAACCTCTTTTTATGTTGTGTGACTTCTTGCTTAACCAAATCCTGCCCTTAATGTGGTGTTTGCTTTATAGTTTCAAGTGTGTTGACACAGTCTCTGAGGATCTGAATTCGTGTGCTAGTCCCACGCCTGTCACCATATGATAGGTTACTCAGCTTCGACTTTGACAGCTCTCGACTTGTAAAGTAGCTTCTTACTGGCTGCATAAGATCTCTGCAGGCTCTCTGACACACTGCTTTTGAGATATCATCCCTAGTTCAGGCTGACTGAGAAGTTTCATTTTTGGTGTCACCTGCTTCTAGATTGTTCTGTAGGGAATAGGATATTCTCTAATCAGTAGCAGATGATAAACTGCAGAATTGGTACAGAGGAACCCTACTCCAAGAGAAGATGGATATTTTATTGATAAGTTAACTATTGTTATCTCATTAAGCCTTTCTATGTCTTAAAGGTAATTTATTGCTAGCACTAAGAAGGCGTGCCTCACCTTGCTTGTTGCAGCTTATCTCTAACAGTTTTGCTCTCATGTCAGATGTGATTATTTGGAAATTCCTTGAGAAAGGTTGGTGCCATAATCTTTTTCTTGGTATCCTCTTGAGCTTGGCCGGAGACCCTTTTGGGTATGTGAATGGCAGTAGTAACAACAGCTGTTTGCACACTTCATTGCCTTACCTTAATTCTAAGTTATACATTTTTAAAATGCACCTATGTTTTGGTAAACGAGCCTTCCATGGTGTTTGTGCATCTGACTTCAAGATGGACTAGTGTCCCTTATAATCTAAGGGTAGCAGGTTCTTAACCTTCTGTCACTGGACAGCTCCACTGACTGTCTGATACTTTTCCTACAGTAATTCAAAGTGTGAGAGTGTTAGTGGCACCCTGGCAGGAGAGCATGGTTTCAGGTGTGGTTCAGCCCTGTGCAGTAAGCACTCATCTGGCTGTTCTGTTTCCAGTGTTCAGGCTTGAGCATGGTAGTACTCACTTAATACGTTTAGTTTTATTAAGATATTCATAAGCTAGACATTCAGTAGCTTCTGATTTCTGAACAAGGCAGAATTTGGTCTGTGTGACATGGGAGCACCACTGTGTCTCTACTTGCATTCTTGATAGGACTAGGAGAGTGTATACACTCAGGCAGTTGGATTATTATTTTTTATTTCAAATATTTTACCCTCTGAGGAGGCTTGTGTTTCTTTAAATTGTCAACACAGTGCTCCTTCCTCCAGAATGTTGTTTGGGGCTGCTAGCTGCTTTGGAGGAGGTGTGTTAGTTGTGTGGTTATACAGCAGCACCAACCGGAGCGAGCGCAAAACAAACTTTTGTGAATGCTGGAAAGGGTCTGGCTGTGGGAGGTGAGACCTGCCAGTGGACTCATGTAATCAGCTGCTGTAGACCTATCCCAAGACTTCCTTCCTGTAGATAGGAAACCATAAAGAAGCTTCACGTGACTAAACCTGATGCATTTGTGAAGTTCTCTGGCCAAATGGCAAGTGTACAGATAGTAAATAGCCTTTCCTTCATAATGCTTTTGTATGTGTATAACTTTATAAACAAAGACAGAGGTTATTCATCTGCAACCCTAAACTGAGAAACAAAGTGTTTACTGCCTTAATGAAAATCAGCAATATCAGAGCCATTATCTTAGACTGCAGGAATTTGTCTCTGTTAGTTGGCAAGGACACATCTTCTAGGGCTGGGTCAGGAGCTTGTTATAGTCAGGTGCTGCCCCTGGGCAAGTGTGGCTGGTTCCCTTCTTTCCTAAAGTACCCTCATTCATCCTTGAGTTAAGCTCCACTCCCCCTTTCCATCACTGTGTGTGCAACAGCTGCTGAAGCGAGTCCAGCCTTGTCTCTTCGTGCTGTGCCTTCCAGAGAGCCAGTGCTCAGTCTTCTGAGTGGGTTGGTGACAGGTCAGTGTAACTCCTAATTCTATGAAGACCGTCTTGGCTCCTGCAAAGTGGTTCATACATCAAGTCTGGCAAGGGATTTTCCTGTTTCCAGTTGGTTTCCAGAAATGTTCGGTTTACTAAGTCGTGTGGATCTTTCAAAAAAAATACATTATTGAAATTCTTGGGTTTCCAAATCAGAATGAGTAAATTACTGGGCACTTGTGTTCACATGTGCAATAGCAAATAAACCTTCTTTAGATAGGAACCATGTTTCTAATAAAAACTGGGGATAAAGTAAATCATTAACTATGGTAACTGAAGTCCTCTTTGCAAGCAAGCGGTGTAAACAATTGCCATTACTAAATGCTGACTTTTAGAGCACAACCACAATTCATCTTTCTCCCTTAGTAGGTCTCTGCTGTGTGGAACAGTAACCCAAGGGTGGCTGTGCCTGGCTAACAGGATTTCAGTTATAAAAAGGTTGAAACCTGAAAGCATCTTTGTGTGATAAAGGCTGGAGAATCCAGCCATTCTAAGAGACATGCTGCAAAGGGTTCACATTTAGAGTCTTAAAACATAATAGAATGTTTTGTTAGATTTGTAGTTTTCAGTTCAAAAGAAACTTAACTTTGAGATTTATTTCTTTAAGATAAATTGCTATATAACCAAGGAAGTCTTGGGTTCATTTGTCTTGTTTATTGTTTATCAGTGTTAATGATCTCTGCTTGGTTTGTTGTTTGGTTTTGGGGTTTTTTTGAGGTAGGTGTGTTAAAGGCAGGATGCTACATTTAATTGAAGTAACATAGCTAGGTGTTGCTTCATCAGTTTTACATTCAGTCTGTTCTTGCATGAGACTATAATTGCAGAAACAAGGTATAAAGGGAGAGATCATGTTATGATTTTCAGTTGAAAATCTGCAGCTAGATTAAATATATAAGCAGAACCTCTTGGATGCAAAGGAAGCATCTGAGCTGAGTGAATTATTTGATGCTAGTACATTGTTATGATTGCTTTGCTAGCTATCCATACTCTGGTATTTGCAGCTAGGCAAATAATGAACTTCACAAAACTTCTTGCTGTTGAAGAGCCTAGGAGCTCTTCAGCTGTGTAAATCTGAAATGCTGCACTTGTTCTAGCACAGACACTTGTCAAAGAGGGTCCTGCAGTTTAAGAGGAGCATTTAAAGTCTGAACTTAAACTGAAGGCTTTATCAGGTTTAGTGTTAAATAGCAAAGAATGATATTGTTATGAAAACTACAAGCAATATTTTCAACTTCTAGATATGCCGTGATAAAATTGAGCAGTAATTTATGTAACTTAGAAATCTTCCAAGACAGATTGGTTCAGCATCAGTTTGCTTTTCTGTATTCTTGACATTTTGACTGTAGGCTCTTGCTGTTTGTGGGCTGGTGATGATTCATGCATTAATCACTAGTCCACACTGGAACTGCTTTCACAAACTCAACGGCCGCTTTCCTGCAAAACCCAGTGAGCTGTTCCTCTGCCTCAAGCCTGCTGGTGTGAAGAGTAGGCAGGACCTTCTTTCCTTCAGTGTCTTGATTTGTTCTTACGTGGGGTTTTTTGCCCCTATGTCTCTTATCTTTCACTGCGTTTCATCTGCATTCTTCCCAGACCAAGGGAGCAGATGCTGCTGCAGCAGCACAGTGCTCTCTGACCTCCATCCTTGTGCACACCAGCTTACTGGCAGTGACATAGCCTCCTGCCACTCCACTGAGGACAGCTCAGTGTCTCATGCTGCGTGTGGCTGTCTCATCCCTGACACTGCAGATCCAGCAGCTGCTGAGCATTTCTTAGGAAGGGATGGGGTTTTATAGTGTTTGTTCCCCACTAATGAAATCGGGATTCACATCATGGTGTGAAGTTAACGTTGCAAAAATCCAGTAGTTATGCAGGTGGTATTTTTTACTGTTCGTTTACACCTCTTATTCTCTATTGCTTAAACGTGCTGAGGACAACTTGTCAGAATTTGTTCCCAGAGTCTGTCTTCTATTTGGTGCTTTCTGGTACCTCTACATCGTCTTTTGTTCTTGGACTCATATGTAATGGGTAGGTCTCTCTCTTTTTTTTTTTTTCAGTCTTTTCTTTCCCCTGCATTTCTTTCTAAAAAGGATCTCCCCCCCCTTCTTTCTTTTACCGCCTGTGGCATGTTTATTTTTAGCTCTAAAATTGCCAAGATTTTTTAATAGCTACCCAACAAGGGAGTCAGCATGCACACTGAAGGTTTTCATTCGAGCAAATTTTCCACTGGTAGTTAGTTCAAGTAACCATGGAGTCTTACTCCCTGCTTCTGTGCGGGTTTCTGTGCTGTGCTAGAAGTCTTGAAGAAAACAAACGCTTGGGTAAAATGTGAACAAGTTCCAGATGTGGATTCAAATGGAAGGAAACTTTGCAGACTGAAACTTCCAAGCAGAGGAGCATTGACTGTTCTCTGAGTACTGCCCTGAACTGCAATAAATAGCATTTTCTTTGTGGCTATGTGTTCCTTAATGAACGTTATGATCTTGACATAAATGAAGGCAAAGGTAGGACAGTTTTGCTCTGAAATACCAGTTTTTGCACTATCCATTCTTAAGCAGTTTCTTTTTCTATCTCTGGTTTCAGGTCTGGTCTCTCTTAAACAACTGGGTAAAGTGGATGAATTCTAGCTTAAGTTTTGCCCCCTCTTTGGTGCTAGGAGGGGATATATTGTTGCTAAGAGGAAGGCAGAAAAGGGAAAACTCTTGCCATTGTTTCCAGTGTGTTCCTACAACTGAAGGGCCTTCTACCCAAGTCCAGCTGGCAAAAGTCCATTTTTTTCCTAATAACTCTCTCAATACAATTGTATGCATCATCATTTTGTAGTAAAAAGTTTTCAAGTTGGGGCTCTCTTTCCTCCCAAAGCAGTTCTGAAAAAGTAAGCTAATAGATAAACTCTCATCTGGATCTTTTTGCTGTATCAGCAGTTGAATGGATTGGCATGTTTGATTCTTTAAAGTTTGCTTGAGATAGTGGTTTGTGTTTTTCAACTGCTTATTTTTATCAGGTTTCCTGCAAGACTGAAGCTGTTGGAAATGCAATCTGATAAATTGCCAGCATGAAAATGGTGCAGGCTTCTTACAGTGAGGGTTGCTTCAGCCATGTGTGGTGACAAGTGGAGAATCAGAAGAATAAAATGCTCTGCAATAAAGAACTCAGAACATCTTGCTATGATTTCAAATACAGGAGCACTGTCCAGTTAGCCATTACTGCAAATGAAGTGTAGTGAGCTTTCTGGGTGTATCCAGGCTGCTCCAACGCAAGGTGACGCTTCACTGCCAGCTGACAGTGGTCTAAGTCCACACTGCTGTCAGGAAGGATGAGTCTGTGCTTCTCTTGCCACGTGTTCTTACCCTGTTAAGGCAGAACTATCATGGTCAGTTGTACTGGTGCTCTGATCACAAGGGCTGGAGTGGAGGGAGATGGGGAAAAGCCATGCTTTGTCAGCAGCTCAGTCTGAGGTTGAACCAGTCAGGAAAACATAACCTCAGACTCTGTCAAGGTCTTGGTGCCCCTCCTCCTCTCAAGTGCAGAAAGCATGGTGACATTAAAGAGAAGTTCTCCTGGCAAGGGTGGCATGCTCCCTCACGCTATTTTTGGCAGTCCCTCCAAAACATCTGCAGTCAATCCAAGCTTTCTAAATGCTGCATTCAGTCTGTGCATGTGCAGCTGAGTGTCCTAGTGCAGCGTGAATGAAGGCTGCAGGGGGAAGGCCTGGTGCTATGGGCTTGCAGGATCACAGTGCTAGGTTGATTTCTAGCTGAAGCTTGTAAAATAGTTGCTGTGTGGGTTGAACACCAAGTAGCTGCCATGAACAGTATGACTGGTGTTTGTTGCAGGGGTTTTATTACAGGACCTGGCATGTCAACAGTTTTGATTTGGGTAGCTTTGTCTGTTTATAAATGGAGTGTTTAGTTTGTCTTCTGTGTGTTAGCGATGCTAAAGCTGCTGTAGAGACCTTTAATGGCCAAGTTTCCAAACTCTAACTGCTGTTTAGGAGGTACTTCTGAAATGTACAGTTGTATTTGTCTCTTTGGGATCAAGAATAAAAACTTACATGACACCAAGTTAACCACTTTTCCTTCTTAACAGGCTTTTTACAGGCTTCCACTTCATTTGAGGTGAAAGATTCAAGTGGTAAGGTCTGCATAATTGCTGATCTGACAGTAGCCTTCTCAGTGGAGTACAAAAGCAATGGGCAAAAAGAGGTAAGGGGAGGGGGGCATCTCATTGCTTGTCTCTAACTTTTGTTTATAAAATGTGTGGTATTCTTGCATGTGCATGGTATTTAAACTTTGAACAAATATTTAAGCATGAATACCTGCTTCAGCAAAGATTTCCCTCCCTCCCAGTCATGTTGCATCAATTTTTCTTTATTACTGATGCTGCTTCTAATTAAATGGGGTTAGCATTGCCTGAAACCACCACAGACAACATGGGTGAAATTATGTTTGTGACTGAAATTCCACACCAGTCCTACTGGTAGCTAAAATGGCTTTCACTGGAACTGTAAAGGCAAAAATGCTACCAGTCATGTTCTGGTGAACTTGGCCATACTTAAGTGGACTAATCTGGACTGAAATGATCATTGGTGTGTAGCTTTTAAACTTCCCTGAAGTCTGTAGTGATCTCGCCAAGCAAATCCGTAGCTTTTGGTGTAACTGCAGACTAGTGCAGCTCATACAGGTTGTTCCAAATCAACAGCAAAAGCCTATTAATTGACAGCTAAGAATTGTTATTAGCAAATACACTGCTTTTTGGGTTATGTTTTTGCTATCTTTACTACTGAAAAGGAATTGTTGATTATTTATAATCACACTTTTTTTCTTGTAAGCAGTAAGCTCAAAACTGTGAAGTAAACATTGACATAATACAATAAACATGACTTCAGGTGTCATGTTACTTCTCAATATGTAATAAACTCTTAAGTATTCTAGCCAAACTATATAGGCTGTTTCATTTGCTTTTGCTCTTGCTCAATTGCACTACAAACAAATCTTCAGTTCTCCCATTTTTCATGTCTAGAGTTTGCCAGACCTGATTCACCTAGTACAGAAGTATCATAATAATGGAGAGGTAGGGGTTGGAAGGGACCTCTGGAGATCATCAAGTCCACCCCTCTGCCACAGCAGGATCACTCAGGGCAGGCCACACAGGAACATGTCCAGATGGGTTTTGAAAGTCTCCAGAGAAGGAGAGTCCACGACCTCTCTGGGCAGCCTGGTCCAGGCTTTGTCACCCTCACAGTAATGAAGTTTGTCCTCATATTGAGGTGGAATCTTCTGTGCTCAAGTTTATAACCATTATTCCTTGTCCTGTTACTGAACCCTACAGAAAAGAGGTTGACTCCTTCCATTTGACACCAACCCCTCATATATTTATAGACATTAGTAAGTTGTTCTCTCAAGGCTAAACAGCCCTGGTGCTCAAGTCCATTAATTATCCGCACAGCTCTCTGTTGGACTCTCCAGTAGATCTCTGTCTCTCTTAAATTGGGGAGCCCAAAACTGGACACAGTATTCCAGGTGTGGCCTCACTAGGGCAGAGTAGAGAGGGAGTAGAACCTCCCTACACCTGCTGGACACAGTTTTCTTAATGCAGCCCAGGAGTATCTGCACGGAGTGTGAGTTTAGGGGGCAAAGAGTTCTGATATGCTGTGAGTGTGTAGTGCTTTGTCCTCAAATTTGAGAGCAATAATCTTAGAAATCCAAGTGCCAGTAACATTCTACTCACTAGATACAGGTATGTAAGCCAACATCTTACAGCATGTGTGATTGTCAGCTCTATGTTTTATAACAGTTTAAGATTTTTAAAAGGAGTAAGGAAATGCTGTTACATTATCCTCTTTTCGTGTGCTTTATTTCCTACCTCACAGTTTGCACACTTTTTTCTTCCACAAAACGCTACAGTAGAGGCACAGAGCTCATGTGGTAAAGGTAACACCTCTCATCCAGTTCTGGTATTGGGTTTTGGAGCAGGACATTCGTTAAGCCTGAATTTCTCAGAAAACGCAGCCCANAGATCTCTGTCTCTCTTAAATTGGGGAGCCCAAAACTGGACACAGTATTCCAGGTGTGGCCTCACTAGGGCAGAGTAGAGAGGGAGTAGAACCTCCCTACACCTGCTGGACACAGTTTTCTTAATGCAGCCCAGGAGTATCTGCACGGAGTGTGAGTTTAGGGGGCAAAGAGTTCTGATATGCTGTGAGTGTGTAGTGCTTTGTCCTCAAATTTGAGAGCAATAATCTTAGAAATCCAAGTGCCAGTAACATTCTACTCACTAGATACAGGTATGTAAGCCAACATCTTACAGCATGTGTGATTGTCAGCTCTATGTTTTATAACAGTTTAAGATTTTTAAAAGGAGTAAGGAAATGCTGTTACATTATCCTCTTTTCGTGTGCTTTATTTCCTACCTCACAGTTTGCACACTTTTTTCTTCCACAAAACGCTACAGTAGAGGCACAGAGCTCATGTGGTAAAGGTAACACCTCTCATCCAGTTCTGGTATTGGGTTTTGGAGCAGGACATTCGTTAAGCCTGAATTTCTCAGAAAACGCAGCCCAGTACCAAGTTGAAGAGCTAGTTTTCCACTACAATCTGTCAGATGCAACTTTATTCCATAATTCAACTACAGGTATAGTGAAAACTTCCTGTTCTTGTGTAACCCTTCCTGATGTAATACTGCTTTGTTTCTGTAAATACTGTTACATACTAATGCAAAGCAATCTTTTTACAGGAGACGTGAAGAGAGTGTCACATAAAACTACTATTCAAGCATATATGGGCACAAAATACATATGTGTCAACTCCCAGCAGATCAACATGAAGAGTGTGAATGTCACTTTCAGCAACGTTACTTTGGAAGCCTATCTCACCAATGGCACTGTCAGTATGAACAGTAGGTATCTTGTAGCAAAAAATGTACCTGGTGAGCTAAAATTTCCAGTCATAGTTTGGCTTTTTAGAAGTCCTGATTAATTAATAGTATTGAGGCAGGTACAGACTGCACTTGAATCTCTAATAGCAGCTTCTTTTAAAATGAATGGACCTGCTTCAGGTTTTTTCTGTAGGGGTGTCAGCATCTATGACTAGAAGATAGTACACTGGATTCTCGTGGCTTTTGAACAGGGATTAGGGAGCATTCCTTCTGTCCATGAGTCTTTCTGGGTGTAAGCATGTGCTGCAGTAGGTCACCTGGGCACACGGCCAGAATTCCTGGTTTTGGTAGTATCTGGAAACTTCCACGTATTATGCCTCTACCAAAGCAGGTTGAAATAGTATGTGCTCTGGGGAAAATTTAGTGATATGATGGCAGATATAGAGAGCTGGTCTGTAGGGAACATATATCTCTTCCTACAGGAGGCTTTATGTATGCTGTAACAGTGATGTTCTTTCTCTGTTGTGCTCTGTCACAAAGTACTTTTTGTCCTGATGGCTTGTATTGAAAAGCCTTTTGGAAATGTCCCTGCTATGATGGTTAGAAAGCGAACTACTCCACTGTGTGCTCATATCCTTGACTTCTGTGGCAATGCTCTGCAAACATGAAGAGCCATGCAAACTGATCACCCATGCTGTCTTAAGGAGTGGTGTCTTAAGGATCTTTGTCTTCTGGGGCAAGTAAGTCGTCGTCGTCTTCCCTGGGAAATGTAGAAATGCTCTTGATGCTGTTAATCCCATTTATGCAGCTGTTAAGTTGAAATGAATCTTAAAATTAGGGTCTTCAGTGCTGGCATGTGCCACGTGCCTTCTACAGGTGTATCTCCACCTTGTGCCATATCTCTGGAAAATGCAGGGAGTATTATCTGATGCACTGACCTCTTTTTATGGCTGCCTCTCGTGACTGGCTTCAATCTCAGTGTGTGTCATTCTCTTGATCAGTCTTTTCCATTCGGTGAACTACTTTGCAGCAAAGATGTGCATCTACATTTGTCAGGTAAAAAAACCCAAACACCCATTTTCTATTAGTCCAGTCTTCAGAGAGATCTGAGATTTAAAATATGGTATGTGTAAGTATTAGTGATGAGTTATCAGTAGGCTTGAACAGAAGCCATGATATTGGGAAAAGATGTTTTTTAACTTCTACAAAATCTTCCTACTGTGTAATACTTTTAAGACCACCCATTGTCTGTTTGCACATAGTCCTTTGGTTAGAGAAATTCAGGATTGCATTATTTCTGGAGGGTGTTTCTTATGCAACACAAATTTGTCAGCATTTGCTTTATTTTCTATTCGTAGACTTCCTTCTCTTGTTTTAGATTAATATAAATGCTGAAATTGCCATGATCACTTGGCCAGAGTTGCTTTTCTCCATCCTGTGTTATCACTGTCTTGGTGAAACTATTGATCCTCAGAACAAACGTGTGCTTTCCTGTGACCTTGGGATAGACACTGGTCTGAGTTCAAGCTGGGGTTTTTACACATTCCTATTATTCTGCCATATGCAGTTTTGTCTTTAAATTATCATAATCCCTAAGTTTTTATTACTGTCTTGGATCTGCATCCAGGTATTTTGTTTTTTTCATTCCTGTTGCACAGTGAGTTCTCTCTCCTTGTTTTGAGTGGGTTATTTTTGTTTCTTTGGAGTTTTTTCTTTGGTTGTTTTTTGAGAGAGTTAAAGAATTCTCACTTAATTTTTTTAATCTTCTTGACCCTGAAATCACATTGTTCTTTCCAGATCTCTTAATTCTTTCTGTTCTTGTAGGCTTGAGACTTCCCCTGAACTTTAGATCTGGAATTCTCCCTTAGCTTTTTTTTTTTCCCCTGCCAACTTTCATTAGAAGATATTTATGCTGAACAAGGCTCACTGATGAGGAGAAGACCCAGTATGAAGTGCATGTTTGCATCACTAGTAATGGTAACTTCTGTCAGTGTGCCTGGGAGGTAGTGACTGAGGTTATGGTGGTGATTGTCTGCACCTCTGAAGAAGAGGAGGCTTTCACTTTGTGTTGGTAGTTTTGTCAGTCACTTTTCTGAAACTGTCAGAAAAAGAAATAAGAATTTGTCTCGTCTTCAGCTCTGTCTTGAGGAGCTATTGGGAGCTATGCTGTAAATCAGTTCAGTAAAAATACTGTATTGAGACTCTGCCTGGGACAAACTTCCACTTGAAGTATTGCTTGCTTCCATCTCTGCCAACTTGAGTAAGACCTGCGTGTGTTGAGGTCTTGCAAATGGAGGAAAATTCTCCTTTGAAGTACTAAATAAAGCTGCTGTTTGGTTTATTTACTAGGAAACAATCCCATTTTGGTTCCTGAGTAGTATCAGCCTACAAAAGATAGGGTCACTCCTCCATTCATCCACCTTCCCTCCACTGACTTTCCAGAAATGGAGCAGGAATATGAAAGTGTGCTACTTTGGCATCTGTGTGACTTCAGAAGGTGTGGTTAGAGCTCCTCCTTCTCAGCCATAATTGAAAGTTAAGCTGCTTTTAAGTTCAGAGGCTATTTATTAGGTATCTAGTGTCCTTAAGATATGTACGGATTAAATTTTAGAAGTAGGACCTTTGAGTCAGAATTGAGTGCTGCTGCAGTTGCTGATGTCCTTAAAGTTGCAAGCTGTTGTCCCTGACACGTGGGGATGACCCTGGCTTGGAACATTCAAGCCTCCACAACAGTGATGCCTTTGCTATGACCTTTGGTTTTGGCCTAGATGTTCAACGCAGGAACCTTCTTATCTCTCAGATCAAGTTAAGATCTTGCTGCCAGGTGTTTGTGAGCATTCTGGCAAATAAATTAGGGTCACTGTTCTTTCTCTCTTCTGCCTTGGAAGCTGCTGGTGAACTGGATGAAAAGAGAAGGCAGTCTTACACATAGTCACTCATCTTTGTACCTCCGGTGCTGGGTGGCTACTAATGCAGGACTAAAGGGAGGGTGGAGGTGAGAGGATATAGTAGAGTATTTGCCAAAAGAAGTAATGTCCTAGAATCTTGTTGGTAAGGTTAGAAGAGCCACAGCACTGTTGTGTGGACTTGAGGTC
Source organism: Chloroceryle aenea (assembly GCA_013399075.1). Taxonomy (NCBI): domain Eukaryota; kingdom Metazoa; phylum Chordata; class Aves; order Coraciiformes; family Cerylidae; genus Chloroceryle; species Chloroceryle aenea. The sequence goes on from VWZY01007922.1 coordinate 500,227, forward strand.
CAGTAATACTTTAATGTTACTGTGGGTACTGCCAAAATCATGACCTAGTGCTCTCGCGGCCTGGTGGTCTACTGGATGGAGGGAAAGGAGAAAACACACCTCCTGGGAGGCCACTTTTAACAGTGGACAGAACTATTCCTCTGCTTCTAGCACAGGAGCACCCAGAGGGGTGACATGAAGGGCAGTCATCTCAGCCTTGTGAATACAGAGCAGGCACACTGGCTCTGCCAATATAGCGGTGTTGTCTTTACCCTGACTTGATAGCAAAGTGAAATGACAGATGTGAATGAAAGCAACCACCAAGAACTTCTGTAAATAACAGCAGAGGTGTCATTTTCATGTGCCAGCCTTTAAAAGTGTCTCAAACTTTGCTACAAGAGTTCAGGTAATGCTTTGGGCTTTTATTATCCTCTGTTAGGGAAAGCTACTTGAAATGGTGTCCTCCTTTCCCTCAAGGATTAAAAAGGTAGAGCATCCTGCAGCTTCATTTTGTTTGGTAATGACTGTTTCCCTTTCTCTGCAGAGACAGAATGTGCTGAAGATCTGGTCTCTACTACTGCTGTAGCACCTACCACTCCTAAGCAGACCACTAGCCAGGTTCCAACAACTAGCCCAGCACCAACTGCACCGCCCCCAAATCCTGCAGTTGGTAAATACAATGTGACTGGTCCAAATGGAACCTGTGTACTTGCCTACATGGGGTTGCAGCTTAATATCACTTATCTAAAAAAAGATGAAAAGGTACTTGTTTTTTTTCTTTCTTCAAAGCCTTAATTTTCTTATTTTTGAGGGAAACTTTGTAAATTATTATTGGCTAACTTTTCTTTTAAAATCCATTTCTTTATAGTACTCATCCGTGACTGTCCTTTATATGAGCTGCATAATTTGGACTAGACTAGTGAAGATTTAAATAGTTTTCTTCTACTGAAAGTGGTCACAAAGGATTTTTCCATTCAATAAGAGTACTCAACTTTTGTCATGTGCATGCAGCCATTCCACAGAAGCAGTAAATATCAAGATACGAATCCTATTATCAAAGATGCTATCTAAAGACTTTAAAAATGTTAAATAAAATACAGGAATTGGGCCTGAGGCACCTGAATGAGAACAGTGAATGCCTATTAGAAGGGAAAACTATTACTGCTTTAAAACTGGACAGGCTTGCGACTTGCTTTCCAGCCAGTACTGAAAGGGCTTGGGTTTGACTTCAGTGCTAAGAATGGTAGGGGTTGGAAGGGACCTCTGGAGAGAAGTTCAACCCCCTGCCAGAGCAGGATCACCCAGGGCAGGCCACACAAGAACAGACCCATGCAGGTTTTGAACAGTGTCTAGAGAGCTACTTGGCTGATCTTAAGAGCAGAAATGCTACATGGCTTACATAAAATCCAGCTCAAGCACAGGATCTTTCCTTCTCTTGTTGATGCAAAGCCAGCTTGGCAGCTCCAGGGACAAACCTGCTAAGCAGTAAGGCAAGGCTATGAGGTGTAATCCTGAAAGGGACTGCTAAAGACCCTCAACCAGAAACAGTGACCAAGGGTCAGCAAACTTTTATGTTCAGTAGAGCTTTGTTATACGGACCTTTGATTGCAAACTGCATTCTCCTACCCTGTGGCTTAATCTGATGTAACGAGGACAAGTGCAGGCAAGCTAATTATGGCTGCTTTTGTGTAATTGTAGTGGGATCTCGGTGATAAAGGACCTGGTGAGAAGCATGGCATCTCTATAGGTTTTAGATGCCTAATGCACTATGTGGTGGTGCAAAGAAATCTATTGCATTTATTCATGATGATGATGACTGAGAGGTAAAATCACGAGCGCTGATAGCTGGAGTGTGCCTGTACAGTAGCTAGTAGTTAGGATGGCAGCTGTGGTCTAGACACCTTAAGGGTGTGAAATTCCCTGAGGTGTGTTCTGTAGCATGGCATTCAGGCTCTGCTGGAACAGTTGATGTCTAGTATGATGTCCAGTGAGGAGGTGGCAAATAGGTTTTCCAAAGTCACGTGAGGGTCAACCAAGCTACCGCAACGTTTCTCGTTGCTTGTTTGGCAAATGCGTTTAACCCAGAGCCTTCTGCGGATACAGGGCAGTATAAAATCATGTACCATGGGCAAAGCTAAGGCATTTTGAGTGGAAGTGACTTGCAAGATGATTGTCCTTACAGGTGGTTCCCTTGATTGCTTCTCCATTATGTCCAAGTAGTATTTTACAGCTCATTACCCCTTGTGTACAGTGGTAGTGATTTATGTTTTTCCTTCTGTTGCTAGGATCAAAGATGTTTAGCATGGAGAAAGCAGCAGGTTACTGGTCACAGAAAGCTTTGTTAGTCACGTGGAGGTGCCCTTTGCTCTCTGTGCCAGGCTGGTAACTCATGTGCAGCTTGCACCGCATCTGCCCAGTCGTCTCCAACGTGGGCTGACACAGCACTCTGTGCACATGGCTACAAGCAAGCTAGAATCCAAGTGGATGTATGGTGATGTGTTAATCTCTTTAAATATCAAAATCTGATCCTTTTCTCCTCAGATGGCTTTGGATTTGCTGAATTTCATACCACATAATACAACTTCTTCCGGGACATGCAGCAACACGTCTGCCTTGCTGCATTTGACTTTTGAGAAAACAAGCGTTATCTTCCACTTTGCACTGGTAAGAGTCTCTGGACTGTGTAGGGCCTGCAGGACTTCTAATGGGGGAATACCACTCAGGGAGAGTACAAGAGAGAAAAGATGCAACGACAGGAAAGGGAGTAAATAATTCCTTTGTTTTCAATACTAGGGTTTAGAGGGCTTAATACTTGTCAAGTGCTGTGAGGAATGACTGTGTACATGTACGTATGGACACAGGCCTATGTATACACAGGGCTCTGTTTTGGATGGGAATTTCTTTTACAGTTGTATTGCCTACTCCCCAAGGCTGCTTCTCCACAGAAACTGCTTTAAAACTGTACCTGTAGCACAGGTGAGACCATTGCACCAGGCTGGTTCAGGCATGAGTGGCACTATGCCTGTGGCCTGGAAGTGCAGTCAGCAGTCTGAGGAGTGGCAGTGCCCCTTTCCTTGTCTCAGTTCCCTCCCCCTTAGGAGGTTAGGAAAGTAACCTTCCCTAAGCTGCATACCTTCTGTGGCTTTTCTGAGGTGCAGCTAAGCTCCTCCCTTAGATCTCATCCCAGTTCTGGACCGCACTTTGAAAACCTTTCTCAAAATGTGTGCAGAATTGAACCCAAATATTAACACCTTATGTTGTAAATCGCTAGCGTAAATGACAACTACTGGTTTCTTGGTTTTGTTTTGTTTTTTTAAAGAATGCAAGTAGTGAAAAATTCTTCTTGCAAGGGATAAATGTGAGCACAACTCTTCCTGCTGAAGCAAAAGGTAAGAACTTCTAACAAGTGTACTTTCAGTGACTACTCCTGTAAGTATGAAGGGTTGCCTGCATTAAAGAACGTGTTAGAAATGTTGGGGATGAATGTACTGAGTTGAAGATCTATGAGCTTACAGCACTTGCCCTTCAGGATTCTGTCACAAGACTTTCTCTTGCACAGTTCCACAGTTTGAAGCATCAAACAACAGCATGAGTGAGCTGAGAGCTACAGTAGGGAACTCCTACAAGTGCAGCATGGAGGAGAATCTCCAGGTCACGGACAAAGCCCTTGTCAATGTATTTAACGTTCAGGTCCAGGTTTTCAAGATTGATGGAGACAAATTTGGGGCAGGTAAGAAGTTTACATTTTGTGGGGGAGCCTAAGATTTGTGAAGTAGACTTTGATATAAACAATCTGTAGTCAGCTATCAGCTTGTGGGTGCTACACTTGGTCTCTGCATGCCCTGCCACAGATGTGGTGGGGGCTGACAAGATGTCTGAGTTGAGGCTAGTGTGAGAGTTATGTAAAAAGCTTTGAAATGCCTAGGGCTTTTTTCTTGTGCTCCTGAGAAGAGTTAAGAACGAACATTAACTTTCCCTCCTAACAGTGTGCAGACAGTTGCACAAAAGGGGCAAAGTTCTGGAAATTCTCTTAACACTGTCCTTTGTGAGTGGTTGAAGTCAAACAGCTAGGGGAGGAGTGGCATGGATGTATTTATGATGGCCAAACTTGGGCATAATGATGGCTTTCGAGAAGGAAAAAAGTCTTATAAAACTCTATATTGGGCATACAAGTAGTACTAGAAAGGCTCCATCTTTAATGATCACAGTGGACTTGGCTTCCCTTTGGTTGTTGGCAAGCTAAGCTAGAAGTTAACTTGAGCCAGCTCTATCTTACATGCCAAGAGCAGAAGCTTGAAGTTCTAGGTCTAGCCATCATTTGGTGCACTAATGCCTAACGTGGATCTTTTTCTCTCTCTCCAGTGGAAGAATGCCAAATGGATGAAAATAACATGTTGATCCCTATCATAGTTGGTGCAGCCCTTGCTGGTCTTGTTCTGATTGTTTTGATTGCTTATTTGATTGGCAGGAAGAGGAGCCATGCTGGATATCAAACAATTTAATGACTTGCACTGAAATCCAGTGTAGATGAAAAGCAATTGCAAGAGCTGGGGAAGAAAAGCCCTCACTTCCCCTGAGCTAAGGTTGATATTGTAAGGGAACATCTTTTCTTGCAAATTGCTTCTTCTTTAAAGTCTGCTTTATTAAATGTGAAATCATCTTGCAGCATTTAACTATGCACAAAAATAACTTCTGAAAATTCTGGTGTTTAATTTTGCTAACTAGTTTAAATATTTACCCACTTAGAAACGAGCTAAAAGTTTTTAAGGGTGCTTTTTTTTTTGGAATTGGCATAAGGTCATGTCAGGTGAAGATACCAGAGAGGGATGTTGCTAATTCACACTGACTCAGTTTCAGAACTCGTAACAAAGGGAAAGGTTCATTCTTTATACTGCTGCCATCCAGTGATGGTGTTAATTATACTGATGATGCTTTTAAAAGAAATCAGTAACAACTGACAAAATGGAAATGGAAAATCTGAACTCCACCTTGTCTGTTAGGTGTGTTGGTTTTTTTTACTAAGCTTTAAGCTCAGTGCCTGGCATATGCAGGGTGTGAACAATGCAATACTCAAACCTTACAGGAACTCTTTATGAATGGATAACTCCCCTGTTTGATATTTTTGATGCTATGCCAGCTTGTTAGGAGCTGGTACTTTTTTAAAATGGGTGTTGTTTTTATTTACTTTTTTTTGTAAAGTGATTTCAGTCTGCTGTTGGAAGGTCCAGAGATCCTGTCACTGCACACGTGTACAGTATAGATCTTGATCTGCTGATTCTCTTGCTTTAAACTTGGCTGGGGGGTTGTACACTTTAAGGATCAGTTCTTATGTATGCATTGCCTGTAACAATGCTAATAAAGACACTTTTTTTCTGTATATCTTAGTGGTGCTGATCACTCTTAAACATTTGACCGTTTGGTGAGCGCCGAAGTCTTGGTTTGGCTCTACTTGGGAAGGATTAAACAATTCTTAGTGTGGAGTCACATGAAACAAGTTGTTGCTCTGTGGCACAAAGGTGAGGTTTAACTGTGTGAGTATCTGCAGAACAGTCCCTTGTTTTGGACTTTGTGCTTGGAAACTGGGGAAGCTTCTGTGTGAGCAACCTGAGATTGGGAGAAGTTAACTCTTCCCTTAAATTGCTGCTTACTGAGAGATGTCAGTATTTTGGTCTGCCCTGCTAAGCATTTCTTTCTGAAAGTGCTGCTGAGGCACTTGATGGATAAGGAGTATAAATGACACAGTGTGGTTTATTTTGAACTTGGATTCTTACCCCAGAGTAGGAAATGCATGTCTGCTGAGGTCTATGGGTGTGGTGGTGTGCTGGAAATGAACATTTGTGTTTAAAGCTTCCTTGACTCCCATGTCTTAGTGTTAACTGTACCAGCTATGCAGGGCAGGAACCAAGGCCCCCTGACTGGCAGAACTGAGTGCGTGGCAGCAAGGACCATCTGCCCTTCTACCCTGAGGGTACCTACAAACTGTGGATGTTGCTAGTGGTGAAAAAACTTGTATTTCTTAATGCCTGCTGATGTACTAGAAGTGTGGCACTGCTACTGTCTTTATAATTCAGTCCTCAAGGAGAAAGGAGTCTGTCTAGTACCATAAAGGACAGGATAGTTTGGAATCACACTTGTCTAGAAAAGCACTCATCTACAGGAAAGTTTGTGTGGCTTCCCACCCTGCTAAGGAATGAAAGAAACTCATTCTGCAGGGGAGTCAAAAAAACCCAAACCAAAACAACAACTTTCCTTGGCAAAGAATGAAGCTAGCTTGAAGTAGAAGCTGAAAAGGAGTGTGGTGGTAAAAGGTGAGGTTTTTAACATTATTTTAGCGGGGAGAATAGAAAGCACAAATTGTGGGTGTATCTTCAGTCTGTCATCTCCCTTCCCCAGCAGGGAGGAGAGGAAAAGGCTTTGGCCACGAGAGGGCTCTATGAGGACAAGCAAATGAGGACCCCGCGGGGCTGGAGCAGGACAGGGCTGCTGCTTCCCTGCCTTCTGCCAGTGGGAGGATATTTAGGCCTGGGTTAAGGTACAGCTTTGGAACGGCCCCATGCCTCGCCCTGTCAAGGAAGGAGTCTGCTTGTGTTTACAAGTGCTCCTCCCAGCATTTTTTGGGACATGGGGATGGGGATATAGCACCTGTAGTGCAACCTCAATACACCAGCACAAAGTACAGCATCCCTTGCACCATGCTGCTTTCAGATTTGAGTCAAGTTACTCGTTCCCTGCTGTGGTAGAGCTATAAAACTAAATAATATTGAGTGGTTACAGAGGCACTTTTGCTTTCTGCACCTGTTCCCTGCTGCCTTTACCAGAAGAGATGATATACATTGTGTGGAGTACTGGTAGCAAAGCTAAAGATCACCTTCCTCACTGCTGTCTTGCACTGCACCTTGCCCTCGTACTGAGTTCCTTAAGTGATAGCAGTGAGGAAAAAGGAACATGCATCTACTTGAGCCAACTAAGGGCAGTCAAGACTGAGAATTGTGTATTTTACTCTCTTCACATCCAGAAACAGGTTCTGACAAATTAAATTAATTTATTTGGTACAAATGATAGTGATGTCACAGTTAATACAGTAGGATGGATATGTAACTTTATATACCTGTTTTCTTTTAACATTACAAAATGCCCTGAAAAGACAAGGATGGTGGCTGCTGTTTTTTAAAGGAGCTTCCTAACACTGATCACGTTCTACTCTGAAAACACATAAATCCTTAAAAAAAACAAACAAACCAAACAAAACCACAAGCACAAACCCACCCATTCCAGTTATCAAGTCTGACATAACAGTATGAAGTGTTAACAACACTTACTTGAAAGGCGGGAAAAATTGGTCAAGTGTCAGTTGACTCATGGAAAGCTTAAAGTGTGCTTTAGTCAGTGCAAATAGAGGAATGTGTCAGTTACTGTAGTGTCTTGACCACCTGGTTAAGTCTGGTGAGTTATCCCTGAGAAAGCAACTTCTCCCTACACGTCTCTCGGAGTTTGGTGATTGTTGCCATGGACAAACTTCCAGGGTCTGTGAATATTTTCTGGGGGCAAAAGGAGAAAATTCATAGTTAAAATGTTGGCTTTGGACAACATGCTGGAACTCTTATCTAATTCAAATCCCTGCTTTGATACCTATCCTGTGAAAATGCTTAGTGCTGTCCAGCCTCCTTGTAACAGGGTTGCATCTTCATCTCCTTTTTGGTAAAGACACAGTAAACCTGCAGCTCAGAGCAAGGAGCACACATGCATGAACTAGTCTGTACCTACTGAAAAAAATCACTCAGTCCCTCCCCCTACTGCCTTTGCTCTTTACTGCCCTGGAAAGCCTGGCAGAGCAGTGTGTGGATGTAAGAATTTGAGGCATGCCAAGTGCTGTCACACACCTGTACATTTTTTGCTTGCTTGCTTTGACTTGTTACTCGAGCAATAGATTGGTTTCCGCTACTTCCTCTACGTCCTAAGACTAAACAAAGCTATGAAGCTTGCTGCAAGTTTATGCACTTTAAGATGTGGGGGCCCCAACTAATTGACAGCTTTGGAGCTGAGATTGTAAGATGTGCCAGTTCTGAACAGCAATCTGTTAAAGAAGCCTGCATGCCCTTAACTCCAAGCTTGTTTGGGAGGAAGAAGGCATAAAATAGCCGACTGTCATCACCTCTGGTGTCTGTACTGTTGGTAAAAACCCGAACAACCACATCCAAACTCAGAAGTATCTGTTTCAAAGTTGCATAAGAACCTAGCCTACTTACTTGCCTTCAAAGCCCCCTCACTCCAGTAACCAGTGCAGTTAAAATAAACTGGTGTATTCAGGGTAACTGCAAGAAAAGGGGACTTAGTTTCCCAAAACAGTTGCTGTAAAATGTAACAATTCATAACGGGGAGGGGGGAGGGAAACAGTCCTGCAAGGACAAGTGTCTGTGAAACCTCTGAGCTGATATTCTCCTGGCAGTTTACATTTAACAAACACTTTATAGACTAAGAAAACCCCTCAACTATGTCCCTTCTAAATTAAAGCTGTACCTGCAATTTATTTTTCTTTTGCTCCTTTAAATAAGACTCGCAAACAAAAGTCAGTTAAACATATTTTTTCTTCTATGTGAGCAAAAATGCAACCCATGAATGAGATGCTGTTGTGGACAGACCTATGCACAGAGCTCTGACCTGAGCATGAAATTCTTTTCAGGGTACAAGTCAACTACTGGGATGTAGCTTTGTGCACACTTAGCAAACAGTGACAGTGGAGTTGGCCAAGTGATTTATGGCAGACATGCTCCTGTTATGCTTTGGGGTTTTTTTGCAGCTACCATCTTTTACAATTCCATCTTCTGAGTTAAGCTCTAAATCTAATCTTCCATACATATTTGGCACCCAATTTACAAGAACAATTCTTAGTTTGCAGATTGTTATAAAACTTGGGTACTCAACTTCATGCCTTTTTATTTTCCCCCCCCGGAAGTAAGCACTTGGTGTTACCTTCTGTTCCAAACAGAATGCTTTCTATTCTGGTGCTATGAAGATTTCTTAAAGGAAATTTAAAATTCACTTGGTGATTACTCTGCAGTGCTCTCTTACAACTCAGCTGAAAAAAAGCCCAGGAACACCATTTCTCATCAGACTTCCTACCTTAGCTGGGCAGCTTAAGGGCAAAAAGAATTTTTTTCCCCTGTATGACCGGTAACATGAAGGGATTGCTCTCTGTATATGTAGACTATTTCTTTCAAAAAATTCTTAGCAAGGTTTGAGTTTCTTAAATAAAAACATAGTTTGTCCTTCCTGCATTTCCCATAGATCCATTTTTCCTAAATGTATCCATTCTTTTGACTGAGCAAAACCTGCCATTATTTCCAGCAAGTCCATCTTGTTTTTAACTTGTGACAGAAGCTGCAGAGAATTTACCTGCATGAAGCTGTGACACTCTGTTACAAGTGGTCCTTTGGTGATCTGCTTAAATTTATCACAAATGTCAGGGAAATTGGTGGCTTCCAAAATAAAAGCTTGGTGTTGTTTAATTAACGTTAAGGCCACACGGAAAATGATCTTTGACCCTTCATAGAACAAACAATCCCATATTCGGAGCACAGTCTGCAGGAAAGGAGAGAATTCAGATTACAGCTTCGTGATTTCCAGCAGGTAATTATTACTAAAGCAGTACAAATAAATTACTGTAAGGGTATAGTAAGAGAACTTTGTTACCATTTACCTCTACAGGCAGAATGTCAATAAACAAGCAGATAAACCAGCGTGACACCACTAAGGTCCACATGACTCCATGTCTTTCCATCAGCTCTGCCACAGCTGGAACTTTCATTTTCACAAGTTCTCCAAGGACTTCCTGATCGGTTTTCAGGCCCAACATTGCAGGACTGTAATAATCTTGGGAGAGAAGAAAATAAAATTCAGGAATGTGGGTGTGGTCTTTCCACAAAATTGAGAATATCTGGTGCAGCTGAGCATATAAAAGCCTGGTGAGCCCTATGGATCCCGAGGTGAAGTAAATGAAGTAAATGAAAGCACTCAGCAGGGATGTCTGCACTGCGGTCGTACAGCAGGTCGGTCGCCTTCAGCCGAGGCTGCTCCCTCTGCACAAACACTTCATTCATACCTACCGAAGGATCTTCTTTCCCTCCGATGTTTTTTGGCAACTCATTCTTCCTTTCCAAGGAAGGATAACTGAGGTAGTTTTTAACTGCTGGTTTAAACTTCAAAAGTCTTATTAATATTTAAACAGCTCAGTATAAGCACCACCTCCTTTGTTCTGTGTGTGCGTGGGGACTGTGCACCTCCCCGTCCACACAGCACCCAGCCAGGTTAAAAAACCCAAACCAACTGGTAGCCTTGAGATTGGGTCAGCTGAGCAGGGATGCTGGAGGGCAGATACCACTTCTCCTAGAGCACGACCTAGCCATTAAGTTAAGCATTTATCTCTTATTTTATTCTCAGCCAAAAAACACCCCACTTTTCATAGAATAATCCCAAAAGGGGGTGAATGACAGATCACTTGTGCAACATCTCTTCTTAACTTATCTACAAGACAGGGCTTGAAACTAGACCTCCATCTCCCACACTGCTGGTCACTGTGCCAAACTGTTACACCCCAAATTAAGAGCAAAGGAGCACAGCAGGACTTGGTCTTTAAGGAATCCATCTTTTGGGTTTAGGTGTTGACAGAAACCTTTAAACTGGATGTGATGGCTCTGGCCCTGGGAAGCAATCTTTGATCGCTCCTTAGTGCTTTGCTGAAAGAAAGAACTGGTAACACAAGCACCTTTGTATGTGTTTCTTTCCTTGGCTGGTGCTGGGAAGCTGCAATTCAGGTATCTCTGACTCAGCTGGTTTCTGCCAAGCTTCCCAGACACACACAGTGTAGGCCAGCGGCTCACATCAAGGTGAGGGAAAAAACAAAGTCTGAACCTCCCAATGCTCAAATAAGTTTAAGATGATGTCCAAATTATGCAGTACGTTTATAACCACTTTTATTTCTCTAATAAAACCACAAGAGCAGTTTAATATCTGCTCTTTTCTGTGTCAAAGGTCTTCTGGAACAGCCTTCCCACTCCAGAAGCTATTTGCTCTGCCTTTGTCCTGTCCAAACTGCAAATCATCTACACGAGTTTTTATGGTACTAAGGAGCATCACATTCAACCTTGAGGAATCTAGCTGTTTGTTATCCTCATTTTCTTTGTTCCCACTGCAGAATGATAGGAAAAACTCCTCTACAGGCCCAAGAGCCACCGCCACTAGATGCATTCCTTTAACCATTTGCCTTTTGATTCCCTGTAGGGAAAGCATGGAGAGCTAAAGCACAAGGAACCCCATGAAAAAGTGTACTAAAAGCAGAGTCACACCAGGACCTCAAAGCCAATACAGAAATCCTCTCTTTCCACATACTGTTTTAGCATTGTGCTCATTTGTGACCTGGAATGCAGGTGAACAGTAACTGGCTGAGCAAACCTTTTCTCAAGTGTTGCTTTAACATAAGTGAAAAAACAAGGAATCACATTTCAAAGCAGCCCCCTTCCCATACATCCACAAACCTTTTTTTTTTAATTCCCCCTTTTTTTGTGCTCCCAAGACATGTGAATACTTAAAACATCTTCAGGTTACCATGGGCGAGTGTCCTGGGAAGGCAGGACAGCAGCCCACAGGCTCTCTGCTCTGCTGCACTCATCCGATACGCTGAAATGAACAGCGGCTGCTATTTTTAATGTGTACAGCAAAGTGTAAATGTCAGGATCCCAGGGAGAACACCACCAGACACCCACCCAGCTTTTTGAGAGCTGGCGAGTAAAAAGTTAACAGCCAGGCAGCTTGGCTACATCACTCCTTGAGTTACTGAAGCAGCAAGCAGCCGGGAAGCCTCGGTGTACATTAACATTTTGTTCAAGTTCGTTAGATTGGACTGCTGGTCAGAAAGGAAAAAGGAACTATTCATCTATCTGGGGCAGCCTCCTGCTGCTCCCTGTGGAGAAGGAGCAGCTCCCATGTGCCCTGATACACAGCACTGCATCGTTCTGCCCAGTGCTGCTGCAAAACAAGCGGCAGGAGCCATTAACGATTTTATGCAAATGCCAATAACTGAGTAGCAGGGCTTTTTTTTTCCAGGTTATTAGCTACTGGTTCACAAGAGAAAGAAGTTACAATAAACAATCTGCATCCAAGACATTTTTATATGTAATTATTATATATTATAGTTTAGAGTGGGTATTAATTATAATTATTACCTGTAATATGCAATTAGTTAGCATATAATTTTACTGTATATATATACACACATATACATTTATGTATAAAAGTATGTATAAAATTAGCTCCTTAAATGAGGAAAGCCACGTTTCCAGTCCTCCTGAAACATTCCTGCAGGACCCCGTATCTGGCCCGGGGTAGGACACCACCGTACAGCTCTCACATTACCTGGGGAGGGCAGCGTTGCCCCTGGAGGGGAGCCAGGCCTCCAGGGACAGCCACTCCAGAACACCCGCACCCTGCCTGGGACCTGCACCAAGGCACTGGGGTGATGCAGCTGTAGCCAGAACTACTCTGGTGAGTCAGAAGAGGATCCAGCATCGTGCTCAAGCCACCTGTCATGGTCTGTGTCTGCTCTCACTAGGGAAAATGCTCTGTGACTTTGTTCGGTACTACATTTAACTGCTCTGTTCTTACTTGCTTGGGATGCGCAGTCCCTGAGCCTTCTGGAAATGTCCCCTCAGCAAAAATCCTGCAGCTCTCCCTTGCTGCAAATGTTTCACTGTGTGCCCTATTTTCCTAATCTTTTATAATTGGCTGCTCTGCCCAGAATCTTTCCCTGAAGTCAAGATAGCCTTGTTTATAAACAAGTCTCCAGAAGCCTAACCCTCTCCCACACCACAAAGCTGTTTTCAAGATACTCTGCAGCAAGTGATTTTTCACCTGCCATCAAAATACATTAGCTTTGTGTTCCTTTCATATCTTAGGAATTATTTGAAATTTCTAGATTTGCATGATCCATATTTAATTAATGTATTCATTATTTCTTCCTCCCAATAATCTGTCAAAATACTGAACAGCTGATGACCCAGAACAGACCCAAGTCAGTAACTGTTCCAACTCTGTCACTAAGTAATTAAAAAATATATATATAAATCATAGGTAGGCTAATTATACAGTGTGTCTATTGATCTAGGCTGGTTTATAGGAATCCTCCTGAAAACCATGTGGCCAGATTGCTTCCTTTTATTCCTCAAGTTGTCAAACGGAAGCGATAACGTTAACGCTCGAGTGAACACACGCTACATTATTTTTCATTGCATCTTCTGGAAGGCAACAAATACAATACTGTATTATAGATTATTATGATTATATTATTAAATTCCAGAAAAGTGTCTAGGTGAAAATTAAGTTCCCCAATACAAAACTCCACATTTCCAAGCTCTTTTGTAAACTGGCCCTGGGCTTTCCTTCATTTCCTCTCAGCTTTCCATTGTCTGTTGCTTACCCACATGACGTGCACCCGCTTTGCCTACTCCCTCATTCCTGGTGCCCACCTATGGATCTTGGACACCTTGCTAAGCTTAGGAGGGCCTGAGAGTGTAGCAGAGGGCCATGCAGGCAGCACCCCACATGGAATTCACCCCACCAACCGCCCCTCCCTCATCAAAGCCCTGACCCTGAACCGCAGCACAGCCCCAAGGCTCTGCCCGGGTCATCGGCTTCTCTTCCCATTGGAGTCCAGCAGCAAAAATGAAAAGCTGGCTTCACCAACTGCCAGGTATTTTATTGCTACCGAACAAACACCCCAGGTGACTGAAGGGACTTTTTTCTTTGTTTAAAAGGCTTTCTGTCACTAACACTGCACAGACTATGACAGACTGTCACTGAGCTCGAAACCTGTCCTAGCTCAGCATCTGGCAAAGAGAGATTCCTTAAACTGCATTTCACTGTCTCTCTATCCCAACAGTTCTCACCTCTCCGAGTCCTGCCAGGATGGCCAGGACCAAGACAGAACTGCCTGTTTGTGCTCCAGAACAGTAATGAGATTTGCAGGAAATAAGGATAAAGCTTGGAGGGACTGTACGACCTTGTTCTCCGTTACAAATAGATTAAGAGGTTCCAAAAATAAGTTTAAGAAGCAGTTACCCCTACAATTAATTACCTCTAATTGCAATTAATTAATTACCTCTACAAGTCAGAGCTGCAGAAGTTAAAAAAGAATCCTTTACGTCTATTGTGCATATGTCAGGTTAAACAGAAATACTCCTGCAACAGACTGATTCTTAGCGTTACAGAAATAACCCAAGACGAGACCTCAGCTCTGCTGCTCATCTTCCAGCATTTCTAACTATTATTTCAAGAGCCTGTGTAACCCAGCTTGGGACAAACAGAGTTATTTGTCTCGGTGATCCAATTTATTCAACCAAACTGACAAACATCAGCTGGTTTAACTTTTGTCACAGCCATGAGCAATGTAAAGTATTTTATTCACAAGAACATTTATAGTGTCCATGAGAGCCATGGCAGGGGGGAGAATTAACACTCTCTCTCCTCCCCCAAACAAGCAAAAACGTTTAGTTCTTATACCAATATGCAATATTCAAAAATGTCTCCTTGCTTTAGATGCACACTACCATTTGGTACCAGACTTCACTGGAATCCAGAAGACAAACAGAGTCAGCCTCAGTGCTGGAAGGCAACAGCCAGCATTGCCATGACCAGAATTGGCCAACCTGATGAAAAGCGCTCAGTGCTGCACTACAAGTCAAATCAGAAAGAGATTCTGCCACATGCCATTGAGAGAAAAAAAAATCCTTTCCAGTAATCCTTTACTATACCACTTATCTGTTTGCCTGTGACTAAACACAGGGGATATTTTAAATAACCTTGGCAGAGTAAAGCCTTCCTTTCCAAAAGGATACGCTATCGTAGCTGAGTTTATGAACACACATGGAATGAGTCTCATCACTTCGGTTACACAGAGGTCAAACTAGATTATGATAGCAGTCCCTTCTCACCTTCAGAGAGTCTCAATACCATTTACCCCATTCCTACACAATGTATTGACTCTCTCCCTCTCCCCGTCAGCAACCCTCAGCCTGCTTTGTCCAAGAAGACACAGCAATGTTCTCCTATTTTATTTCTACTGTGAAATGGTCCAAAAAGGTGCCACAGGTCTTCTAAGAATCTACATCGTGAGCCTGGCATAAAAAGACAACCTGTGTTTGGGAGGAAATCAGAAAGTCACAACAGGAAATAGGGGAAAACCAAAAGTACTGCCAATTCTTTTTGCAATGTCAGGCTAAAGCAACTGCCTGCAGACGTGCTGGCCAAAGTGATATCCTGCAGATAGGGGTTAAACAGGAGGCTGAACTCTTCACAATGGTATTTTTAAAACATAAGTTGATAATCTTTCAGGGAACTGGGGGGGAAGTAAAATATAACAAACTAACCCAAAACAGGCTCAAGCAAGCCCAATGAATTCTGAATGGCTGAACTCCCTTAAAAAAAAAAAAAAAAAAAAAAAAAGAGAGAGAGAATGCAAGCATTTTACAAATGCTTATTGGTTGTGATACTGAGGGTACGCAAAATGTAGAACAATAGCACTATGAGAAATTATTTACTATGGCCACCTTTTCAGCAAGCACAAGAAGGCACTGCTTGATTGCTTCTACATCATCCCATCTGCCTGTATTCACCTTTTGCTTCTGATCCCAAACTCAGAAAACAGATCCTGTGGAGCAGAAGGAGCTCCTTGGCTTCCTGTTTGCATTTCACACAGCAGGGCTGGATTCTGAGCAGATGTAGTAGCTACCATTTGGAAACTGAAGAAAGATGCTCATTAATTATAAAGACAATGGAAAGAAAGGCAAAGATGATAGACCTCCAGACAGCACAGAAGGCAGAGTTGAAATACAAACAAACAAATCAATAAGAATCCTTTCACAGTAACCTCTCAGAGAAGCAAAGCGAAGTTAGAGACATCTTAGCACAAATGTGACTTTCAGACATTCTAGGTATGGAGGATGAAACTGGCTAGGTCTTTCATTTATTTATTTTTAAATACTACCTCTTTTCTCTGCTGCTCAGCAGAGGCATTTGCATCATTAAAAACTAGTAAAGTCACATTTACCAAAATATTACCACACAAACATTGCAAAATACTGCTGGCTAATTCTCGGTTCTTCTCTCTGCCCTCCTCTTCGTATCCACCACCACTGGAACTCTTCCTTTTGTGGACAGTGGTTTTTTCCCAGCATCAGGGAGCTGACAGACACCAATAGACATGGGTTACTCACCCCTCGGGTGTTGTTTGGCCTGGCTCCAGTTACTACACTCCATGAACTGCACCAGTCTAAAGAGGCAGGTGCTTTGGAGAAGGCTACAGCTTACTGGGTTGATGATGGTCCCAGAAGTCAAGTCTTTTAATTCACAAAATACTTTGACAGACTGTTAACATGACTTTCCTCAAATGGAGAGGAAATTCAGATTACCACAGATGCTTATCATGCTTGTAGAGGAAAGAAACCTTTTGTTTTGGGGTTTTGTTTGTTTGTTGGTTTGGGGTTTTTTTGTTGTTTTTTTAGTGAGTTTACAATTGTACAGTGACTTGGTGACTGCTGACTTCAGCTGAATAAGGATTCCTGTATCTGTGGCTTAATTCCTCTATGGGATCAGGAAGAATAGCTATTTTATCCTAACACAGCCCGTATATTCTCTGGCACTTGAGAAGAATCCCAGCATTACAGTTTGTTCAGGTCTTTACAAGAACGTTACGGTCACACCATGGGAACTACCAACCACGTTACTTAAAAGACTGGGGCAGAAGCAGGAGAATTATAACAGAGAGCCAGGAAGATATACGGTTCTGGGCTGATATGTGGAGAGGGAAACCAATCCAGCCCTTCAGTCTGAAAAAAAAAGGGGAATGAAAGACACAATCCTTTTACTTCAAGCTTGAAGTAGCTAACAAGAGAATTAATCTTGAAGGAACAGGTTTTAAAACTGTAAGAGGAACAAATGAGACTTATATAGAATCATAGAATGGTTTTGGTTGGAGGGAACCATTAAAGGGCATCTAATCCAAGCCCCCTGCAGGGAACGGGGACATCTGCAACTAGATCAGGTTGGTCAGAGCCCTGTCCAACCCGATCTTGAAGGTTTCCAGGGATGGGGCACCTACCACCTGTGCCAGTGTTTCACCAACCTCATTATAAAATATTTCCTTCTTATATCTAGTTGGAAACTCTCATCTTTTAGTTTAAAATCATTACCCCTTGTCCTGTCACAACAGGCATTGCTAAAAACTCAGTCCCCATCTTTCTTATAAGCCCCCTTTAAGTACTGAAAGGCTTCAATGAAGTCTCCCTGGAGCCTTCTCTTCTCCAAGCTGAACAACCCCACCTCTCTCTGACTTTCTTGATGGATATCCTTAACAGCACCAATCCCAGTATGGACCCCTGAGGGACACCACTTATCAGAGATCTCCATCTGGACATTGAGTTGTTGACCGCTACCCTCTGCATGTGACCATCCAATCAATTCCTCATCCATCTAACAGTCCACCGATCAAATCCATCTCTCTCCAATTTAGAGAGACAGATGTTCTGGGTGACAAATTCAAAGGCTTTACAGAAGTCCAGCTAGACAACAGCCATAGCTCTTCTCTTGTCCACTGATGTAGTCACATAGAGGGCCACTAGGTTGGGCAGGCAGGACTTGCTCTTGTGGAAGCCTTGCTGACTGTCTTGAATCACCTCTGTCCTCCATGTGCCTTAGCATAGTTTCCAGGAGGACCTGTTCCGTGATCTTCCCAGGCACAGAGGTGAGGCTGACGGGTCAGCAGTTGCCAGGCTCCTCCATTCCACCCTTTTAAAAATGGGATGCAAGGTTTTCCAGTCACCAGGCACTTCAGCTGACTGACACCATTTTTCAAATATCATGGAGAGTAGCTTGGCAACTACATCAGCCAGTTCCTTCAGGATATTGGGATGCATCTCATCGGGTCCCACAGACTGCTGCATGTTCAGGTTCCTCAGGTCTTCACTTACAGTGGGAGGGACTNGTCCTTGAAGAGATGGAAGTCTGCATTCTAAAAGTCCTGACTTTACTCCTCACCTGACCAATATCCCTCATGACTGTTACCTCCACCAGTGTGTGATCACCGCAGCCCAGTCTGCCTCCAATCGATGTCACCGATTAGCTCACTTGCACTGGCTCAGTACTGCATCCCCTCTGGTAGGGGGGCCTATTACCTGCCTGGATTGCCTGCAGCACTACTTTTCCAGCAGCTGTTGTGGTGGGTGAAGTCCCCCAGAAGGATGAGAGCCTGTGAGCATGAAGCCTCCTGAAG
Source organism: Chloroceryle aenea (assembly GCA_013399075.1). Lineage (NCBI taxonomy): Eukaryota > Metazoa > Chordata > Aves > Coraciiformes > Cerylidae > Chloroceryle > Chloroceryle aenea. Next base: position 518,522 of record VWZY01007922.1, read on the forward strand.
CTGGAGTAAGAATGCTTCATCAGTAGGCTCCCCTTGATCAACCACAAGGTTTGCTTTGTTGCCTTGGTCTCTAATTCTTACATATAAGCATTAAACCTGCTCATGGCTGTTCTTCAGGGACAGCTCTTCATCCTCTATCCAGTCCTTGTCATACAGGACAATGCCTTCACCCCTCCTTCCCTGCTTGTTCCTCCTGAACAGCCTGTAGCTGTCAAAGTTTGCACTCCAGCCATGGAATTCATCCCACCAAGTTTCAGTAAGGGCAATCAGGTTGTAGATTTCCAGCAGCACTGTGGCTTCAAACTCCTCCTGTTGGTTGCCCATGCTGAGTGTGTTGGTGCAGAGGCACCTCAGCTGGGCTGTCAGCCATGTCACCTTCTTAGAGGAACACCCCTTAATTCCTTCAAGGTATTTCCCCCAGTGTTTCCTTGCTGGCTCTTGTTACCTCAGGACACCCTGGCCCATCTCTGTAAGACTTCAAGTGTGCTGCAGTGTCCCCAGCATGCCTCAGAGCAACAGGCTCACTTCTCCACTAGCCATAAATTGAAAGCTTAGCAAAGCATTCAAGTCTTCTGAACACAAGACACATGAAACAAGTACTCCTTGGATATATTCACTACCGAAGGAGAGAGGATGCCCTGTCTGTATATGACATTAACAAAACTATATTCACATTTGAGGCAGGAGGTTGAAGAACTGAAAAGGACATGAAAGAAAGGGTAAAAACACTAGTTAGAAAAATTGAGCTCAATTTTTTATGCAATTGAGCTCAACTTCACTATTTGTAGAATTTATGCAAGGAAAATGAAAATATATTATGCTTCTCACTGTCAAAGTGACATATTCAAGAAGAATGCATTACTAACATTGTAATTCAACATGCAAAGCCCTGTCTGACCGTAAGAAGGTCAAAAAAAATAATATATGCTATGAGGAATGTAATAAGCTACTCACTTCAGCTTTGCACCTCTGCTGCTTGAATTATGCAGTTAAGTCAGCACAATCTCTTTAACATGGAGACAGCTCTGTCACAACTACAGTTTCAACCCCAGATGTGCACATTAGTGCTCTCAGCTAGAGCCATTAGCTAAAACTAAACAAAACCCCCCAAACCAAACCAAATAAAGCATCATCCAACATGGCTATTCTGATAAAACATAAAGCACAAGCTAAGTAAGCTTTGTGCTGCATGCTAAGGCTCTGCTACTAATTTGCTTTCCACACAAACAAAAAGAAAAAACAAAGGGGGGGTTGGGGACAGGACACATACCTCTTGCCTCAAACCCACACTTCTGTGTTTTCACCATTCTACACACTCTTTGTACGCAGTGCCAGGGAATTCTACTTTTGACCAGCCATAACTGAGAAAAGATTTCATTTGAAAAGTTTATTTTGCTCGTGGCCTTTGAGATAATCAGGCTAAGGCACTGCCTGCACAGACAGCCAAAGGCCACAGTCCACCCTCCCACCAGCAGTACCACAGAAGGCCTACTGAAGATAGCTCAAGTTGAGCATAATGAAATAAGTGTGATATAAGGCTTGCCTGACAGAAGGGAAGAGCCATACTTGGCTTTTTCAGGTGGGATAAGTCAATTAGGTCCTGCTTCCAGTGTAAACACAGCCATAGCAGGGAAGATGATATTCTTCACCATTTTTAATTGCTATGGGTCCTTCTGCTGCATTGCTGAAACTTTGCATGTTTCCTCACAAAAGACAACGTGTATATTCTTGTCTAAGCCAGAAGTTTCCTGTATATCACAAAACTGTAAGATTTCTACCCAGCTACCTGAAGTACTACCTACTAAATACTGAGATGGCTCTTTTACTGAGGAGGCCTTTGGCTGGAGGGTTTTGGGGTGTGCATATACAATACATGTAGGAAATAATTTATTCCAAATGTCTAAATATATGTATTAAAGAAGAAATCCATCAGTTACTTCCTTCTTGTCCAGCTCCCCCAAATCCCTGAGCACTTCAGATTTGTAAGTAATAAGCATTTCAGGCTTATGATGGTTTCTAAATACAGGCACATGATGACTCCTACATTCCATCTTCAGCTTAACAGGACACTGCATGCTTAACTCCTAGGTAAATACAACCGACCTCTAACGTTCGAAGATTAATGCTCTCATCGTGGCTGCTGATTAACAGGAAATCATGGTGGATGGAGTCCCATCTATCCAGACTCCACATTCAGCCTACCAGCCAGGCACTCCTCTCTCCTACTGGTAGACGGGATGTCCTTCAGAGGCATGCACTGCAATAACTTCTCATGTGATCACAGAACTCTAGGGATGAGTGAGAACTTTGCCAGCTCATGGCCTGTAGCTGGGTGCTGCCAGAGGAGGAAGGTAAGCGAACAGCTCAGAACAGATTGATCTGCTGAAATTTTCTGGGTTGGTATAAAAAAAGGTTGGTTATCAAAAACTGCTTTGTAAACATAAGCTCATGCATGTTATGCACAGCCTTGCAAGGAGCTTTCCACACAAAAGGCACATGCCTGTGCTGCTCAGGTCTTCTCTGTGAAAGGACATGCTTTTTATCACCACTAGCCTCCTTCACAGGCTGCAAATTCAGCTCAATATTACTACTATTTAGGTCTAGACGTATCTTTTACCTGCACAGATGAACAAAACACTTCATGTGAAATGAAATTCCACTCCCCTTTGGAGAAGTGGGTCTTAAAAGACACAGCTTCCCAGTCAGGTCTGCATTCAGAGGTTCCCTGGCAACACCCAGTCAGGGTATCAAAATAAATTTGGCTACAACAACGAAATAAATACATGCTTAACTGCAACTAAACACAAGCAGTCTACGTAGAAATACTGTAAAGGTAGTACAGCATTTTGTATTTCTCAAGTGGCCCTTCCTTTCAGCCCTGGAATTCTGTATGATGGGAATTTAAAGAATGCTATAACATGAACCACTTGAAAGAGAAGGATATACAAGACTTGGATACATAACTGTGTTATTATTCAGTTCAAATATCCTTCTCTCTTACTATGCCTAATCTCTTATGCAGCAGTGCCTGCAAATCTATGGCCAGTGCAGTTGAGAACCACAAAGAGCTCAGCCAGGCTGTGTTAGATATCTATTATCTCAACATGCAAACATTTGCCTTAACCAGCAGTTGCTGTTACCCACCAAAGTGCTGTCTTGCATTGCACCTTGTGTCCTTGCAGATAATGGCAGTTAGTTCAGTAAGGTCTATTACTTTTGTGCTTATCATTCAGAAATATGTTCTTATTTTTGATTATTGCTAAATCACCAGGCAGTACGTGTGGGTAAAAAATTTTAGACACCAAAAAGGCTAAAAATTACCGAGCTGAAGGAAAGTTGTTAAAACTGATCCTTGAATGCTTGTAGGGCTACACCCGAGTTAAGATTTTTCTTAACAGCTTTGGAGAAAAAGAAAAAGCTGGTATTTGTTAACAATCCTAAACTGCGAGACAAGGCACAACAGAGTAACATAATGATAAGATCAGAGTAAGAGAGACATGATGTTATTTAAAATAACAAGGACAAAAATATGCAAATACACTTCAGCAGAAAGGTGTTAGGTATTCCTGTAAGCTGTGGAGAACACATCTGTTGACAATGAAGAAGTAGCACATACATTTTTCTTGAAATCACAAATCAAAACCAGAGTGCCACAAGAGAACAAAAAGCAAGGGAGATCCTACAGTTTTTCCTCTCCAGCCTGAGAGAGAGAGGAATAATGCTGCTGCACAAGGCACTGACGGATTTCCCACTGGAAAAAAAGGGTGCCATTGTGATTGAGTTAAAAAGAAAAATATTTTTTTTAGGCTAACACAGGAACGGAGAAGAGTTTCATGCAAGATGTCGTGGTAAGCACAAGGGAGAGGTGGGCTTCTTAACCTCAAAAGTCAGCATTGGCAGAATAAAAGGGTACAAAAATAGTGATAAAAGGGTACGAAATTAGCACAGCCTAGTGCATAAATTGTAAGCTCTCTCTTAACCATTGGAAGAGTGCTCTACAACTGGCTTTCAGCAAGAATAAGTAACTCTAGTAGAATAGTCCAGTAGATTAACTGTGGTTTGATAAACACTGCTGCTTTCAGGCTGAGAACAACTGAAGGTGGGAGGGATTGTTTTAAGTGCTACATATAAGCATACCTGTCCTGCTAAGGTAACTCCAAATAGTCCATTTTTTCTTCTTTTAAACTCACCAGTTTAACCACAAATATATAAAACATGATAAATATACTCCTTAAATTACATACCAAAAGATCCCACCTAGCTGATGCTTTCTCAAGCAACCTCCCCAATATTTCCTCAAAAGGTCATCAAAAAGAGTTTCTCTATGAACAGAACAGAAAACACTAGAGCTACAATGAATACAAATTGCAGACACATCCACTCTGAGCTTGAACTGAATCCATACTGCTACTTATGGGCAACACTGTCTGCTCCAGCCATAGGAACCTGGGAATAAAAGATCTTGGTAACACCCAAAACTTCAGTTAAATAAATAATTCTCTTTCCCATTGCTATTTTTAAATCAAATATGCTCCTAATCCCTCCAAATCCCCGTTTGAGCTGCTGACAGGCAAAACAGGCAGCAGACTTGCCTTCAGCAGAAGCAGGATCTTTCTGGCCTCACCCAGCTGTACCTAGCAGGGCCATGCTCAGCCAGATGAATGGCATGCACACAGCTCCACTGACCAACAAACCAAAGTGTCATTTTTGCTGGCTCACTCTTCCAGCTTTGCTAACTCCATTTGGGTGTAACAGAACAATCCAGACAGAAAATCTTTACTGATGGGGTCCCATTCCCAAGTTGTCCCCCTCCTGTCAGTGGGTGGAGCAGTCACACCTTCATCCTATGGTATGTACCTCCACCCAGACCTAAAAAACCAGCACAAATGGGAGGCTGAGCCATAGCCTAGGGAACCCTCTCTATTACTTCCCCAAAAAGCTGCTACTAATTCTCCCATCAGTCACAATCTGCATTTTTCAATCAATGACATTGATCCGTGGCTGCTTTGGTTCATCTGCTGACCAAAAACACCACTGTCAGCATCAGGCTGTTTAATGTAATTAAATGCATGAGATTCACAGGGACACTGCAGAGGGCAGAAAAGGGATTTCTAAATTGTCCTAATTTTAACTGACAGTGACAGAACACACTGGAAAATAAGGACATGACCTGGAGGCATATCTGTTGCAATGAAAGGGGAAAGCATGTAGATTATCATGCAGACAGATCAATAAGAGGGCATTAGCAACAAAGCTAAAGGAAAAAATGTTGGCCAATCAAATTGTTAACATCCAACAAAAATGATCACTACTTTTCCCTCTGAGGATCTGGAGAATATACCATGTTGTTTCCCTGACAAATGATTATAGGGCTTTAAACTGCAACGTGCAGCACCTCGCAGTAATAACAGAAGGGCAGCACTCACTCACCTGAGTACATTTCTTTCTGGATAGCATCTGCCTGATTCTCTCTCTCGCATATTTACAAACAATATTTCACTGAAATTATGCCAATTATTTTATCTGCCATACTTCAAATTTTATACAAGTACAATTCAAGGATGATAGAGGAGGATAGTGAGAATAAAAGGGGGGGGTGTGTGTTAAAAACTGAGGAAAAATCGAACTATATGTTTTCTGACAATTAAGCTTTGTATTACTCAATGCAAATATTTTTACAACATAAAAGATTCTTCCTACCTAACTTGGGCTCTTGTTGAGGCACCCAAGCTGGAAGGGACACAACCAGCTCTGTTATGGTGGGGAAAGGGGCACGCTCAGCTCAGCATTTCCAGTCAGAAATCCCTTTCCCACTGACTATCAAAGAAACATAAGCACACATGTTTCTAACTTCAGCACCTCGAATGAATGCCCGCACTGGATGTGCTGAACCCAGGCCAAAGTCTGTAACAAGACTCCTGTTACAGAGTAGTAAAAATATATCTATAAATATAACTTAAAGTATGTCTCCTTTACAAACAGTAATTGCCTTTCACATTACAAGTTTCTTCTCATCACCAGTGCTGCTGGCATAAGATAAATTCAACAACTAAGAGGGAAAAACAAGAGCAATTTTTGCCATTTAGGTATCAGCAAAGCGTTGAAGGAGGAAATACAAGAACTAGAGGTTTTGTGACAAACCTCCCTACCAAAAACAATTAATAAAAAAATTATGAATCTATTCCCCTGCTCCAGATAAAAACATATAAGACTATCAAAAAGATTAACAGAAAAAGTTGTCTCACACCACTCTGCAGTGAAACTTGCCTTTTCCCGAGTTCCTTACCTGTCACACAGTGACATCAAAGGAAAGACATTCACCCCTGTCAGCCAGTGGCAGGTCACATGGCAGGCAGCAGCCCTGCAGTCTCTTACCTGTTTGCACAGCTTACAGCTTTCAAGGCTGAACAAAAGCAACAGACATAGTTGATTTCTTCAGACTATTTTTATAACTTGAAAGTAAACTTCAAGGCTGCAAACTCTCAAATATTTGCAGAGAGATTCAACAAATCATAGAGCTCCCTGTCTGTCTCTACTCTTTCAATTTGCAAAGTCCAACCACTCTGCTCATATGCAAGGAAAACCTGAGTTCCTCCAGGGCACATTCAGTGTAAAAGCTAATTCCTTACAGTTGTTAAAAAGTAGTAAAAGACTCTCTCAGCCCTTTTTCCTTCTGTCTCCAAGTCTCCCTCTGTTCAATAAGGAAGCAAAAAATTATATACTAGTTTTTTCTTGCGTAATCTTCAACAAGAACATAAAGAAGCAAAAATGAAAGTATCAACTTTGATGTCCTTGGTCACCACTTAGTTGACACTGTAATACTGAATTCAGCCTCTAACCATTTGGGATAAAGATCAGTTCAAAAGCAAAACTTGGCCAACAGGGATTTTCAGAGCCTCCTTATAGACAGATCAGTCTTCCATTCTGAATACAGCTTTGCAGTAAGGGTGTAGCTGTAGTCAATCCTGTGCAATGCTAATGGGAATTCACGATGAAACCAGTTTTCGTCTGTAATTAAATCCCAAGAAAGAACATTCCCAAATGTATTTGATAGGATTATAAAACATAGCTGCTCCTGAGGTCTGCTTCTGCTTTTAAACTCCTTCAGACATGTGGTGAGATTCAGCTCATACATGGGGCAAAATTCAGTGTATAAACACCTCCTGCAAACCCAGAGATCCAGCCGAGGGACCCTAGAGAGCTGCTGAACTGAGCAGACGTAAATATTGTCTGTAGCTTAGGGTGTGCTGAATTTCCCTCTGGCCTCTGTAGACCAGCCTGGCTAGATCACCAGTGGTTCTAACAGAGCTTTGACAAGAACTCTGCATACAGAGAGAGACTGGGATTTTGATGGTTTCTTGCTTTGTTGCAAAATGACGATATGTAAAGTGCCCAAGACATCCCTACTCAGAAGTGGGGGACAGAGCAGAAACTACTGTTCCTGGCAGAAACTACCACCACCTGGCCAAGTATCTCTGCTGTTCACGCTGCTTCCAGCTGGGCCACTGGGAATTCCTTCGTCAGGCTCAGTGCTCAAACTGTGCACACCTCCCAACTTCACTCTGCTCTGCAGTCACTGCTTCATTTGTGTCTCATATCATATTCCTGCAACCAGAAGTGCCAAATCCCGGCCACCTTTGCAAGTCCTGTTCCCCAGTGTCATACTGGTACAGGAACACATCTACCTAACAGGTAGAAGTAGGGAGGGAGAAGTCAGTCTGCAAATTAACGATCACATAAACCACTGTGCCCTGTGTCTTTGTCCTGTGTTTCCAGGACTGTAGGAAATCTTTGGTCCATGCAAGTCCCTTTTAACATCTAAAACCTTTAAAAAATGGAGAACAATGCAAAGATAAAATAAAAGCCAAGCTCATCTATACATGCTTTTATCATACCAGGCAATATTCTTCCAATAAGAGCATCTAGCAACCAAAAGGACTCCTCTTCATTCTTTGTAATAAGAATCAGGTATCCAGCTATGAAGTTCATGCCCTGAAATAAAAAGAAGGGGTTTACGATGCATACACTGAAGAATGTCTTATTCCATTTGATAGGGGCTAAATTACTACAGTGCTACAAAGTGGGCATATTAAGTAAAATCTAAGTAATAAAGATCACCAGTTTAGTCAACTGTTCAACATGCATGATGACAGCTAACAAGAGCTATAGCAAAGATCAAGGCAAGGAAAATGAAAAAACAAAGCTTAGTAGTCTGTGATTTAGCTATAAGTCTCCATTTTGTTTTGGTGGGTTTTGGTTTTCTTTTTTCTTAAATCCCAAAGCTGTTACATTGGGACAGAGAAGACTGCTTTGACCAGAAGCAAACCACAGCTGTATTAGACGTGTACAAACACAAACACACCTGCAGGTAGACAGATGCAGAAGCAGAAAGCCTGACCCAAACTTTCTTCAGTAAAAGGTTACAGTTCCATCTCTTACAAGCTATTGCTGCTTAACTCATCGAATGACTGCATACAAACCATTTGCTTCCATAGTACCTTCAGTATTCCACGTGCTAGTCAATGACTGGCCACTACAGCTCCTGCCTTTCAAGGTGCAAACAGAAGGTAAGCACCAGGAAGTGGGGGGATTGGAATAGCTACCAGAACAACTTATCAAAAGCAGACAAGTCATGACTGGCCAAATTCCAGGTGTGCAGTTTTCATAACCATTGCTGCCACTCGCTGACTGGAGAAGGGGCATGCAAAGAAGTCAGAGGAACACACAGGTCACGGACCAGTATCCCCTGTAAACACATTGCCTCGATGTCAGGCACATTTTTGCCTGTCTCCACCATAAGAATGCTAAGTTATGGCAATATTACTGATTTACATGCACAGCAGTCCACTTTCTTAAGCATTTTTTATGTATGTCTTTTCCATTGTAAACAAGTTGACAACCATAACAACACATCACATCAGGACAATACTCAACAGCTCCCTTTGATGTGCAAGATGCCCCCAAAGTCTTCCTAAACTAATAGAAAATTACTTGAATATTCACAGGCTATGATTGCTGGGGTTGGTTACACTGCCTTCTTTGGTTTAATCCCTCTCTTTGATTTTCTTCCTGCCATCTAAACAGTACTAGGTTGAATTTCAAACTAATTTTCTTGCCTGTCCATACCAGGCGATGGCACGAAAGAAATGCTACCACCCGCCAGCTATGTGATGCTGCATGAATGCTGGTCTTCCTGTAGTCTGAAAAATGTGACAGTGAAAACAGAGGAAACCAAGCTCTCATGATGCCTTGTAGATACCAAGGACCATTTTGGGAAGGATAGCAGGAGGGAGGAAGGCAAACTGACTTTCTCTTCCTCTCCGAAGCAACTAAACTGGATACAACCATGTGTGATAAAACACACATTTTTCATCTAACAAATGGAACCAAACATCACCTAGAGAGCTACAAAGAAAGTCCACAGAGAAACCCACCAGGACATGTGATCTTGCCTGAAGTGATTCATTTCCCCCAGCCTGGGACACTTTAAAAACCAGAAAGTGGGCAGATCTGCTTCTGAAAAAGCACGTTCTGGTGGACAGGAACATTTGCCATCAGTGCAGTGCAGCACTGGTCACAACCCAGAGATTACCCACCTGACAATATCCTACTGCTTTATTATGGTGCCCGTACGCTACCAAGACGTTGTAGAGCGTATGCTGCAAGCAAGGGTCAGCAGTTCTGCGGAATTTTACATTATCTGGAAATGTTCTGTTCATGTCTAGACAAAAGAGAAAAAGACCAAAATTAAGAGCTATTCCCTCTTTCACTTTCCAAACTTTTACAGCTTTTCTGAAGTACACCTGAAACTTCACCATGATTCACTAAACTTTTGTTTTGGTGGACAAATTTTAAGAACCAGCTTTACCCCCATTTTGGCTGAAAGGCCACGTGCTTTCAAGGATAATCTGTTCCTAGAGAGATTAATCCTATTAGTGTACAGAAATCAATTTCAAGGACTAAAGAAATTCTCCTGCATACTGGACTCTTTCAACATCTGACTTCAAAGGCTTAAATGAAAGCAAAGCAGACATTTAGACTGACAGAAATAACATCTATCATATTTATCTAGGCAAGTGGCATGAAATGAGCTTCACCCCTAGGAAACCATCTTCTTATAGCAAATCAGATGAACTTTCAATTAACTTATCAGTGAACTTCTACCAAACAGTCCCAAACAGATAAAGAGAGTCCTGTTCCTGCAGCTGGTGACTTTCCACCTTTTAAGGTTATTTTTAAGTTTCTCCATGATGTGACCATGAGAAAACTTGTTTCTTCATTGGTTCGAGATCACCAAGGAGAGTGATTTTTCATATCCAAGCAGCAGAGCCACATTCCACAAGCTTCAAGCTCCATCCTAAACCAAGTAAGGACCATGCAATTACTGACATTTCAAAACATTTGTTTCTTCCAGACCAAACATGAACAGTAGGACTCAGCTCTCCTCACAAAGGTCTAAAATTTAGACACCCAAGTTTGAGCTAGTCATCCATAACTCCCTTCAGTTGCTGGAAAGAAACAGGTAGAGTTAATTTTTGGCCTGCTTTGCTCTCTGAAGAGGGAACCCAAAGTCACTAGTCCAAACTTGAGCATCTGATTTTTAGAAGCTTAAGTTGGAGAGAAAAATCCTAATCCAAAGTAACTTCAAAGATTTTCAAAATGCAAGACTTATTAATATATTATGAATAGTATTTTGGTTATATTTAACAACAGAAAAGGGGCTTAGAGGTTTTTTTTTAATAAATATTCAGTAAGAGCACTAGTGTACAGATATCTGTGTCCTAACAGTTACTACTTATCAGCCTTTTCCTACATACAGAGAGGAGTCTGTTATGCTTTGACACAAAGTTGAGCTGTAAGCAACCGAAGGATTAAAGTTCCCCAAAATCATAGGTAGTGTAATGGAAGTCACAAGCATTAAAGTTATTGCACTAGTCACTATTTCTTCCTTTTACAGTTAACAAATCATTTACAGAAATAGGAGGGCAGGGAAATACTTTATTTCTCACGTGACTAGAAGGACAAACAAGGAAAAAGACAATTTTTAAAAGGACTTAAGTGACAGCCAGTGAAATTTGGTTTTGAGGTTGGAAGAGGAGCATAATCAAAATTTGTTGTTTATTAAAGTATATGCTGGATGTTGCAGAAAAGATTAATGCTGACATTTCAGTTGTGGCTCTGCCCCTTAGCTGTGCAGAACAAGGGTGAGAGGGAAGTAGGAAAAGTCCACCACAGAGAGCAGAGACTGTTCACACCGAACTCATCTTTAATTTCACAACCTGAGGAAGGCCTGCAATTGAGAGAATCTGCTCAGATTTGCTTTCTGATTGCAGAGCAGGTTTTTCCCACAAGGACCAGGGGAAGTCTTCCTTAATTTTATGAAGGAGTTAGAACTTGTCTTTATATAGAGAGAGAGTATTTTCATTTGGGGTAAGGAGACTGGGACAGAAACAAGACACAAGAGCTAGAAGTCTTTACTCTCAAAGATGCAGGGCATGGTCTCGCAGGACTCCTTGTGCCAGATTAGGATCTTGAGCACACCGAGGGTGGGGGATCCCACTCCCTCTCAATCCCCCCCTTTCTACTCCATTGGCATGCTCTCCTTCCTCCAGCTCTGAGGGTCCCTGACTGCAAGGTGAGGGAAGTCAGCCCACCCCTCAAGTGCACAGAAACTGGTCTATTTTACCATACTACAAGACAACTGCCAGAGATGACTTGAGGCTCACAGCAGGAGGGCACCGTTCATTTGCCTGAAGCACTTACCCTCACTTTACTGCACTTGTCCTAGAGGAGACATCTAAACATCTCCTCCTGCTCTGTGCAGCCCACCCTTTGACCTACTATCCCTTAACCTGCTTCATTCTGATAGACATTAGTGGCCAAAGGAACAGTCTCAAACTAGTCCCATTTGGGGAAAAACCATCAGAACTGGTTTCAAGCAGGGAAATGAACATTAGAACTTTATACTTCAAGATAAACCCCAAAACTATGACCATCTTGTGGCTGTGTGCAGAGCTGTAGGCCATAACCAAATTAGGTGTAGGAGCATGGGACCAGGAAGAAGGTCACAAAGAAAAGATTAGATTGTCCTTTGCAGAAAATTCAGATTACGGCCCAAGAGCATTTTTTTATAAAGTGCTCTGAGGTGGCAGTCTTCTGCTGCTGTGAAACAAAACCAAGAGCTTTCCTTTCCTGTTGTTTTATCTTTGTGCAACCAGAGAATATCATTGGCTTGTTTCTTCCCTTTCACAGTTCTGCAGGATTTCTACCTCTCATTCAGGAATACAAACATAGGCAGAAAGCCACATTAGCCTCAGTTTATATAACAGACATCTATTTTGGTACCTCCAATCACAATTGTTGAGTCTATTTCTGGAGCAAAGATTTAAACATGTAGTCCAGAAGACTAATGCTCTAGTACAGTCCTGAGTTTGACTTCAAAAGTCAAGCACCTACAAGTCAACCTTCTTCATATTGCTGTCTCATTCTCTCTGTTCTTACCTCCATATCCAGGTGCTTCCCAGTCCCAGATGCAGTACCCAAGAAGTGACAAGTATTTTTATAACTGACATCCTCTGCTCCACTTATGGTTACTTCTTTGCTACTGCTACATCTAAAACTTGCATCCCCTCTGAACAGCTTCCAAGACAGGTCATTTGGGGGTTTCTTTGTTGTTTGGTTTGTTTTTCCACTTAGTAAAAAGCAGAACAAAAATTCACCTTACAAGCCTTCAAAAACTCCACTGCAAACCTCCAGAATAATGAGGTTAGGTCCTCAACTACAACTTGTAAAAATAATATAAGTAAAGGTCATGTTGAATTTATTATAACTGGATATTTAGGACTCCTCTTTAAGCTTTCTCCTGCAACAATTTCCTAGGAAATTGTTTTGGAGGTTTGGGTATTTCTTTGGTTGGACTTTTTTTTCAGGGGCTGGGAGTGTGTATATTTTTTTTTGTGGGTTTTGTTTGTTTGTTTGTTTTTCTTTTTAAGTTAAGGTCAAGCTTGCTGTCAACTAAAACCAGAGAAACTCAGCTCGACAGCCTCCAGAACCAGCACCAAGTAACAGTTCAGTAGTTTGCATGAATCAAACAGCATTAGGATTTCCCACAAAAGAACAATAATGCCACCATATAAATCCAAGAAGCACCCACATCAGTTCCAATCCACTTCATCCCCAGAAGGTGATGTCAGAATTGGAGATACTGCAGACAAGAATGGCAACGAGGCAGATCACAGGTATGAAATGGCCACCATACACTGGGACACAAAGTATGGTACAACGTACAAAAGAAGGTGGGTTAGGGATTCTTTGTTTGCAGGGTGATGCTTATGAGCAAGACAGGCAGAAATCTGCAAAATCATGAGCAAGGGAAATGACATGAAACCAGAGGGGTTTTTTTGGTCATTTTCTCCCCCCCATTTGGTGTTAACAACTACAAACATAAGGCATGTGACTCAGGAAGTCCCCAAACCACAGAAAACTGGAAACTAGAAAAAACATTCTAAGGAAGAAGTATTACACTACACACTTTACTCCTCCAGTTCTTCCAATAACTGTTTTGGAAAACAGAAGACCAGATGAGGTAGCTGTTTGGATATGACCTGATATAGCTTCTTTTACAGAGAGACAGAAGATCTGACACTGCTGTTCCCCTCTGCCTTGCACGGTTAAATGCCCTAGACTCATGTGAGAATTTCAACCTTCACTAATAGTTTAAGGACACCAAGCTGTGAGGAGTGGCTGACACACGAGTAAGCTGTGCTGCTATCCAGAGAGACCTGGACAGGCTGGAGAGTTGGGCAGGGACAAATTTAATGAAGTACAATAAGGGCGAGTGTATAGTCTGGCAGCTGGGGAAGAACAACCCCAGGTACCAATATAGGCTGGGGATGGACCTGTTGGAAAGCAGTGCAGCAGAAAGGGATCTGGAGGTCCTGGTGGACAGCAGGATGACCATGAGCCAGCAATGTGCCCTTGTGGCCAGCAAGGCCAATGGCATCCCGGGGTGTATTAGAAGGGGTGTGGGGAGGAGGTCGAGAGAGAGGTTCTCCTCCCTCTCTACTCTGCCCTGGTGAAACAGCATCTGGAATATTGTGTCCAGCTCCAGGCCTCTCAGTTCAAGAAGGACAGGGAACTGCTTGAAAGAGTCCAGTGCAGAGCCACAGAGATGGTTAAGGGAGTGGAGCATCTCCCTGCTGAGGGAGTTGGGTTTCCTTAGCTTAGAGGAGACTGAGGGGTGACCTCATTAATGTTTATACATAAAGGGTGAGAGCCAGGAGGATGAAGCCAGGTGTGATATCCAATATGATGTCCAATGACAGGACAAGGGGCAACTGGTGCAAGCGGGAGCATAAACTGAATGTCAGACAATAATTCCTACTGATACAGTACTCAGCTAAAGCCCACTATAAAATTTGCAGTCAACAGGAGCACTAAGTTTATTAAACACAGTTTCCATTCACCTTAAATACTTTGCTCCTTCTATCCCTCATACATTCACACTGTTTGCTCCTTTCTGAAGGGAAATCTATCACTCTGGACTCTGAGGTCTTTTTGGGTTTTGTTTCCTCCAATAAAACCCTCCAACCCATTTTTCTTTATCCCTTCCTTTATTTGCTCCTTGTTAGTTTTCTCTTCTGCAGCTTTCCAATCAATGCAGTAGCTCTTCCAAAATGTTACTTCCACCATAATTCACAAACAGATCCTCAATTATTTTCCCTCATCCGCCAAAATATTTTTATTTCATGGAATAACCTGTGTGAGAAGTCACCTACTGTCGTGATACAACCCTTCATGTCATTGTCTAGCAGTGGAAAAGAAATTATTTGCAACTCCCTCTTGCAGCAATTGTACCACAACTGAATACATTTCAATCCTTCTCCAGGACTTTATCAAAACTGTCTTTGCAAAGTCATCTTGGTTGTGTTCATAGTTAGAGCTCTACTGTTCCAAGTAGGATATGAGTCTGAAGATTTCTGGCTAGCCTTCATATTGTAGGAACTTGAAAGTTTATGCTCCAAAATGCCTTACTGAGGTGTGTAGTCCCAAAAGCTCACAGTGCTGCTGCTGTGGGGAGGGGCGGAGGAGAAAGTCAGCATAAGCCAAATAGTGTTCAGATGGTTATCCAACTGGAATAAAAACCCATAAGGCCACAACTTTAACTACCTGGATTTTTCAAGAGGAAAAAGATGACAACTGTCCCTGCCACTCTAACTAAACAATTTCAGTATTGTGCTTGTCCAGAGCACATCCCAACTTCTTGACTCATTATCTGGGCAATTCAGCCAATAACAACTTCTCTACAAAAGCTCTGTTGTGGCAGTTTGAAAGGTTTCAGTACAAGTGTCTGTTATATCAATCTTCTACTCGCTTGTCCTCCCCTCCTGCCTCTTCTAAACACCCAGCGGGCCAGTCTAAGGCCTGGATGCCCAAATACTCTGTCACCAGTATTGGCCACTGCCCAATGCTCACAGACAGTGCATATGTAACTGGATTAGTAGAGGAGGGGTATTTCTCCTCCTACACTTCCCTTCTTTCAGTGGTTTATATTTAGTGTTTAGGATTTCATACATCAGGTGGATTTCCCATCCCTCAGTTTGTCAAATTCCTTTTTAAACCATTTCACACTTCTGGCCTCAGCAGCAGCCTCTAGCAACAAGTGCCACAATTCGGCGATATGCTCTTCTAAACCCACAGCATGGCAAATTTCATTCAGTGCCCTTGGTTCTTAGGTTATAAGAAACAAATAACAATTGCTCCCCATTCCCTACACCATTTATAATTCATACAGCTCTATCAGCAGCTTTTTCTCAACAGTCTTTTTCCTCCGGATGAAACCCTAGAATACATCACCTGCCTCGCATGGACACTGGACCACACCTTCAACCATCACCACTGCTTTTCCAGTATCCTACTGGGACAGAAGGAAGGAGAACAAAACCCAAAGGCAAGTCTCACGGTACAAAGTTAAAACTCTTCAATCAGTTAGGAGATGACATAATATTTTCTAGTCTGTTCTCTGTTTCTTCCTGAATAATTTCTAATCTTCTTTAATGCTTTTGACCACATGATGAACCTGAAAAGACCTGCACTGTTAAAGAGCTTAGGGCTAATCTAATTTACATGTTAATTCAGCACTTAAACCACTACTACAGCAACGTAAGTTTTCCATGACATAACTTGATCTCTAACATTTAAGGACATAGGACAGATAAACACAGATAAACAGCATTATCAAGACAGTAACCTGTTTTGATTGCTTCAACCAGCTCGTAATTCTTCTCTCCTTCAAGCAGTCTGTGGTAATATCCAGGGTTTTGTTCCATGTTGGTTTGGGCCCCACTCACAATCATCCAGACCAATGCACGGTGTTCATTGGGGATGCCTTTCCTGATATATCTCTTCACTGCAAAACAAGAAGTTTGGTGGTGTTTGTTTGTTTTGTGCTTTATTGTTGCAGAGTTGTTTGTTTTCTTTTGTTGTTGGTTGGTTTGTTTGTTTTTAATAAAAAATACAGATGTATTTTTCTTCTAAAAATGAGCAACAAAAAGTTGAGAAATCATAGGAAAACTCTTGACTAGAGATTATTATGCTTTCTCTCCTATGCTATCATTTAGGATAAGCATTTCCTTCTCAGCTACAATGTATATTTTTGATTCACTCCTAAGTTTTTGCAACCAAATCCCAAAAAGATCTCCCCACCCAGGCTTTCTCCCTCCTCCTCCTGACCCCCATTAGGATTTTGAACTCTTTCTTTCCCTCTTTCCTTCCTTCTTTCTTTCCTTCTTTCTTTCCTTCCTTCCTGGATGGAGATATAAACAGCAAAACTTCCCCTTGATCTTCATCCTTTTTCATTCAGGCAGGCACTGACTTTTCCTTTCCCTATGTTACCAATGTCATCTGACATGACAGCTCTTTCTGTTTGCTTGGTTATGCTCTAGGAGAAATGACTATGCTAACATAACCCCACCATTTCAGCTTGGCACCTATCCACCAAAATCAGAGCAGAAACTGGGAAATAGGAGATCTGTGGCTACTGTCTAAATAAGCCTCTGGAAAAACTGGAGATGTGAGCAAGCAGCAGATGATTTTTCCTAGAATAACTAGGGATGTCTTTTCAAATCTAAAGTAGCTCTTATCTCCTGCCTCATATTCATCATCAGGGTGTGCTTTGTTTTGGGATTTTTTTTAAGCAGATGATTCAGTGTAAATAACTAGGATGCAAGATTGCAGGAAGAAGCATCAGGCTAATGACAGCTGAAGCAGCTTCCTGATGGGTATGGCATAAAAAATATTAGTAAGCAGCCAATGGTCCTCATCAGTACATAATCTGAAATCAGCACTACCCCTTCTGACCCAAAAAGACAGCTGAATGTTTGAGATCCTGCTGCTCTTTCCAGGCAGAAGAAGCTGACAAAGGAACCAGAGTTTTCTTAGTAAGTGGATGAGACTGTACCAATTTGAGTACCAACTTCTCCCTAAATTCTATGGGATGAGAGCCGAGATTTTTATTCTGCACACACACAGAATGTATCTTTACCTAATCTGGGTTTACCCAGTGACAAAGATCTGTAACAGTGAAACAACTTTTTACCACAACTCAGGCACGACACCTTCTAAATACATTCCACCTAATTGCAGCTGCCTATCTTTTAGGAGCCAAAGCTGTTTTCCCGGTGCAGAGAGATCTGTGCATCTCTAAGGGGCAATTAACCCACCTAAAATCTGGTATTTTCTCTCAGAGAAACACTCCTGCCCTTAGCATTTGCAATAAACACCTGGTTTTTGGGGTGCAGGTTTTGTTTAGCTTTTTGATGAGGATTTACATACTATGGGCTACAGTCTCTACTGGTTTAGTTGTAAAGCAACTTTTAACTACAACCTTCTTTTTAGATGGAAAATAGTTTACCTGTTTCCGTGGTTGTTTAATAATCCTCACTTTATCTTTTTTACAAGATTGTGAACTCTACTGCTCAAGAAATACTATACATGGACATAGCAAATTAGTATGAGGAGCTAGTCTCTTTTAGGCCAAGAAGAAACATTCAGATGAGCCTGTGAATGTCTCTGGAAGTAAATTTACTGGCTAAATTACTGGATTATCATATTCTAATATATAATTCTCTATAATTTTTTTTCTGGGACCACTGTCAATTCTGAAAGCATAGCCAACATCCACATCCAACTATACACATTAAATTCAAGAGAAGCAGGGACAAGCCTTTGACACTGGCAGAGGGGGAAAGTAGCCCCGCAGCACAGCACACACTCATTCTTGCTCAGCAGCATCGCTCTCATGATAATAGACAGCCAGAGGCTCCTGTCACCCCAAGTGACTACCTACCCCAGTTCCCCCACTCCCCGAGGAATAGAAAAGCCCTTTCCATGGTGCTTTTTTCCCCCACACCATTATTATATTTGTCAGGATCTGCAAAGGGGCATACAGAAATGGCAAAGTAGTTTTGAAAATAAGGACAGTTGCAATTTAATTTGGTTTATACATACACATATTGTTTATACATCCCATACTCTAGACATAAATTGCATTACTTTATGCAAATATGTAACTATTTTGTTTCCTACATGCCCTCTTCCACATTATCCTCAGGAACAAAACATCCACAACAGTACACGCCACAAAATATCCTCCCACTGTAACATTTAAGAAGCTTTCACAGAGGAAGCCGGATTGTGCACGTGTCTCCAATCACACATCCGACTCCAACTGTAAACCAAGGGCTTGATCTCCAAAGTAGCACCACTGAATACCATCAAGACCCGAGTACCCCCACACAGTCACTCCCAATAAAACCACAGTGTGCACAATGCAGTCTAAGCTTTAAAACATGTTGCAGTAAAGAAATATCTTTAGGTGATTTTTTTGCCTGTGTTCATTAATAAAATATGAAGCATCAATATTTAAGTAAATAAAAGCAGTCTTAATAATTCCATTACCTCTGACACCCAGTGCCAGTTTCTGCAGGTTTAGTCATGCTTATTAATATATTTTTCTTGTTACAAGAAAAACCAGCTACATGATAGGGTACTAGTCTAGAAGTTCCAATAAATGCACAAAGTAACTGTAAGAGAAAAATATGCAGAAAGTAACATTTCTTATAGTAGCAAGATTTAAAAATAACTAAATCACTTTAAACCTGCCTGTCCTTGTTTAATGGTAGAATATGAGAAATTTTGGAGATTTCTTCCTCCAGATAAAGTTGCTTTTACCTTCCCCCCACCATTAAGATTGTTTTGCTCTGCACCGTAGACTAAGTTTATGTAGGAAAACTCCATTTAAAAAGAAAAATTATATGATCTAAAATATTAGAAGAGTGGGATTTTGAGAAGCATCTGCACTTTTCAGTCACTTTTTCAGCTACTAACAATTGCTGTTGAACTTTAAGGAAACTATCTTCAACTCTAGAGGAAAAAACTCCCCAAAAGAGCTGAAAACAGCATACAACAAAGAATTGAAAGTTTAGTTTATTAATACATCACAGAACAAAGTAGATCTGCACTTTAAATGTTCAATGTTACAATCAAACATGAAAACTGACTTTAGAAAGTGCTCCCTCCTTCCTCCAACCCCTGGGCTGGAACAGAAGTGCTCCTGTTATAACCACTGCTTACTAACATTACTTTCACCTTTCACTATTTTATCAGCCTCAAAGACTAGAAAGCACCTTCCAGGAGATTCAACAAAACTGGTCAGTTTTGATGAGTCCACTTACAGCCAAATTCTTTCACTCTTGGTTAGAGTTAAGATACTTTGGGCAATTGCCAGACAGCCGACTGCCTGCTTGTAAACAAGACAAAGCAAAGGTAGCAGCTGAAGCGTAGAATGGTTTGGGTTGGAAGGGACCCTAAAGATCATCTAGTTCCAAACCCCCTGCCATGGGCAGGGCGTCTCCCACTAGACCAGGTGGAACAGAGAAAAGCAAAAAGTAAGAGGATCTCAGTAGTGGCAGGGAGAGAGAAGGCAACTGCCCAAACACTGACTGAAAATTCACATGTGCAGAGGAAAGAGTGAAGATAACAAGGGTACGGAGGGAAACAAGATACCAGAAAATAACAAAAAGGAAGAGAACAGAGAACGAGCAAAGGAACTGTCAGCCAAAATTCCCATGACCTGCCCTGCCAGAAGGCTGTAATCCAGAACAACAGGATACACTGCTTAATTACCATTGTTAAAATGTAGTCTAATAATTTTTCTTTACAGTAGAACAGAATTATATACGTACATACATACCACTCTGGACATGAAGCAAACACGGTAGCATGTGAACACACCACATTTTCAAACTGGAAAATTAACACAAGTCATCACTTCTTCCTGTTCACCCAGACAGGAATGATGAGCTCTTCTATGTGTAAAGACAAATGGGTGTGGAGCTATTGAGATACCACACATACAATGCCTCTCTTACATCTACTCATAGCAGGACTCGTTTTGAAAAGGCCGCAGTAGAACTCAGAATAAGGATATTGGTTCACAGATAGAGCTGTTGTGTTCAGGAGGGGAGAAGTAGCAAATCAAACATTATTCTCAGTTCTAGCTTACGGCCACCTTGCAGCAGAGGGGAAGTTAATCAGAACCAGCAGCTCCTGAGCAAAGCTTCAAAGCAATGAAATCACATCCTGGAGGAGGGAAGTTCAGTGCATCACCAGGCAGACCTTGTGCTCCTTCTCCTCTTGCAAGGAAATCACTGTGGGATCATCTTCCAGGATAAAGCTCACAACTGAGCAATTGCTTACACAGTTCTAAGTGCATACACCACAGTCATCAAGCTTAATACTGATATGAGAAGTATTTAAAAGCAGTAATTGTACAGGCTAACCTGTTGCTCTCCTCTTCTATCAGTTGAGGATAAGGCAGGAGGCTTATTGTAATAACTTTGACTTTACACTCAAGACTACATTTCCTCAACATTATTTATTCTAACTACTCTCCTTAAAATTACATACATAGCTATTTGGATTTGTAGACTATGAGTTCTCATCTTTCATAAAAGGCAGTAATGTCAGAGATGATGCACCAGCTTGCAAGGACTTCCTACAGTCAAGAGCCATTGCCTGTGTCCACTCAATGGATTAATGGTATCCCATTTTTCACATCACCTATTAGAGATGATTAAAGCCATGTAATGATCACTGCCATTACATGGCTAGTGGGGTAGCACGACCATCAGTACTGAAGCCTGGTGGACAAATTGAGAGATTTAGTCAAAGTTTTGGCTCTGAAATAAGACCAAAGACACTCACAGACAATGCTAAAAGCTGCCACCATCATAATTCATATATTTGAAGAAAAGGAGATGAACCAAAACTTGAGATTTTGCCACAACTAGAAGAATAAGTTCTGTAGAATCTCAAAATCCTCACTAATTTAAACCACCACAGAGTTATCACTATATTCAAACTTGACACCCTAAAGAAAAGCTTCTTTACATTTGGAAGAAAGATAAAGAGAGTAGAAGTAGCTACTTTCTGGTTAGCAGAGCAAGATCCAGCAGCTAGAGCTCAACCAACGTTTTCTGGGATTCCTCAGCCTTAAAATGGACACTTGTACACTAAATAGACTTTTATACTTATAATGTCTCACTAGGTATCATCCAATTCTTAGTGCCAGGAAAAAAAGGATCCCAAAACAACAAGTCCAGCCGAATGAGCAAAGTCAGCACCTGAAACACAGGTCTAAATATTCAGCTGTTACAGTCCAGTGTCTGATTAATTTTGCTTAGTTTTACTCACTTTTTCTTTAATGTACTTAGAGAGAACTCTGCCCAACTCCAAAAGACTCCCTTGAGAAAGCAAGCCAAATAGCATCATTAAGAGCATAGAGGAAAATTTAGATGCTTATGTGACAAAACAAACAAACAACAAAACCCAAACCAAATGATAACAATCACAACAAAAACAAAAAACCCAAACAAAAACAGCAAAGTGGGAGGACAATGCCCCCTCCCTGTTTAGTGTCACAGGACTCCCCGCAGCCTTCTGCCTCCCTCCATTTCTCCATGTCTCTCTTGCAAGATAAAACATTACTAGAGGTTTTCTTGATTTTTGAAGTGGCCATTGACAATTCCATCAGCATTTTATCCAGGGCATTACATTTTATTTTCTTCACTTCTGAAGACATTCAGCATCAGTTCTTAGTACACACCTTTTTAGCTGTGAGGTGAATGTCATTGTACAAAAGGAGGATAGAGAGAGATAGAAAACCCCAGCAATCTAAACCGTCAGAGAGTCAGCAACTGAGATCCATAACCTGGGGTTCATGCCAGTGCCTTCCATACAGTCTCAAGTCTCTTTAAAGAAAGAGTGGAGCACAATACAACAAACAGCTGTCAAATGGCATTTTGAAATGCCAGTGGCCATAATCGCTGTGTTACATATGTAATAAAAGGTTCCAGCATATGCCAAAGGATTACTCCTTTGTAAACTTTAAAGCAAATCAATGATCCCCCGAAAACCAGCATACTTGCTTATGTGTCTGTTGACACTACCACTTTTCATTTGGAAACAGAAATGGCATTTCACATTCACAACCCCAAACCACTTTCATTCCATTTCTATTGGCTCCAACACAGTACACTTTAAGCTATAAATACAGCTCACCTTTTACACTTTTCTGCACACTGTTTTTCCGTTTCAGGAGTTTGGACCATTTTATTGCTCTTCTAGTGAGTACCACTAGATATCTGGAAAAGAAAGCTTCGTAGGATGCATAATCAAAGTCTTCTGGCCTTTCAAACCCATATGGATCGACCCTGCAAAATAAAAAAGAATTCTTGTACAAATGTCTCTACATACCTACAGCTGAAAATACAGGCAAGTATGCTTTAAATAACTTCCAGTTGCTATTTCTAAAAGCAGCTCAAAAACTCCCTTCTCCCACCAAAGACCTACTTTACACAAACTGTTAGACTCCATTTAGCATATCAAAGCTGTTTTAAGTAAATTAATTTAAACATGCACTGCTCAGTCAGTTTTATGGATTTCACTGCTTTCTAGAAGGAGTTTTTAGAGCAAAGGATCCACTGTGTCCAAAATTGACCCCCATTATGAGCACGCATAAGTCTGGGAGGTATTCCTCTCCGCAGTACAGACAAGCAGTTGGAAAGTATGAAGGAAGGTGTAAGACAACAGCTCAAATATGGCCTGAACTCACTTTCCACACAGTTCGGCACAGAAAAATGACAACAAAAAGTACAAGTGTTAGCAAGCTATAAAGATTATTTTTAAAAGAGGTAATTTATGAAAGTATATGGCTTGGGAAAAAAATCCTAAACCCTAGTGTCAATCTACCTTCTTCATATGTAGTATCCAAAATGCTTATTTGACTATATTTAACAATTTTTCAGTGTTGTGGCACTTTTATCTCCAGCAGCAGAATGCTGATGGAGTTTCAGAACTGCAAGTTTGATTCTGATTTATTTTGATATATCAAGTCATTTTGCTAATCTAGATTAACAGCAGCTTCCCAGAACACTTCATACCTGGCAGTTATCACCTGAGTATGGAACACGTACAGGCTTCATAGAATTTAAACAGGCAGAGGGATCTGATCACACAGAAAAGTTTGTGAGGCTGAAATGTCCAAAACCACTGCCCAATTCATTCATGGAGAAAGAATTTGCCCGTGGAGTGGCAATGGCACAGCCTTGAGTAAACTCCAGCTCATGGGATCATCGTGGGTAGTAAAGCGTGAATCAGAAGAGGAACATATTTATATTCAGATCTCTAATTGGTACTATCTAAGGGGCAGTTAGTCACCTTGGTATTCACGTGCTCTTCAAATCTGACACAAAACCCACAGGTGTAAAAAACACAGAAACACCCAACGCAGGTTTTTCTGAAGGCACAGAACGCGAGAACACACGAAAAATCCTGAACACCTCCATGAGCCCACATCTCACATTCACAGCTGCCACTGTCCAGGCAGCAAGTACAGACCAATTTTGCGCTCATTTCCACCCCTCGGGTAGGAAGGGAAATCAGAGAGCCAGGAAGCAGTGTTTTAAGGAAGTTACCTTCCCCAACCTGCCCCCAGGCAGCGAAGGTTATCGTTACTCCCAGCTGCACTCTGTTCACAGCCGCACCGGCTGCCGGTTGGTGGCGGGGCTGGGGAGGAGGCCTCCCCTCCGTTCCCCCGCCTNCCCCCCCCTAACCCCAAACGGTCTGGGAGGAATGTCTTGTCGTCCCCGGATTAACCGGCTCCAAATTCACCCTCTGCCCAACCCTCCGTGTTTCTCAGCAAGACGCCAGCAGGGAAAAAGCTATTTTAAGGGACTACCAAAAAAACGCGA
>VWZY01007922.1:542868-565740 GCA_013399075.1 Chloroceryle aenea
GGTCTGGTTCCGATGCTGGTTTGGATGTGCGTATTGCACATTTCTGTCACATCTTAGGAAAAATTCAGCTATTTCAGCGCGAGGGAAATGTGCTACCGACACGGGCTGGGAGTGGCTGCAGGTAGGGCCCTGAAAACCAAAGGAATTTCCTCATAACCAAGGAGAAGAGGTGTTCGTGTTAGTGTTTCAGTTCACCCGGCTAGTCTGGGTGTTTTTCGCCATATCGTCACACTCTTCCATTTCATTTCCCCAAATAATTCTTTAGTCAATGCTTTGTTACATTGAAATACTGCCAACTTTATCTTTTACTGACTTATTTTGAAAGGATTGATATCCCTGGTCTCTCCCTGGTTGATGAAATCTTACTAGCAAGGGGGTTTGGAAGCTCTGAATTTTGTTTCAATTTTCCACCATAAACTAGCAATCATTTTAATATGATTTAAGTTATTAAATGGCAGGCTGTCAAAATATGGAGTAATAATACCCAAAATAATACCCAGAAAGGCTTCCCCATTTCCAGTACACTGGTCTTCCCCTTTGGAGGTGTCAAACAGCCTCCCAAACCCTCACAGACTCTGCTCTACTGTGCTTTTGCCAAGACAAGTTTCGCCAGATGATCTTTGAGGTCCCTTCCAACCTGGTGTTCTGTGATTCTGTATGACTCTACCTGAGTGCCAGCAGCTTAATTCATAACACACTGTGTAACAGAAGAGAGAGAGGGAAATTATATCCTTGCTTGTCCTTTTCGAATCAAGTTCTGACTTTGAACCCAACAAAGCACTTGGAAAATTACAGCTTCTGCCAGAGAAACATTATCTTGTTCAACCAGCGAGTAAGAGTTGCTGAACAGATGGGATTTCACAAGGAAGATCAACAGTTGTTCCCTCCCAGCACACTCCTTGAGGAAGCTGCCTCCTCGCTGAGGGATCAAACGCAATCACCCACACAGAAATGTGGAAGTAGTTTGGCTCCAACAGCAGGGAAAAAATACAGGGATTTGTATATGGTTTAACCGCCATCACAGGACTCTAGATGTTCATGATTGTTCAGCAAAACATCATTATTATATTTTTTGTGGGAAAATTCTTTACTTCAGCAGGCACAGGAGGACAGTCCCGCTCAAATTACTGTGCAGCATCATGAACACTCTCGGGTACTGGCAGGACTGGAACCTGATTACAAACCAGCCCGGGGAGAGCCAGCTGGTGCCTGTGCCAAGCCTGTGCTTTGACACCCAGCCAGCGTTGCCTTGGCGGAGCGTAGGCAGAGGCACACTCTGCAAACAGCTCTGCCCCAGTGACTTGGTTAAAGTCGCATAGAAATCCTTGGCAGAGCTGTGAATAGAAGGAGGCAATGCTGTCCCGTGGAAGAGAAGAAGGAAGCCTCAGTTTGGCAGAATACTCCCTTCTGCCCCAAATCCCGAAGCCACGGGCTTGTTTGGGAACAGGGTTATCCTTCACCTGACAAGGTCAGGCTCTTCGGTGCTTGTTCCTTCTAGAATGTATCCATCAGAAGTTCCCTGTAAACAGCAGATTGTTTCTGTGATTAATTAAGGGTACATCTGCAGTGCATCAAGGGTAGCCTTGTGTATATCACAGTGCATTTTTATTGTCAGCGAGCCTTAAATGTTATATACAGTGTCTGTTGCTCTAATGCAAGCATAACAACTGTGTGATTCACTCGGATTTATGCCCGTTTCACACAAAGGCTCCTATTAAAAAACTTCACGTAGCTCCTGCCAAGGAAGAATTAACTTAGAATGTTAATCAATTCACAGAAATAAGTCCTAAATTTCAATGCAATATTTGGGTCCCCATATTGTGGCTGATATATGAACCAGCCTGCTGTCTGGCCATAGATAATACTTTGGTTGTCCTTCACAGGTTATCAATGCTGCTCTCTTCTGGGCAGATCGTATCATGCTGCTTTTAAAGGCCTTCAAAGAAACAAAGCCATAAACCCTCGAATCTGCAAACTGCATATGCTTGGTGTTGTGATCAGCAGAGAAAGATGCTATTTACTTCTGATCCTTTACTTCTGAAGGAGTTGGAGGCAGTGACAGTGCAGGAGGGCAGATTTAGGTGACGTTCAGACTGGTGAAGCTCACAACCTTCCTACCTACCACCTGGCACAAAGGAAGTGTTCTTTATGTAACTTCCCCCCTCCTCTCCCCTCTTTTACATCTAAACCTTAACCCTGAAGTTTTCATGTTATGGTGAATGTGCTCTGTAGAAATTCCCATCCCACTGCTGCCAGAGTAAGTCCTTAAAATAGGGACTTCCCTTTAAGGGTAGGTATGTGGAGGTGTTCCCTGCAAAGGCAGATGAAGACAGCGGACGAGAGTTTCACAGGCTGAGACATTCAAAGCTTTGCCTGTCTTCTACCTTGTATTTTAGTGAGCAAGCCTTCTCTGCTTGTTTTTGCAGAGCATTTCTTGTTAAATAACAATACTAGCAAAATTTTTAGCCTTAGCAGGAATTAGTCTGGAGTGGCTTTCCACTTCCCAAAGCTGTGAAATGCCTGCTGTGCCAAGCATGCTTAGTCTATCAGCAGTGCTGAAATGTGGCCCAGCTCTCCACGTACCATCCCAAGGCCATTGTTACTTTTAGGGCAGAACAGGGGAAGGAACATTAGGAGAAAGCCTTTGATAATATTTATGCCTGAAAGTATTTCCTAGTCTGCCTGTGGAGCCATAAGGATTCTTCATTCATCCATGAATGGTATATCTTTATTATTTTGTGTATCATAAAGATGTCAGTTTTCTTGCTCAAGGTTCTTTTTGCTGCTTGCAGTGAGGTCAAAGAAAATAAATTGTTAGGGAGAAGAAAAGCGCAATAGGACTAGGAAAGGTGGAAGGTGTGTGTGGATATAGTAGGTGTGTGAGGATACAGTGTGCCTACTGTTTTAAAGACAGCACGAGTGAGTCTGTTCATTGGGAAATAGCAGTGAGGAAGACTGTTCCCAGCAAAGTTAGCAGCTCTGCTTTTCCACATCCAGATAGGAAGTTTTAAAAACACCCTAACTGCTCTCAAAACAGTTAATAGCCCCTTTTTAGGAAATGTGACTGAAGCAGCAGTGGAGAAGAGATTAAAAAAAAATCCTTGCTAGTGACTGGGTGTTGTAATATCCCAAGTAAATGATTAAATTCCCCCAGTATATGTGGTTTTCCTGGCTTGTGGTTTGTCATGCAGCCACTCATCTTTGTGTCTCTACTTAGTAAACCACAACACACAAGTGGACCCTGCTTCATTGGAGCTCTACTCTGCATACATTTCCCCAGAGCTACTTTCCCATGACCCAAAAAAATCTGCTACTCCATACTGGGGAAGATTTAGATTATGCAGATTTGGCAGTACAGAAATATCCAGTAAGAAGTAAACATAGGTGTGTGTGCGTATATCTTTTTTAATCAGTGCAAGTCTATATTCTAACCTAGGCACAGTGTGCTGCAAGACTGGGAAACTCATCCAGTTAACAAGATAAGGGATGCTGCCATCACATCCAGACACTTTTGGTTCCTGTTACAACCAGCTACCTACCAAGTTAAGTCAGCCTTCACCTACACATGGATTGAGAGGCTAGACAGGTAATGAAATGCTGAACTGACTCCATATTTTTGTCCCAGAAAATCACGTCATGCTTACGTAATTGTAGTCTGCAGGCCTGATTAAACCTGTTTATGTGAATTGTTCCAACAGAAGCCACTGAACTTTAGAACAGACTCCATAGAAAGGACAGAAATGTATTTTTAAAAGTTATTTTCTTCTGTTCCCTGGAGGCCTCACAGCTTCACATCTAGGAAGGTTAGTAGCCGGTAGGACAAGTTACAAATGCATGCGTGGTCTGGGAAGTGCCAGTATTTTGATTATTCTCAGTATGACGGTGGCCCCAGGAGTCAAAGAACACTGATAGGAGCAACTATAAAAAGGAGCTCTAACGCTTGCTGTGTACCACTTCTGCTGCCTGGAGAATCAACATTACCCATGGAAACCTCTGCAGAAAGGTTTTTGCACTCAGCTGCTGTCCTCCAGCTGCGTCAGAAAAGAAGGCTCAAGGCTGTAAGTGACAATACTGGAAACAGCAGGGAAAGAGAAATGATATAGTAGTACCCTCAGTGTGAAAAGCACTGCAAAATTATATGTCAGAAGTGATAGGGGAAAAATACTCAAACATTATTAGCAGCAAAGGTTCCTAAGACAGGGACAAGGATGTCCTTGCAAAAAAGTATCACAAGCCAGTAACCCAAAGGTGTGAAACTAAGCAAACCAAAACAGAGGTTCATAGTGGCTTGATGAATATAGTTTAAGTTAGGCTGCAACTCTATAAAATGCGTTTGTTATTTCAACTAACAAAATTAAGTGTTTTCTAGATGGCTTTCTACTATTTGTCTGTTGGCTGTTTGTTTTTTTCAAATCTACTTGAATGAGGGGTGTGCTGAAAGCACTTTACAGTCACACTGATGGCATTTACTTTCCTGGCTGCATGGAATACAAGGCTTATAACTGGACTTCAAAATTTTGCAGGGAGAGATGACAGAAAAGACTGGAGATTATTAACTCCTTCCATCTTCCATCCCCTTTTTCCTCCTTGTCCCTGTTGGTGAAGTTATTATGCCTAGGAAATCTGGCAGCTCCAAGATCTACTGATTAGGGGTGGGGTTTGACCTGGGTTGTTGTCTGGCTGTCTATGATTTTACACTTGGGCCTTGATGGGAAACGTGAAGAGAAACTTTCTACTGGCTTTCAGCTGTCTCTGCATTGGGACTACTGCAAGGACTCTCATTTTAGTTGTCTCAAGCAGTATTCTATTCCATAAGGAGGAAGCAGTTATAATTACAGATATCTAAATACAATTATTGTCTGTAAATACAGTGTTAGCTGTGAAGAACATTATCTATTTCACTTAATTGTCTCTGTGCAGTTAAGAGTTTCTCTAAAGATCATTCAATAAGAAAGAAAATCCTTAAAGTAATGACACATCTTGGTGTAAAAAGAAGAAGGTATAGCTACGCATTCAACAAAAGATGTCCATTTCTCACATGGAATAAGGCAGGAGTTTTCAGGAGCACAGATAATCTTAAGTTTCTGTAATAAAATGCTATTTCATGACAAGGATACAGAATTTAGGTCAGACAGCAAGTTCCTCTTCTGTAAGTTCCCAGCTTTGGAACAAAGCTCCACAAAGGTAACCTGCTTCCTAAGATGTTGTTCTTTCCTGTAGCTTTCTGCATGTTTATTTTCTACACATTTTTCAAACTCACAGTTTGAAAGAAACATAAGAAGTTTTGTGAAAACCCAAACTTAGGTTTGACAGTGGCTGAAGCTCCTCTGAACTGCAAGGTTATATCAACAGTCATATGTACAGATAGGCCACAGTATTTACATGTGATCAAGATACGGGCTGAAGTGTCATGCTTTTAAATTCCTTTGAAAGGTAAGAAAAATAATACGTTCTCAGACAGCTGTTTGATTCTTTTTTCCATTGAAAGTGTATCTCATATGTCAAAAATACACCAGTTTGTTGTTTGTTTGGTTTTTTTCAAGTGAGAAATTTTGTTTTAACTCTGTTAGAACTTATAAAAATTATAGAATTTAATTTGTCTTTTTTATCCATTGGGCCATAGTCATCAGCACATATGACAGTGCTGCACATTTGTAATGTTTCTGCAAGGGGTACCTTCTATTTCTGCATTTTCATATTTCTCTACAACCTGTTTTTCAAGAATTTTCTTCTCAGAAATTCTGATACTATTTTCATAATAATTTCCTTTTACAGGTCATCTTGGAGGATTTAATGGTTCTTTGTATGTGTGCAACAGATTAATTTGTGTAAATGAAACAACTTCCAGCAAAGAAAGTTCAGATTCAATCCCACAGAAGTCATTGAGATAGAGGGGGGAAGGAGCTGAATGTTCCTTATGCCTTTCCTAAGAATTGGGTTTTTTCTTTTTCTTCAGTGTGTCCCAATTCTCAGGGTTCAAACAGCCATGGCAGTGAAGGACCAGAGAGCATATGAATCACTCAAGGAGAGGAGATAATTCTCCTCCAGTGTGAAAAACCCTTCACTCAGACCTTTACTCAAGCAAAAAAGGGTTGCTGAGCTGAGAGAAATGCCGTTGGGAAGCACTAACTCCTTCTAGCCAAGAATATCCAGGTTTAACAAAAAAACAGTGAAGCTTCAGGATGGAAAGATTACTATGCTACTGAAAATTCTGTTTTAGGGGTTTTCCCAAGAATTAATGAGCAGTTGCATGTTGGAAAGACATTCCAGCTCATGCAGCTCTCGGGCACAGAAATAATTATTGAAAAATAAATGGAAAATTTGACGCGCAGAGTAAGTTCTTTATGTATCTTGGAAACATGTGGTTCACATTCCAGCCTGATTTTGTAGCCCTTGGACAGGACAGAAATGTAAGGGGAAAGGTAGGAAAGTGGAAAGGAGGATAGGGAAGCCAGAAATAGGAAATGTGTGTGTCACAGGATGAGTTTAGTGGAGTTTCCACAGGGGCAGTCAGGGAAAAACATGTGTTCTTGTGTCTATTAAAAGTACTCTTTTCAACATCCTATTTTTACTTTTTTGAAGTATTCATATTTTTGCTTTTATGAATTTGTGAAGGAGTCCAAATGAGTTTAAAACACAGATATAGATTTGGAGTGTATTTTCCTGAAGGTATGTGATGATTCGGTGGAGCCCAAACTCAAAATTTTTTACTCCCTTGGAGAATTTGGCTCATGGTGGAACAATGGTCAGTAATGCCACAAGTTATTGCTTGAGTCTTAGTCTTGGACCTTGCTGTGGTACCTTTGGAGTCAGTCAATATGAGTATCTCTTAATTCATGTCTGTTTATTACTAAATGCCATAGAGGGAACAAGAAAATGATAGGATGATCCTCATATACCTTTACTTCACTTCCTGGAAAAAACGTCTTAATGATTTTGTGCTGTGGGCTGTGGCTGCTGCTGAAGTGGGTAGTGAAGTTCCCTATTTCCATTGCAAATAATAATGTTTAATGATCAGACAAAATACTAATGTTACCATCTTCAGGGCAGCATCCTTGTGCCTGGTAAATACCTGGTCATGTAGACAAAATTAATTATGGGAGATCTGTTAGGGAGGGTGAAGAGTTAACTCTTAGCTATCATCTTCAGATGGTATTTGTTTTCAGATTCCCTTAAGGAGTCAGGGCTTTTCCCCATCTTGTCAGTAAAGAGCCTTGTCTCTAAATGGCAAACTCGCCATCTGCAGGCCAGCAAGACAACTCACAAGGACTGGCCACGAAAACAGTCCAAGCTCAAGGACACCTTGCTTATGGTGGCTTTAGGATTTCCCCTTTTATTCACCAGTTGGTAAAAGGAAATCTCTTTTGGGGTGTTGTCCTAAAAGAAGTTTAGACTGTCTGTCTCTGGAGCTTAATCCTGTCCTAGTTTAAAAAAAGTAAAAAAATAATCAGACACTGTTTTTCTGCATCAAGCTGCTTTTATCCTTGCTAGCGATCTCCTCATGCCTGTTCTCAGCTGCAAGGAGAGAGCAGGCTGCAGGGCTCCTGCCCATTCCTCTTCCCAACTCAGGCCTTAACATCTGCCTTCCACTACTAGAAGTTGGTATCAGCTTTCCCACAAAATGTGGTTTTGATTGGAATATACTGTTTCTTAAGCATATTTTTTTTCCATGCGAACATGGTTTATTTTTGAAAGATAGTAAAACATGATGTTTCAGAAAGTTTGATCGTTATTCCTCAGGCTGGAGGAGCGTGATTGGAATGCAATTTTCTGTTTGAAATAAATTTTAAGGAGAAAAGTCACCTTCTTTCAGTGTCTGTCTTGTAATGGACATGAATTACAATCACATACAATTAACAGCAAAATGTCAAAACCTAAAGAAAATGCTTGAAAGGAAAACACATAATCTAGCACCCTAAGCAACAGAAAGGTTTAAAAGCCCCACAGAAGAACCAGGCCTTTGCCAGCCCTGGAAGCCACGCCCTATCCACCATCTTGCATGTCAGGGTTTAGGGTCAGGGCGGCCCCTAGACCTATAACAGGCACTCTCTGTTAACCCCCCTCCCTCCCTCCCCAAAGGGGAAGAGAAAGGGAATAAGGGAGAGAGACTGAGCGATTAAAAAAGGAAACTAGAACAGCTTCAATGAAAATGGAAATAATAATAAAAATGGAATATATACAAATATACACAAAAACAGTGTCAAACTCAACCCCCCTCATGGCAATTACGTCACCGTCGCCACTGGTGCTGTGGAGCAGGCACTGGAGAGTCACAGGCTGGGCCTAGCAGCCCAGCTCCTGTGTTCAGGAGCTGGATTGTGGTACTGGGTTCAGGAACACACAGATCAGGATCGAAGGCAGAACAGAGTCCTCCTTCGATGCTCCGAGGACGAAACCAGAAGAGGATCTGAGACAAGCCAAGCAAAGCCAGCAAAGCAGGCCAAGAGACCGAAGAGACCCTCCTGATCCCTCAGCTTTATACCAAATACAACATAAATGGTCTGGAATCCCTCGCTACAGTTTGGGGTCATCTGTCCTGTCTGCTTGTCCCCACAGGTAAGGCCTTTACTTCCTACACCCCCCAGTGTGGTGCACAAGATCCAGCAGTGGCCTTGGTCTGCACACCAGCCCTTGGTAGTGACTCTGACCATGGGGTGTTACCACTGCCAGCAGCAGGCACTGGCTGAAAAACTGATCTGAAAAGTAAAATCACTGAACAGAATTAGTTGTTTTCACTCAAACCAGGACAGTGCAGCACACTGATTAGAAACAGCAGTCTTATTACTGCTGTGTCTCCTGCCCATAATTCATCACCCATTTAGTCCCACCCATTTAGTCCCACTGGCCTTATCAAAGGAAAGTCCCAAGCCTGTCTGCCATGGTCTCCTCTGGCTCTTATCAGAGGTTTGGTGGTGGCCTTGTCACATCTGGAGCTTCTGCTGGAGGGAGCTGCTCTGCCACCGTAGGGTTATAAGGAGGACAGGCAGCAGGCAAGGGGCTGCCCAGAGAACTTGTCAAAGTCTGAGGTCCTGTCACTGCTGGTTGACTTAATACAACAGGTTTGTTTCATGTGTGCATTTAAACACTCCCATCACCAAGCAAAAGCAAGATAGGAAGGTACATCAGGTTATGCAGCCCTTTCTGGTCACCCCAACTCTATGGGCAGTGTGGGAGAAGGGGGCTGGTCTCACCAACCTGGTCCTTAGCCAGCTACTGTTCCTATTTTAATGGTTGGAGTCACTTCCCTGGCACACAGCCTGCTCTTTGCCTGGGTCCAAGGAGCTGGCAGGCACATGGCAGCTGGGAGTGAGTTGCAGAAAATGCAGCTTGTCATCCTCTTTTCAAAGCCATGATATTTGCATAATTAACGCTCCATGTTTTCTACCTATTCCCAGCTGTCCCATGAAACTCAGCATGTGTCAGCTCTCTTGGGTGAAAGGAAAACAGTTTGCATGAGATACAGGTGCTGTTTGTCTTTGTTGCTTATGCTCCTTCCTTGATAATGACAGAATGATTACAAGACCGTTATTTTGTATGCTTTTATTATTTTCATCTTCTCAACACACAAGTAAGACTCAGTGATACAAATAAGTAACCCATCTAAGAAGGAAAACAGTTTTATTAAGAAATCTGTATGGTATGACAATGGTACAGACTTTTCTTGTTACATGATGGGTGTAGTCAAAATGAGTTAATAATGAAGATGTCTTTTAGGGGTTTCTGTTCTTCTGCAATGTTTCCCAGAGCTTGGAGATAGTTACAGCTGAGGTACATATGGTGGGACCTTGCTTAGATGCTTGGATTGCCGCTGCCTTCACTGTTCCCATTCTTCAGAAGACTGCAAGATCTCACTAGCTGGGGCTGGCAATGCAGAACTGCCTTTGGGTAGTCCGTTGTATTGATATAAATCCCAAGGAGCACAAGCGTTTAACTCTGATGGTGTAATTCAGCTGAACAGGGCTGTTTCCTGATAAGAACGGACTGGCTCTGCAGTGTCTGAGAGTTTTCTTTCTTTGATTCTTTCCAGAATGACTCACCTGTATCTCAACCGTGTAAACACTCTCTCACCTTACTGCAAGGGCCAGCGTGACTGGCTCAGTTCCTGCTCTGGTACAGGCCCAAAAAGTGTGCGATGTGCAGAAAGTGGTTGCAATTCCTTGTGGTAAAAGCAACTTAAATGAGCTGCATTCATCCACAGGGCTGCAGTAAGCTGGCCAGTCCCTGCATGCCAGTTGTTTTGTTCATGGCTTTTTTGGGGGATTTTGTTTTCTTTTGTTTTTTAACAGGTGCAGGGTCAAGTAGGTACCTGTGAAACTCTCCTGTATGTCAGAAATCTGGGTCAATTTTTTTAGACAGGGCTTTGAATTGCCTAAGATGAGCCATCTTATCAAAGAAGCAGATTTTCAGGCTGCAAGTGCTGAGCACTTCCTCAAAAAAATCAGATCCTTTGATAAGGTGTCTCATGTTGGATATTTGGAGTCACTAGCTGTGTTCAGAAATATAGGCCCTAACAGCTGTTTGGTGGCTTTCTGTGGATAACCAGTTCAGTACATTATGGAATTTTATGGCTTTGTAATCTCAGGAAATTTTCCCTCTGGCAGTACATTTCTGCTGTTGCATGACACACATGACTGAAAGCCTGCTCCAGAGATTGCTTGCCAAAGGAAAATCCCGCCATTTTATGAAGTTGTTCTTACACCTGCAGTTCAGTGAAATACAAGCAACTGAAGGCAAATTAAAGACAATAAAGTGCAGTAACAGGAGGTATGTAGCCATTCCCAAAACTATTTCAGGTTCTTCAGGCTGTAAGAGGTAAAATACTGACCTGCTGCTTCTCTGGCCATTCAGTATACAAAAAGTCTTGGCAGGAAAGCAGATACACAGCAAGTTGTTTTTTTCCTATGTTGAGTGTTCTCACCAAAGAGTGAAAAATGTTTCATTCTAGAAAAAGACATGCTCATGGAAAAAAACAAAACAAAACAAAAAAAAACGCTTGGAGGATATGAAGCATTTTGGTAACCACATAGTGAGTAGAGTAGTTAAAATTGTTTCTGCTAATAGCTGATAACACACACGTAGTTATTTCTCAGGTAACAGATTTCCTTTAGTGTTTCAGAGAAACCCTTCACCTCAAAAGTCATAAGAAGCCCCAGTTATCACTTGTTGGGTTTCTCCCAGACAGCTCTGTTGGATGGTGTGCAGTCCTTGCCAGCACAGGAATAAGAGAAAGGTTCCCTAAATTTCTCCACCACTATTCCCACTTCCACTCTAAGTGTTGATCACCACTTGCTTGCAACCCGCATTTCCAGTTCAGCCATCAGGTGGAGCATTTCTACTGTCAGCAGCCCACAGAAAGACTTAACTGGTGGCAGCTACTGGAAACAGCCAGGCTTCTCTTCTTGACCTGACCTCTACCCCGCTACTTACCACCAACCCCACCCCAGACCTGCTTCTTCAGCTTCAGGTGTCCAAGGTGCAGCTTGGAGCCAGAACTGCCCTTAAGCACCTCCTTTATTCAGGCTTTTAAAGACTCCTGGGAAGCTACACTTTGGAGATTCCAAAACAATGGGCTATACACAGGAAAATGTTGTTGTCATTAAATTTTCCCAGTCACCTTAAAAAATTCTCTCTCTATGAGAAGCTAATTCCCTAAGAATCCGAAGTTTCATACTGTGGCACTACAGAGGGGAAACTTTGAGAAACCTTTTCTACCTGGGCTTTGTCCATCCATCTACAACTAAGCCAGGGTTTTATGGAAGCATTACTAAAACTGGAAAAAAAAAAAAACAAAAGTCCTGCTACATTTAGTGGAGGGGCTGTACAGGATCATCCCCACCATGCAAAGCTACAAAAACCAAGAGATGTGCCAGCAGATGCATTGAAAATATCTGTTATGTGGTCAGACAAAGTGAAACAGCAGTGCAGGTGGGTTCCCTCCACTGCTCCTGTGACAAGATGGGAGATGTGCTTAAAGCAGAGCAGAGGCAGGAGTCCTCTTTCTCCTGGGGCAAAGGAGGCCAGGAAGGACTCCTGAGCACTGGGAATGAAACTATTTTCTGTTGTCTATCTCCCCCGGGCAATGCTGTCACCAGGGTTTGAGCCTTGCCATTTGCACACCTTCTGGAACAGGTGACATGGATCTTCATGCCCCTCCTAGAACTCCTGGTCTTTCTGAAATACTGATTTCTGACATTTCTTTGCTTAGAACCAGTACCACGTTTCCTGCCAGCAAGGTCTGCAAGTGGCTTTTTTGGGGCAAGACAGACAAATCTTCTACTGCTCTTCCAGCCATTGTCACTGTAATTCATATGACCTCAATCTCTCATTTCCTGAAAGATTAATCGTGTCAGCTCCTGAAACAAAACTCAGTGATTGCCTTAAGTGAGTCACCACCCTTAAGGATGCATTTAGTGCAAATCTCCTGTCATATTTTAAGTGTACTTCAGGGAGGAAGGTTCAATTAACTTGGATGGATGATTTCTGTTTTACCAGCAGAGATTAAGCCATACAGCAACCTAAAAAGTTAAGCCCTACAAAATGGCTCTGCCTGACTTGTCCTGAACATAAAATGCTGCATCTGAGTGTCCCTGTGCTGTATCACTGTTGAGGAAAACAGACATTGAAGGCATAAATTGAAAGAGTGGAGGGCCTCCTGTTATGCACTGACTAGCTCCCCTGGGGGGTACCTGCTCAATATCTAGCAGATGGAAGTTCTTTAATTTGTGGCAGGGTAGTGATCTTTCCAGATGTGAATAAGGGCCAAAAAAAACTCACCTCCTTTAAAGGATTAGGAAAAAAAAAAATAAAATGACTTCTCCTGTGCTGGCAGGAAAAGGCAGCTAATAGAGAATTTACTATTCAAGTCTGGTGCAAAAAGGTTTGCGTTTTAAGTACTTTTCTCAAATGGGAAATGAAATCATGGACAATAAAAAGTAAAGTACAGTTTAGGTTTAGTACAAAGTGGCCTCTGTGGTTGCCAGCTCATAAAAGCTGAGTGTGTGAAACACACCCCTGCACAGAAGGGCAGTCTTCTACCTCCAGTAAATTCTTCTTAGCCTCTGTTTTGAGGACCCATGTATTATACATATGTGATTTTCATCTTGTGAGTCTCTGGATGCCAGAAAGCCTAATTATTGGCATCTCGTGAAGGCAAATCAAAGTCTAAGTCTTTTCAGTAGTCAGGGGACATGATGTACACACATCCCCTCTTCCCAGCAGCAGCCCTGGCCAGGCCAGCCCAGTTGTCACATATGTGACTCGTGTGCATTGTGCTGGCAAGTGGGTTTGATCTCAGCTTGCTGCCAGTCTGCTCTTGTCCTTGGTCCCTTGCTGGCAGTGGGTCAGGGAGTTCTGCCAGCCTGGGCTGGAGCAATGGCCAGTTCTCGGCTGCACAGAGAGCGGTCGTGGAGAGGGCCTTAAAAACTGAGGGGAAGTCACTACCACAGCAGAGCAGGACCTCAGTTGTGTAAATCCTTTCTCTCTCTGGATAGCTCTGCAGCTTTCTGAAGGTGGGTCTTTAGGATATGCCTTTAGGGTTTAACCTGCATGTGAGGTTACAGCACAAAGTTAAACTGGTATATGGGAGAGCGGTGCTGTAAGATTTCTCTGTCTGTCACAGCTTTGCTATGACAGCCAAGGCAGCAAACCTGCCTTGGCTTCTCCAAAACAACGTTCATCATGTGCAAACTTTGCGCAGAAGTCGCTGTGACTGTAAACACAAAAAGTCACATTCTGTTAGTAGGATTCAGTGACGCTGCTTCTTACTGCTCTGTTTCACATTGCATGTAAAATAAACACTTACTAAGACTTTTACTGTGGCACCTGCCACATGTCTGTGTGCCCTAGGATTCCGAGTGGGACAACTATCCCAGGGAGAGCTGAATTGCCCTGGCAAGGTGTTGAGTGTCTCTGGTTTACATTGTCCTCAGAAGAGGTCCTCAGGGCCTTTCAGTGTTGAGCTTTCCTGAGTACTTACACTTGGTACATGTTCATCTGCAGTAATTAAGACCCCCTTCAAATGGTGCCTTTCTACAACAATAACATGTACAGTGTATGGCCAAAATACAAATAGCTCCAGAGGAGATTAAATCACTATTTTCACAATATTAATGAGGTTGCACATTTGCATTCACAGTAAATCTTGTAACATCAATGTCCTTTGAGGATTTTCTGTAGATAAATGAAGCATTCCCCTCCTTCCCTCACTACTTCTGCTAACAGCATCACTCAGTGCAGCCACAGATCAACAGTTCCTGTTAATCTGTAAAAAGGCAGAACTTAGCACAAGCACTTTTTGACATAATTAAAGCTGACACTGCTTACCACCATTCCTGGAAGAAGTACTAGTGGAGTTTCATTAGAATAAGTAAATACAAATAGAGTTCACCCTGAACAGTCATCTTTGTTACAAACAAAACCCATTAGTTAGCAAGGAGAGTCTGGAGCAGGGCTGAATTCACACTGATCTCAAAGCCTTTCTCTTATTTAATTTATAAACTGATGATTAATTCAGTGATTAGCTAGTTCACTTGCAGTGATTAATTCTATTCATGTCTTCAAGCTAATGTTTAAGAAAGGAAAAAAGTCCAGCTCAGACAGATGCTCATCAATGTCCTTGTGATTAAAAAATGGTAATATAATGCCCTGGAGAGTAAAGGAAAAAAAGAAAGATCGAGAGGGTGGGTGGCGTGATCAGTTGTAAGTTCTTGCCAAAGCTGTAGCCATATTTTTCAGCTGTGATGTTTAAATGTGTCAGTTACTCTAATGATCAATGGCTTGAAAGATGAATCTAAAAGACTTTCACTGTAGCTTTCCACTGTGTATTTTGAGAATGCTGCTGCTTTAGAGCAGTCTTCTGTTTCTGCTTTTTTCTCTCTTGTTTTGCCAGCTGCCTGCCAGCTCCTTTCCCTTTCAGCAACGTCTTTCTCTTGTCTCACCAAATTCTTTGATGAGAGCACTTGGTACTTCTTTAGCCCAGGATGATTTTTTCTATTTCCAGCAGGACTTTCCTCATCTTTTGATGCAACATGAAGTGAAGATGATTTGGAGGCCTGCTCTGTATTAGACAAACTGGTCTCTTTTGGGGGAGTATTGCTTTTACAATTTACGCCGTCACCTGGCAATGGAGCTTGATAGCTCTTGAAGCCACCCACAGGGCCTTCCTTCTCTGAGCCCTGACTGCTGTGCTTCTCTGACTGAGCTGAGGAGTGTAGCTGGTATTTCTCTCTTTTCTGAGATCCACTCTTCTTTTCTGGACTCTCAGTTTTATGTGTTGTTTTTTCAGCAGGTGGTGGTGGCAATTGCTTGTTTTTGGTGGTGTTCTTTTCTTGAGACTTCACCAAAGACTTTGAAGATGGTGACTGGCCCATTCCAGGACCTGGATCTTTGCTTTTATCTTTTGCATCACTTGCATTAGGCTTTGTAAAACTTGCGGGTACAGTCTGTTGTTTTTCTCCTGCTGGAGTATTTTTCTCAGGCTTTGATTGTTTAATTGAAGGAGGTAAGTGATGGTTCCCATCACTCTTGTGCTCACTATTCTTTTTTACAGCCTTTGTTTCAGGCACCCTGGTGTCCTCTGATGTTGATGTCTTTTTCTTCTTTTCTCCTGAAGGGCTTCTTTCTTGAGGTTTCAGCACTTTGTCTGAAGGTGACTGGAGCTTTTCAGACGTATGTTTGGTCTTTTTCTCTGCCAACTTATTTTCAGGCTTTGCCTTGTCATCTGGTGACACCTGTTTCTGTGCCTTTAGAGGGGACAATTTCTTGTCTTGCTTCATCAACTGATTTGGTAATGGTGTTTGTTTTTTAGGTTCACATGAAGTATTTCTCTCTCCTTCACAATTCTTTTTATGCTGTACTGGTTCATTTTTCACATTTTGAGAGGTATTTTCCTCATCAGTGGTTTTATTGTCCTGCCTTGATGTATTTCTTGGTGGCATTGAATAATTATTGAAGTTTGACTTGATGTTTGTTTCTCCTGTAATGTCATTTGCATATTTCATTGGTTCATTTAATGAGGACAGGTGATGCTTCCCATTATTGCAGCAGATGTTTTCATCTACTGTCATATCATCTTTGTGTTCCACAAAATCTCTTGATGGTGTTAGATGCTTCAAATTCTGATCAGTATTTTTCTGTCCTTGAGTATTGATGTCATGCTCTGATGAAGGTAACTGGGGTGTCTGAGGTTTCTGAGCATTCTCATTTGAAGAGTTATTATCATGATGCACTGCATCCCTTGGTGTGAATACTTGTTCCTCAGATTTATGCAACACGTTTCTCTCTTCTCTCTCACCTGTCTCCATCCTATCACTCTCATGCTTCATGTCATCATCTGATGACAAAAGCTTATCCTTTGTATTTTTGGAGACCTTATTTCTACCTTTCACAGGATTCTTTTGGTTTGATATCAATTCAGTTGACAGGGGAAACAAGTTGTCTTCTGGCACATCACTTCCCTGCTTTGTGGTATCATCTGAAGGTGGTGTTTGGTTCTTCTCCAAGGGTAGTAGGGGCTCTCTTGCTAGCGTAGTTTTATTTTCATGTTTTCCTGGCTTCTTTGTTGAAAGTGAAAGACAGTTCTCAGATCTCTGACATGCGTTTGTCTCTTCAGCTGTAGAGTTTTCATTGTCTGTTGCATGATTGGGGGATAGCACTTGGTTCTTAAAATCACATGCAGTTTTGTTCTCCACTGTAGTATCGTTCCCATGGGTTGGCAGCTTGTGTGAAGAGGGTGGTGAATGCTTCTCACAGCCATGGCTGGCAGGCTCATCTCCCATACCACCATCTCCCTGTCTCTCCAGATCAATAGGTGGAAGGTCTGGGGGATTTCCAAGACTGTGATGGATTCTTTCTTCTGCTGTCCCACTCACTGATGTTGGTAAAGGGGTTGGTGAGGGTGACTGCCATGCCTCAGAGTCAAGACAGGGCATCTCATCAGCAGTGGCCTCTTCATGTTCAATGAAAGAGTGGGATGGCTTGTGGTGGGTCTCCAGGTCAGTTATCGTACTCCTGTGCAGGGCTCGATTGTTTGTATGATTCATCATTTCGTTGGAGGAAGATAATTTGTCCTTCTCAAAATCTTCTACAACATCATAACGGTGCTTCACAAAGTCACCTGACAAAGGGCTTTGTGTCTTTTCCAAATGAGAAGAGATGTGTTCTTTTTCTGCAGCACCAGGCTTCTGCTCCTGGCCCTCTTTTGATGAGAGTGTGGATTTGGTTTGATTTGCACCTGGATTTGATATGTCTGCGTTGGAATTAGGAAAGTCATTTTGTGGGCTGAACGTCTGAGGAGGCTGTGGCTGCTCAGTTTTGGATTCATTTTGCATTTGGCTATTGGGTGTTTTATTCTCCTCGTCCTTTTTAGTCGGAACATCATTATCATTTTTGATAGAGGTAGAAGATATTTTGTATTCACTGTGATGTTTCACTTCTTGTTTGGCTTTCTGAGAACATCTGCCTCTTAAATCTGGTGCCTCTTTTTGGACTATTGGTGGCCTTTTGCCAGAAGCAGGTGTTAGTAGAGTTATCTGTCCATCCTCCACTGGAGGCTCAACTTCACAACATGTTTGTACTCCTGGAGAGTGACGTGGCAGAATGTTTTCCAGTGCCTTCTGCTCTGGAAAACATTTTTGGCCTGCAAAGAGAAGACTGTTTTCTGGCTCTGTGAGCTCTGTGTCAGCTTCCTCTGAACTGTATACATACATAGTTATTTCAGGAATCTCACCTGTTTTAGTATCCTGAGAACTTTGTTCATGGGATCCTTCAGCTGTGCTAGAGTAAGGCGAGTTAGAAGGTGGGTTGTCTTCCTTGACATGCTGGGCAGCATTGTTAGTCCCCAGTAGTGAGGATGTATCAGGCCCAGCTGGTATGTTATTCCTGTCACAGTCCACAGTATGTTCAGACAAGGGGGGAATGCAGTCTGCAAGATATTTGTTTCTCTGGGTAGCCGAAGAGCTATCTAGATTAGGAGTAAACTTGTGTCCTTGCTCTGTGGAATCTCTTTTAGCCTCAGCATGGTCCTTTACATCATACATGGCCATGGGTGTCACCAGTAACTCTTCTTTATCCTCCCTGTCCTGTGCTGCATTTGCTGGTGTTTTGTCCTCTCCAGGCTCTCTGATGGACTCTCCACTTCCCTTCAGTGCTGTCTCATGACTGAAAGGCTGCTTTGCAGCATTATTTTTTGACCAGCTCCAAGGACGGTTAATTTTGGTAGCGATGCTGAGTTTGGGCACTGGGACTGTGGAGCACACTAAATATTGGGATGCTGGAGTGCTTATACCCATGGCTGTCATCGCTGCCACACGCAGCACTCTGACTTCTGGCTTACGAATAGTTTTTCTGCTTGGGAAGTTTTTAGTCTTTTTCTCACCTTTGCTCAAGAGTGATGCTTTCACCTCCGCAGCTGAGCAGAGAGCACTCTGTTCAAACTTCTCCTTCAGTTTGGACAGAACAGAACTCCTGTTGACTATTTTTGGCAAACTGCTGTTTGGCCCCTTCTTCTTCCAGCTGGGAGAATTCTCCTCTTTTTTTTCTTCAGCAGCTAAAAATTTCTTCAGGATGTTCTTCACTGTGTTTTTCCCACTCGTGCAGCTCCGCCTGGCCCTCTCACGGAGCACTGTGTCTGCATCTTCCTCTGCTGCTTTTCCATCTCCTTTCCTGTCTCTGCTTCTGTCCAGCTTGTTACCAGCCCTGTTCACCCACAGCTTCTCTTTAATGACCAATTTACCAACCTCTCTTCTTTTTTTTGTGTATGGCTCGCGATTGTTATTTAGGAATCTGGACCGCAAGAGCTGAAATCTGGTTGGATGCTGGCCCCTGTTTGGATCTGGACACGGCTGGTTATAACTCACCTTGTTTTCTTTACCTTCTGCCCATTTTGTCCTCTTGTTGCTGAGCTGCGGATCACCGGCTGCGAGCTCCGTGACGTACAGC
Source organism: Chloroceryle aenea (assembly GCA_013399075.1). Lineage (NCBI taxonomy): Eukaryota > Metazoa > Chordata > Aves > Coraciiformes > Cerylidae > Chloroceryle > Chloroceryle aenea. Next base: position 561,805 of record VWZY01007922.1, read on the forward strand.
AGCAGGCTGCTGAGAACAGCAAAGGCCCCTTGCTCTGTTGCCATCCTATTGAGCTTCTTCTTCAGCACCAAAGGGTCTACCAGCATCTTATCATCTCCGCAAAAGCATGTGCTTTTGGTGCTGTGCAAGAGAAAACAGGAATGTTCTTTTCAAGTCATCAGCATTGTCTCTACCTCCTTATTTTGCTTTAATAGCATGCTGCTGCAGGTAAAATGGGAAAAAATGCCTTGATCTAGAACTTCTCAAGAGAGCTGTCGTTAGCGGCCGGTTAAAAAGCATGCAAAGAGCTTTACAAGCTTCGTGAGGCATGGTAGTAGGAGCCATGGTGTAGTAGGAGCCACAGGGCTTCACACAGTCCCACAGGGCACTGTTGGCTCCTTCTTCTGTGTTTTGTGGCCAGCGGAAGCACTTAGGGAAGCAAGCAATGCTAACTGGGGTGACCATATCTCCTCTGTGCACTCCTCACTCAGTATTACCGTGTCCTAAGGCGAGGCAACATCGAAGGTGTTTTCCTCTCCTGCTAGGTAAAGCGTAGGCAGAGATATATACGATGAGGACACTGTTAGCAGGAAAACATGGTTCTGCCTCTGGGTTATAAAAACAGACTGAAACCATTTAAAAAACCCCAAACAAACAACAAAACTGAGGAGCACAAATGTGCCACCGATAGTTTTTGCTGTTGGTAGGGGTTAGAAGTCAGTAGGTACCTCTCCAGTGTTAAAAAACCCCCAACGCACGGAATTTGCATTATTTGCTTTTTGACAGCATTCAAATCCCACATCAGGACTATGCTCTTAAATCTTCTTTGTAAAGGGTTGCATCACAACAACAGCAGCCCTGGCAATGTCCCTTGACTACAATTCCCTTTAATCTGGAGGAAGAAGGCTCCTGTGTTGGACCTATCCTTGAGTTTAAAGAATCAGGCCTTTGGACAGCTGGAGATTTAGTCAACACTTTAATTGGTGTGGATCAGTTACTAAATAAAATACGGAACTGAGGCACAAGAGCTGGAGCATCCATAACAATAGATGGGGCGAGGAAGGAAAAAAGCAAGCGGTGTCAGCTTTCTGACACGACGAAAAGCTGGAAGATTACTTCACCGTGCAGTGAAATAGCTTCATGAACAGAATGCAGCCTGCATACCAGCAGGGGATTAATTTTTATGAGTAGAAGTGGAATAAAAAATTCTTTCAATTAAACCTACACACAAAATAAAATGAAGAAAGCTGCAAAGAGGCTCATCCCTTAGAGAGTGTCAGCCTCAAAAGGTTGGGGAAGGCCCCTCTGTAACCCAGCAGCTGGTACCCCACAAACTCTGAAAGAAATTGGACCTGCCACCCCACTGCAATATTATGGAGACTGTTTGCAAAGTGGGGGGCTGGTTCTCATCCAGTTGGGTTGTGACATTTGCATTCCACTTGGCTGCATTTCAAGTGCACATATTGAAAATTACATCCCTCAGCAGTGAGATGAAGTTGTCATCTTGAATGGAATAAGGTCTATTTATAATGACTTTGTAGATATTTTTAAAGGCCAATAAAAGAAAAAAGTGTGACAACTGGCTCATGCCTAATGTGACAAACAATACTTTGTAGGTTTTAATTGGGAATAAACACATTTCAGCATGGCACAGGTGCACAATCCCACATGTGTAATGTGGTAACGTCCACCCTTTCCCTACTGAAGTGACCATGGCCTAGGGGACAAGGCTCCCATGGTACACTAAGGTTCCCGTTTATCACAGTTATGGGGCTTTTCAGAATTAGGACAAAAACAGGGTTCAGGGTATAACTGGCTAAAAATACTGTAGTTCACACTCTCTCCTATAGCTAGTCGGCTGATATTTTGGCTGAAAGCTTGCCATGGCAGAAGACTGCTCCTCTCCTCCCTAAGAAGAGCCTTGTGTATTCAGAAACATATATGGAGCCATCAGCCAGTGATTTAGGGTCATCTTTGATCCCTAAGAACAGCAGTGGAAACAGATGCTTCGCTCAGCTCTCCTCTCCAGGCTACTTTAGACACAGTAAATGGCCACGTCTGGCCTAGTCCTGCTTTCAGTGAGGTCAGCGTAGACAAACTACTACTGATGGTGAAGGGAAGAAGATCAGGGAACCCCTCTGCAGGGAATACATAAAATAATTATTCACTTATGAGCTATACAATTCAATCTGCTTCGTCAAAATATTACTAGTGAGCTCTGTTCAGGCTTCTCCTTGTTTACATTTGAATGTTCTTATAGGATGTCATCTGAAATGTAGCATTTGTGGGAATACTGCATTGCCTTAAGTACCAAGACATGCTGCAGGGATTGTGTTTGAAACATATTCACCAATAAGTGGCAGAAAATGTGCAAACAGCTATGGCTTCTATTTAGGGTATCTTTGGTTCTTCCAAAATGACCTCATCTGCAAACCAGCATCACGACCATGTAAATCTGAAATGTGTTTTGTGCAAGGGTTGTGGTACAACAACACTATTGCTGAGATCACAACAGAAAATGTGGGTAGTGATGCTTCTGCATTGTCCTAGTGTTTGGAAAACATGATGCTTCTTCTTTGGGGAAGGAGAGCAAAGTCAGAGGGTTTCTCAGGTTTGGGAGCATGACCACCATTTTCAAGAGGCTGAGACATCATCCCTAGTATTTCTTCACCACCTTTTCCCAAATTGCATCCTGCTATTCTTCAACTATGTGACCTACCAATGAAATACAGTTTTAGGTATCTATATCAGCCTCTATATCAACAGCAGATAGTCACCTCTAGTCCCACCTATAGCCAGGAGGATCCAGATAAGTACCCCTCAAGAACAAGGGGAACCCCATGCTGGCAGTAGTCACTTCCCAGTGGTGTGAGCAATGCCAGATGACAAGGCAGATACTTGGGCCTAACATCCACTTCAGCCTCCTCAGCCCTCTCCTCCCTTGGAGACACCATTTGTCACTGGTTTTAATGTTCATGATGCTTCCTCAATGTGCTGCTAGTTTCTTGAAGTGCTGCTTCATGTTTTTCAGTGTCTGGAGTGCAGATCACTTGGACCTCCAGAGGAGGCGAGGCCACCTCCGAAGGTTTCCTGTCTTCTTGGCCCACAAATAGTTAGAAGCATAAGACAGGCAGCTTAGTTACTTATTTATGAGTTCTTCAGTGACACTTATCATGGCAGCACCAAAGTGGCAACAGCCTGATATGCTAACGGGTAGCGGTGCAACCCTATCCTGCTGGTTGGCCTGCCTCAGGGAAACCTCTGCAGTGGCCATCGCCATGTGGCGGAGCAGAGCGGAGCTGACGGGCTGCAGCAGAGAGAGAGGAGCTGGCACTCTCCCCCAGCCCTGCCCGCACCCTCCTGCACCAACACCCTTCTCTTGACCCTGAATTATATGTTAAATATCCAAGCAGCATTTTGCACACCCTGGCAGCCCTGGGGACTATCTGCTGTGGGGGCATCACTCAGGATGGTGCATGGGCAGGAGGAGGCAGCACTAGGGAAATTTCATCAAAAGCTGTAAAAAAAGTGGCAAACACTGTCCAACTTGCAGAAGCTGACAGAGCTTGATGGATCCCTTTGACTCGCTGTTGGTTTTCTCTGGGGAAACAGCCACGAGCTGGAGCATGTGAGGTGCTGCATCCTGTGGGCCCTTCGTCCCTGGGAATCCCGTTGCTACATGGTTCCGTGAGGTGTTTGATCCAATGACCTGTCCCTAGATAAGGAAGGGAACCTGGAGCATGTCTGCCTGCTCAGGTCAATGCACAGGCCTCTGTACTGTTTGCAGTGAAATGATGCAGAAATGGTGCTCTATAGGTTCAGTCTTTGGGAATCACCTTTTAAATGAAATTATTTTATTTGCCTCTGAAAGAAGACTTGGTCCTCCCTAGTCTGGGTAGAAGGTAAAGAAGTGGGAACAGTTAGGAATGCTCTTCTTTTTTTTTTTTTTTTTTTTTC
>VWZY01007922.1:565754-608188 GCA_013399075.1 Chloroceryle aenea
TTTTTTTTTTCCTAAAGGAAGAGGAAAAACCAAAGCACTAGAGAAAATTCCGCTTTCTGGAGAATATGTTCATCTGTCTTCTCTATTGCTGAATTTATCACAGGTATATTAGAGGTATTCTAAACTAGAAGGAATGTTTTTCAAAAAAAAATTCTCTTAAATCAAAAGCTACTGACTCAAATACTCCTCTTGGTTTAGCATATCTCCAAAGCAAACAAGAAAGCACCTTGTGAAGCTGCTAAGAGAAAACATGTTAAAACAACAGCATGTAACGTAGTAGCTCATGGTATGGAAAACCTTTTCATATGGATATTGTCATGCAGCCTGCTATTCATAACAACAGGGATCACCTGCTCCTCTTTCTGCCACATAACATCCCAGTGACAGTTCCAGCAAGGGCTTACATGGAAAAAAGGGTAGGAAAGTACTTATGTATTTTTAGCTATCTTTTTAAAACGCAGTTCAGCAGCTGGAGAAAGATAGGAGAAACCAACACCATGTAGGAAATCACTCACAGTTGAGCTGAGAAATGTAGACCCCAATTTTTTAATTTAGGAGGTAAAGTATAAGGGTAGACACTGGGGACAAATTCTGCACTGGCTTATTCTGTGTTATTTCATTCAGGGTTCCAGATTTGTGCCCCTGTGCTGCTGTGGAGGTATCAGAGTCTCCTTTACTGGGGTCTACTGTTTAATTTGTCTGCAGTGTTGAGCTTTTAACTGAAACTTTGCTTGATGGTTTTCTTGAAAAATAAAAAAATTACAATTTTAGAGGAAACTAAAAAGGAAAAGAGAAAGAAAGAAAGAAAGAAAGAAAGAAAGCAAGAAAGAAAGAAAGAAAGAAAGAAAGAAAGAAAGAGAGAAAGAAAGAAAGAAAAGGAAAAGAAAGAGAAGAAAAAGGAAAAGAAAGAGAAGAAGAAGAAAAAGAAAAAGAAAGAAGAAAAAATGAAAAGAAAAAGAAAGAGAAAGAGAAAAAGGGAAAGAAAAAGGAAAGAAAAAGAAAAAATAAAAAGAAAAGGAAAAGAAAAAGAAAAAGAAAGAGAAAAAAACAAAAAAGGAAAAAGGCAGAGAAAATGAAAAAGAGAAAGAAAAAAAAGGAAAGGAAAAATAAAAGGGAAAGGAAAAAGGAAAAGAAAAAGGAAAATAAAAAAGGAAAAGAATAAGAAAAATAAAAATTAAAAAAGGAAAAGGAAAAGAAAGAAAAAAAGAAAAAAGTGAAAAAGAAAAAGGAAGAAAAAAGGAAAAGAGTAAGAAAAAGGAAAAAGGAAAAAAGAGAAAAAAGGGAAATAAGAAAGAGAAAGAGTAAAAGAAAAAAGAAAAAAAGAAATGAAGCTGGAGAGGTGAGGAGAGATGAGGCACAGCAAGACAAGGAAAAGGGAAAGGGGGAATGAAGGGTAAAGGAAAAAAAGGAAAAAGAAAAAAAGTAAAGCAGTTGTAGCTGGTTTATTCCTGAGGCTCTTGTAGTGCTCAGACTGGTGAAATGTATCACAGCCTGACTGCTGACTACAACTGCTTCAAGACCTCAGCCAAAAATTCTGATACTGATACAGCAACACATAATCTGCTCAATCTAAAAATAAAGAATGATGCTTAGAAAATAGTGTAAGATCAATTTATTTACAAATATTTCAGCCACTTATATCTTAAAAAAAGCTTTTGTTCTGAATACTGAAGAAGAATTCAAAACGTCATTCAGATATTTTAGACACACTGATGCTTTGCTGTCACTTGAGCGCATTTTTAGTGTTGGCTTTTCCTTTTTTGGAAGCTTCTAATGTAACAATACCTTGCACCACAGTGCTGATGCAGGGATCAGTGGCTCATTAAAAGCTAATCTGTGAGACATAAGATTTACAAGTGTCACAGACACATTAGACTTGAGAACAAGGAGGAACACAGTGGTGAAAGGATTGTGAAATACACAGAGAATATCCCCATAAGTGGGTTTTATCATTAGTTTTGCAGGAAAGCATTAGTTCTGAAAATTAATTTTATATGTGTGATTATTGGTCACAGCTGTTTAGGACATGGTATTATAGCAAGTTAGACTGTAATCAGTCAAAAGAAGTTTTATTTATTTTTTTTTCGTTTGAATTTATCTCACTGGTTTAAGCAGCATTCTCTATACTCCAAAATCCCTACATCTGTAAAAAAACCCACAAAGACTGTAAGTATCTAATCAGTCTTGAATAATTCAGCTACCTTTGCTTGCACACGGTCTGCGTACAGCCTTCCAGACTAACTCCTGGCTAATTCCCTTGCTATGACTGTCAGTCAGTTATCTACAGGGTTGGATATAGTCTTTATAGAAAGAGAAAATGGCAGAAACCGCTTTACTTTTCCTCCATGGATAGTCGGTACAGATTCTCGCCCAAGTACTCGAGCCTTTCTCGTTGTTCCAGCTCCTGGTACAAGCCTTTGGGGACTTTGCTCAGGCCATAAACCAGGCCAAAAAGGCAGCCAGCAATAGATCCGGTAGCCGCACTTTCTCCTGGAAGGTTAAACACATTTGCAATGGTCTCTTAGTGTCACCTTTGCACACACAACCAAAAATCTCACTGCACAGAGGAGGAGATACTGAGCTCCTGATGGAGCACGGTGCAGCCATGTTGGGTCAGTACCAAAGGCTGGCACACCTCATGTCCTGCCTCTGGTAGTGCAGGTGAGGCTGGATGCCTTAGGGAAGAAAATCAAGCAAGCATGTGGTGATGCTTCTGCATCTTCTGCTCTTGTGCTAGGAGCTTCTTTGGTTTGGGGAAAATCCACTCCAATGAGACAGCTCTCGCGAGCAGCTAGCCACCGTTAGGAAAAAAGGCGGGAATAGTAATTTCAGGGGTTCCTGGTACACAGAGAGTGTCCCTTCCTTTCTCACAGCATAGCCTGGCACACCTACCCATTGTCACTAGCACCAATGCTCTGTGCAGTGCCAGTGAGCTACACAGAGAGGAGATGTAGGCTCTCAGTGCTGTGTCAGTGGTGAGTGAGGGACCCAGACTCTCTGCCAAGGGCCCACATCAAGCAGGGATGGAGATGCTGATTTGGGGCTGTGGCCCTCCCCCCACAACTACACTGACCTTACTGAAAGCCCAGTAGGATGCATGAGCCAGCAATAGAGTTATTACTTGCAAAGCTGTAAAAGTAATTAATTGTGTGCCTCTAAGTTCTAGATTTTATCTGCCAGGCACTTGATTGGATCACAGATTATTTTTCTCCCTTATTTGGCTTCACTGTGTGCAGCTAAAAGGTTGATTTGCCAAAGGTGTTTCTGTTGTGGTCGGGGAAGGTGATTTATAAATCATAGAATCATAGAATGGTTTGGGTTGGAAGGGACCTTTAAAGGTCACCTAGTCCAATCCCCCTGCAGGGAGCAGGGTCATCTCTAACTAGGTCAAGTTGTTCACAGCCCCATCCAACATCACCTTGAAGGTTGCCAGGGATGGGGCATCTACCACCTCTCTGGGCAATCTGTGCCAGTGTTTCACCAACCTCATTATAAAAAAATTCTTCCTTATATCTAGTTGGAATCTCTCCTTTTTTATTTTAAAGCCATTACCACTTGTCCTGTCACAACAGGCCCTGTTAAAAAGTTTGTCCCCGTCTTTCTTATAAGCCCCCTTTAAGTACTGAAAGGCTTCAATGAAGTCTCCCTGGGGCCTTCTCTTCTCCAGGCTGAACAACCCCACCTTGCTCAGCTTTTCCTCACAGGAGAGGTGCTCCAGCCCTCTGATCGTTTTTGTGGCCTCCTTTGGACCTGTTCCAACAGGTCCATGTCTTTCTTGCGCTGAGGACTCCAGTACAAAGTCATACTGGATTTGCTCCTTGTGCAATTCAGGTGGAACCATGAGACTCAGATGGAACAACATACGAAAAGCAAAATTACTTTTGTGGCAGCTGCTGCTTCAAGAAGGGGCTTTAAGGGGTAAAACCAGGGGTGCAGATATAACAGGTGACATGGCAGTTTGGCCAACAGTGTCGGCCAACAGCTGGAAGGTCTCTCTCCTGCTGCCAGCAAAGGGGTTGGGGATGGGAGGCTCAGGGAACCCTCACCTCCGTGGAACATGGAGCGGTTGCAGAGCTCTGTCCAGTCTCCGCCGCACCCCAGTAGGGCATCATACGCGATCATGGGGGCATCGTGGCCTCTTCTCCCGCCCCGGCCTTCGGAGCTCCACCTCCTGTATGTCTGTGGGAGAGATGCCAGCATCAGGGTAGGGCACTGGAAATGAGGACGTGGGGCATGGGGCTGTGGCAGGGTGGCTTCTTCCCTGCTTGCTGGGAATAGCTTGGCTCACAGGGAAAGGGCAGGAGGCAGCTGTGTTGCCTGCACTGCTGCCTGCACTGCGGGATCAGCCTGCACAGCCTAGGTGATGACTGAGGTGCAGGTATAAGCCTGCACCCCAGCTCAATGCACCAAGCTCTAGGCAGGCCAAGAATTTGGCTTGATTTAATTATGCAAAGAATGCCAAAAAGTAGATCCAGATCGATTCCAGATTCACACCCAAGAAATTCCTTGTTATTTAAAAAACTTAGGGTTGTTGAGGATCGACATTGTCAGTCCTGTTCCCACCTCTTGGAACTATTCTCCAACTCATCACATTTGCAAATGTTTCACTTAGCCAAGTTTTACGTGTTGGGTGAAAAAGTTCTGATTCAGTCATTTCTTTGGGGGCTCAATTTCAGACTATGTGAATTCAAGCCTCCATCTCTGACTTTTTCTTGACAAGCCTTTTCTCTCCTCTTCTACAAGCATTTGTTGAACTAAAGGGAAAATAATTTGCAAATTTAAGAAACATTTATTCCCCAGGAGAAGAAAGAAAATTCCCCATACTAAAAACCCACAGCGAGCTTTGCAAAGGAAAACTCTTGCAAAAAAGGGATTTTGTCTAGAGGGGGTGACTCCAGAACTCCTGCCCCAGATTCCCAAATTAACTCAACACGGATAAAATTACAGAAAAAAAACCCTTTATTTAAAGGAAATGGGAAGCTTTATCTCCTAAAGTTCAGATTAAATGATAGTAAGCTGAATTGCTGCTGCTTGGCTGGCTCTTGGCTTTTGCAACAGGTATGAAGGGTTTGCATTTCTGTCCACTTTCACTTCAGTCATTACATACTCTGTTGTGCTATCTGCAAACATGGCTGAGCTGGACTACAGCTCCACTCTGCTGCTTTCTTTTTATTTGGAATTCTTTTTATTTTTATGTCTCTGTGCTGTCCTCTGCCCCATGCAAACTTTCCAGCCCTATTGCTGCACTGTTGATTCTGGTGGAGCCGTACTGACACACGTCTAATGGTACCAAAGGGAAGAGGAGTAAGCATGGAGGTGCTATTCTGGGCACACAGGCTCAAGTGTCACTTCATTTAGCCCTTCAGATTGTTGATGCTCTGCACACATCTGATGTCATCTCGCCTTGCTGAAACAACTTCACATTAGGCATAGCTGCCCTCGAGCCTGGGGAAACTGAAGTGCACCAAGGCAGCATTTCTCAAACTTCTCAAAAGTGCAACCTCCTTTTGACTCCTGTGCCCGGGCGCAGCCTCGCCACTCCCCAGGGTGGTCAGGTGAGGAACAGCAGCATCGGGTGCGTGGATGGGGCTGTCAACACACACTCTTTCCTGTTGAAGGCACTGTGCTGCTGCCAGGTCCTGGAGGCAGTTCACACATCCCCTCCTTGCTGTAAACCCCTGCGGTCAATAATTCCATCTGCCTCTGACTTCCTCACCCTCCAGAAGCTGACCCACTGCTGGCTAGCACTCGTTCCCAACCGTTTTCATGGAGTCACATTATCATTCAGGCTGGAAAAGACCCTTGGGATCATCAAGTCCAACCATTAACCCTACTTTACAAAGTTCACCCCTAAACCATGCCCCCTAACACCACATCTAAACATCTAAATGACCCTTAAACACATCCACATTTTGTTTCCCTTTCTGGCTTCTTTCACAGTGGCTTAAACTAGCAGCTCCATCTTAAGGGGACGAGATTCCTGCAGGCTAACGGGTCTGGATGGCTTTGGTTCAGTTTCTCTCTCATTTTGTCGCACATTGTGTCCAGTGTAGGAAAGTGAGCAGAGTGAGTGATTTGTTTGCAGTAGAAAGGGTGAGCCTGAGTGTGGTGCAGCTTCTGCCTATTCATTGTGTATCTAACATCTTCCAAATGCTTATCGCTGAAACATTATTTATTCTACACTGGCTCAGCTTGTGTTTCTACATTCAAGAAGGGGTAATCTGTCTTTTATCCCCCCATTTCTGCTTATGTACCAATTTCAGGTGTATACCTGCTTATACAGAATCTGGTCTTTGCTGATCAAGATTTCAAGGTGTAATTTTTTTTATTTTTTTTAGGAGGGAAAATGGCTTTGCAAAATACTCTGATTGATCCAAGCAAGTTTGAGGGCTTCACTGTCACACCTCCTGCAGCTGGTATGTGCCTTCAGAAAGGTGTGCTTGGTCAAGCAGGAACATGCATGCAGCAGCCTGTTGGCAAGAGTGATGCCAGACATCGGTGCTTTAATTAATTTCCTGTAGAAAAGCAATCAGCTGGACCTCCAGACACAAGCTGCCCGTTAGTTTGGAGGGAGTGCAAAGGAAAGCACGCCTGGAAAAAAGACAGGTAGGATGGCTACTTTCTTCTTATTTATTCTTCCCATGGTTATAAGCATGCTCAGATTATAAGCAAATCAAGCCTCAACTTCTGTCAGGCTGTGATCTCTCGTGGGTGGTCGAGGTTGAGGGTTGAGCAACATTTTACTTTCTCATGCGTGGAAATTAATAACTCAACAGGCCAAACAAGTTGGGCTTGGGCAATGAAAATAAATATTGTTTCTGCACTAGGAATTCATGCAATTCTCTCTTGAAATGATCATGGGGAAAAAAAAATGTTAGGTTTAATCTCTTCTAAAGCTCTCTTAAGACTCTGGTAGAACTTGAAGGAACTAAAAAACAGCAATAAATTCATGGCACTGAATTAATAAGATGAAATGGGAAGGACTTCTATTCTTTAGGTTTAGAGAGCAGTTTCTTATTATCCACAGTCAGTCTATCCATTGGAACCTTTCATTGCATAGATGAGCACCTAAAAATACACAAAGTGAATTCTCAGAATAGAACTGTGCTTTAATACTCTGGAAAAAGGGATTGATTTATGGGAAAAGGTGCTAAGAACCACATACTTATTGCTTAGCTGCTAAGTGGAGACCTTTGAGAGGTGCCAGCACATATCAGAAAGCTGTAAACACCAGGGAAGAAGACACATTATTTCTTTTCATTTAAGAAGATATAACCAGAAGTCATGAGGCAAAGGAAAGATCATATATGCTGTAAAACAGTACCCCGTGGGATGTGGTGAAACACCATCTCTTGAGACACTTAAAACTAGCCTGGGCAGAGCCTGCGTTGGCAGAGTTGCTTAGGACAGCTGGCTTCTGCCCAAAGGACCATAACCAGCTCCAGCTCTTAGTACCCAGGAAGATCTCTGTGGGACTTGGGCCACAGCTCCTTTGAGCTTTAATGAGAGACCCCAGTGAGACATTGCCTTTTCTGCCCTCAAATAGCTTTGGTTTATGTTTTGTACCTTCTCTGGACATCAACACATCTGATATTAAGTTTGCCTCTCTGAACTGTTTTCTCCCATCTCAGCAACCCCAGGACAGGTGGCAACAGCATTTTTATGTTGAGAAATACATGAGTCAAGGATGGGAGTTGTTTTGCTTTCTTGAAATTTTAGGAGGAAAAAAAAAACCTAAACCAAAACCAAATCCAAACCAACAAACAAAAAAAAGAAAACTACCGAAAACCTTCCTGACCTGGCACTGGAAACAGCTGAAAAATGCTGCTGTGTCTCTTTGAAAATACCTCTCTCATTTCAGAGCCTTTCCAAGTGCTTTCTGAAGTTGCAGTTACCTTTTCTCTCTCCTCTGCGTCATAGTTGTCCGGAAAAACGGGTTTATTCTGATTCTCCTCATTGATTTCTCTCTCCTCCAAGTAAAACTGCCACTTGGCTTCGAAGTAAAACCAGTGCTCCTGATATTCTGAATGCAGAAGAAGTTAATGATGTAGCATATAATCTCAGTGACATTTTCAGTTCTACTTTAATAATTTTAAAAGAAATTTACAGTACTGACTAGGTATTTTACAGTAATGTACATTAAACAGCCATATGTACTAAGTATGCAATTTAACCTACAGTGGGACATCTAACTGGAAACAAAGATAAGAAAGAAGAAAATATTTTCAGAATCTTGTGCTATTTCTATGGTATATTTAAATTAAGATACATCAAGATGAGATTTTTAGAGAATTTACTGAGAAACAAGGAAAAGAGGGGAAAAATATCTATTTTAGGACTATTTCTGTATTCTTTTACTATGATTAAAGAGTATCTAAAAATGCTTACATGTCCTAAATACAAATTGCCTCCTACCTCAGTTATCAGTTTTTAATCACATAATTTCTCCAGTATTTCTGTTCCATTTTCACAGTATTTCTGTGTGATCTTTCAGGAAAAGGCAGATAGGAAAGGACAAAGTTTCCATTTATATCACATTATAATATATATCCAATGTAGTAGAAGGGATAAATAACATACACACCTCTGCTATTTGTGCCCATAGAAATAAGAGGTTTTTAATAACCACATGTCTTCTTTTTCTGTCACTTTAGTAAGAGCATCTCTAATCATGCTCAGCATTGTGCATGTAAATAATCTTATCAGTTTATTTTCAAGCCAATGCTCTGGTCCAGCCTTTTCTAAAGCCTTGAAAAGGCATCTGCTATTAAGCACATACACATTCGTTCGTCTGCAGAGTGAGGCCTGAGTGAAACCCTGCTTGGGGTAAGGATGGGGTAAGGATTAGAAACCAGTGGGATGGGCCAGATGGCTAAGTATGCCACAGCAAAATAGCAGTTCACTATGGGACTACTGACGTGCAGTTTAAAATACAATTAAGCATCGCCACTTGTTCCCTGTCTGTGTCCTGCGTGGTCACTCAGTTGTGCATTGAGAGTGTCTGAGGAGCAGGCACACAACCAAACCATTCCTCTGAAGGACATAACCTGATTTTGCATCTTTCTCTAACATTCCATACAGATGACCCTCTTGAGCAGCTAAGATCTTTAAAGTGGTTCAACTCCATGTAAAAACATCCGAGCTGCCTTGAAGGACCTGATACTTCCACAAGGTGGGCAGTTCCCCAGCCCCAGACAGGGATGAGCCTTCAACCACATGGCCCCATATGCCTGGGAATGCCCAGCAACTGCCATTTTTCTGAGTCCGTGCCCTAGTTTTGCCTGATTAAAAGGAAATCATTCATTAGAACCCTAAAAAAAGGGGAGTGTTCAGGGTGAAAGTGCACTCACAGCCATCAGGCCCAGGAGAGCATCTTGAAGGAAAAAAATGCCACACAAAGAAAATGTTGTTGGTTGAAGTAAACTATATCCATCCACTCCAAGCAGTACAAGACTGCTTTTAGAAATGCAGGTAACCTGACAGATTTCTTTCTTTCTTTCTTTTTCTTTCTTTCTTTCTTTCTTTCTTTCTTTCTTTCTTTCTTTCTTTCTTTCTTTCTTTTTCCTCATGACCATAAAACAGGAATACTTCAAAAATGAATGTTTGCTATGTAGCACCTCAACAAGCAAGAAGTGTGATTAATCCAATGCACAAGCTAAGAAACAAAGGGATCAAGCATTTGTAGGTGATTTTGGTTGTCTGGGTGACCTGTAGCATGGTGAGAAATCCCATGCCACTAGCCCTCGTGAGTCTCTCTCCCGTTCTCTGAGCCCAGCCTGACGGTCACATTCAGGTCTATCTGGCACGTAGTCACAACTGAGTATTTGAGAGGCGTGTTCAGTCGAATCCTCTGTGACTGAACACTGTGTTTCTTATCCACAGGGAATAACACAGCTAAAAAAGAGTTTTCTAAAAGTGGAGGACTCTGTTTGGCAGGATTTCTTTGCAGTTCATCTCACCAGCCAAGGAGCTTAACCTTAATGCAGGAGACTTTTCCAGCTACCAAAATAGGATGAAGCTCAACAATACAGGCATTAGTCGGAGAGCGTGCCTCAGGAGTCCAACATGCATACCTCCACGCCAAGGGGTCCTGCTGGGGTGGAGTGACAGGGACCTGCTGCAAAGCCACTCAGAGAGGAGCTCACTCACACTAATCCTGCACCTGCTCCTCATAGGTCTCAGCTAAAAAAATCCTGGTGTGCAATGAGGCGCAGATGAAAATGTGGGGTCTTTCAGAAAGGTTCCCTAGTGCTCCTTTCAGATTTTGAAGTGGCAGCTTTCCTTCTTGAGTAAGTCTTTATTTCTGAGTGCTCTGGAGTAAAGATTTCCACAGAATTCAGTCTTTCTCCACAGCCTTCCCTTGAGATTAACAAAAAAAGCTCTTTCCTAGACGTTTTAATGTAATGATACTTGCCTGTCCACAGCAGGTCTCACCATTACAAACTCATCACTCCCCAGCAAGAGGGGATTAAAATGCCATTGCCCTGAAGATCACGTACGATAGTAAAGTAGCAATATCAAGTTCAGTAGTTGTGTTATGCTCAGTTGTTTCAAAACAAGGATACAACAGCTTGTATCTTAAATATTTGTTCAGAAAAACAATGAATCAAAGCTGCACTTGTGGTCAAAAGTTCACTCTTGCTCAGGAGGCATCTGCGGGTGAAGTTTTCCTGGCAAAATGAGGAATGTCAGTGGGTTTTCTTATGGAAAATATTTGAATTCAATTATGATGGAAGGGAGATGAAAAACTCCTATCTCAGCAGTTAGTTAGCCTAATAACCTGCAAAATATAATTTCCTCTCTCCAATCTGTCCAGCAATCTTTGAAGAGCTCCTAAAATCAAAACTGTGGAGTAGGGCATTATCATTCCTATTTCTCTTTGTGTTTTTGCCACCAATATACCAGACAACTACAGACAATAGAAAAAGGTGGCACCACCTGCAAAGAGCTTACAGTATGAGCAGAGAAAGCAGGACAGCCTGTGGAAATGGGAAGGGGGGGAAAAGTAGTCGAGTGGAGGGACTGGGGAGTGATGTTTCTTCAGCATCTTTCTAGCTGCACATAGTTTTAAGCAAACAGCTCTTTTGATGCACACACGTTACCTGCCATGTGGCGAATGGTCTTCTTGCAGTATTCTTCAGCCATTGGCACAATCTTCATCATCTCTCTTCCCCACTGCACAAGGGGTTTCCCTTGTATCGCGTACGCCACAAAGAGGGCTGTGCACAGGGACCCTAGAAAGCCTGGAAATCATAGATAACAACAATGACCAACGCACAGGCTGCAGAACATCCTTGTTCTGTCCCTCCTAAAATCATTAGTGGAATGCCCCACGGCTGCAGGGTAGGTTAACTAATGCAGGGAACCCATCTCAGCCTGTTTGCAGGCTGGGCTGTGGCATGTTGAGACTCTTGGCTACTGTGTGGTGCCTGTTAGTTTATGACTTCTTTTACATAGATGGGACTTTCTGCTCTGAGTGGTGTAACATGACAGAAATTGAGGTAGGGGTCAAAAATAAACATAATCCACTAGTGTGATACTGAAAATCTTCTAATTGAAGTCACATGAAATAATTGACCTGAGCAAAGTGATTCGATTACAAGCTGTATCGCCTTGCTTACAGAGCCATCCAGCCCAGGGGCTGTGGTTGTTAGATCTAACATGATTTCTGGCTCATTTCATTCTAAGGGGACGAGTCCATCTCTTACTGGGCTTGTCCCCTTAGAGGAAAGAAGCAATTGTCCCAGTAAGACATGCTGTCTGCCTGCCCAGCCAGGTCTTCCACTTCCGATTCAAGTGATGACCTTTCTGTTAGCAGGCACTCAACGCTTCCACAGCATCAGCAACAGAGGGGTTTGTTTCTAATATGTGTTTGTGATCTTGGCATTCTGTCAAAGGCAACAAACCCAACCCAGTGCAACGTGCAAAAGAAGGTTAAGAAAAAAAATGTAGTCATTTAAATAAGCCTCAGAAGAGCAAAGTATTGATGCATAAGCTTCCTGCATGGGTCCAAAAGCACTCACTCATGCATAGAGATAAGCATGAACTTCATGTGTTTTGCTGAAGGTGAAACCAAGTTATTTTAGGAGATCTCAAGTCCAGATGAGACAATTAACTCATTCTCTCTGCCATAAGACCTGCAATACTGGGCCAGGCAAAAGCCACTTCTCACCCAGGATCCAATAAATAATTTCACAAGGAGCCAGCTCAAAGAGTCTCACTCAGATAGGCAGCATCTGATCCAACTACCATTAATATCCTTAAGTGTCACATTCAGCATCAGGGTAGCAGCAGAGGGTTTAGAGGGTGAAGCAAAGGGCTAGCAGGGGGCTGCATGTGGTTAAGAAGGTGGTGAAGGCTATGACATGCCCAGAAGGTTTCAGGGGGGCTGGCAGTCTTTCCCTTTGTGGTCTCCATGTATCTCCCTTCCCCTGCTACTATTGCCCCCTTCCCCCTACTCTCAGCAGGCCTCATGTAGCCTCCTGCCCTCACCGAGGAAGAAAACAAGCCCCAGTTGAGGTTTCTGGCTCTGCAAATAATGCCAGTACAGAGTGGGCCTAACTGGTTTGTCTTCTCCACTCCCCAGAGCCTCTGGACTAGCATAGGGGCAATTTTAATTACTCAGCTTGATTGCTTTTAACAGCACCAGCCCTTCTAGTCTGTTGTGTGATCCCTTTTGAACCCAGGCGTATCTGTGGACTTGGCAGCTGCCTGTAGCAGTGAGATCTGCAGCTTAACTATGGATGACAGCAGGGAAGGATTTTCTCTGTTTGTTTCAGTCCTGACTGACATGTCAATTGGGTTTTCCTTGTCGTTGAGTTATAAGAGTCAAAACTGATGTTTCCCTGGAACCTTTCAGGATGGTAGTCATGTCCATGCTGGCCCTTTCACCCCTCTCCTCCCTGCCTCCTCACTCTGCCACTTGGCTCTTCCCTGCTGAGCTCTCCTTCTGGATGTAATTTCTCCTTGTATGGAAGGTATCCAATAACTTTCTGATAACTTGGATGCTCCTTGCTGCTTTTTCTGGCTCTAGTAAGTACTTTCTAAGGTGGGAGACCCTGAACTGCAAGCAGTCTTTCTGCTGCTAATGCAGCAGGGACTTCATATATTGGCTTAATGATATTTTCTGCTTTGCTTTGATTTCTTCTCCTCTAATTTTATTCCATCCTGGATGACTTTTCTGACTGCTTCAGAACACTGTGTTGAACATGTCACCATTCATTTTGATTTTATTCATTGCTGCTTAAAGCAGACAGAATGAATACACACTTATGTAGCATAAATTTATCAGAATGACAGACTTGCATATTCAAATCCACATTAGATCTACTTATTTATGTTTTGTTTATAGAATGTTTCAGATTGTGTCCTAAAATATGTGGAGGTAGACTTCTTTGGCTTCCTACCTCTACCTACAGTGATTGGATATGACAAAACCCATCAAGAGAATAAAATGTTTTTATCCTCTGAACCATAAACTTGCATGATAAAAGTGAGTGATTTGGAGATACTTGAATCCTAAAGTTTGACTGAGGCAAGTGACATGAATTGGCTTTGGACAAGACACGTTGTGTTCAGTTATTTGGATTTTAGGAGGGAAAAGTCCCAGCCTGAGGCTGCTCTCTGTATAATGTACAAGAAAATGTATAGAATCATAGAATGGCTTGAGCTGGAAGGGACCTTAAGGATAACCTGGTTCCAACCTCCCTGCCATGGGCCTCTAGAAGTAGTATATCCGTGTATATACTATCCAAGCAAATTCAAGCCAAAACTTTGGAGTTTTGGCAAAACAGAAGCAGTTTAACTTGGTGAATTCAAGAGCCGCGTTACTCCCCAGAGAAAGGCAAAGCAGCCTTAGGGACTTCAGCCCCCAGGTTTATCAGCAGGCATTACCTGTAGGATGGTTATGAGTCATTCGTCCACACTCGATGCTCACTTCAATCAGTGACTCCAGCCTCTCTGGCTTCCAGTATCGCATCCCTAAACACATGGCTTTTGTGGATGCTCCGAATCCAGAACCTAAGGGAAAAAGATAACGCCAAGCATTTAAATGGAGACTAACAATACACAAATATGTTGATAAAATGCAAACCAAGAATATTTTATTGATTCAGCTGATGTGTGGGAACTCCTCAGGGAATGGGAAGTTAGCATGCATAGAGAGTTACAAGTCTTGAAAGTTTCTTGTGAGGAATTTTTCTTCTACACTGTCATTCTGATTTTACAGGTACATTCCAATGCTCTCAAGTGCTACAAAGAGCACAGGGAGTTCAGAAGCAGTGTGCTTTTGTTCACAGCATTTGTTTGATTCACACTCTCATGCCATCTTTACTCATGCTTGGCTGACACCGCTATTTTGTTTGCTTCAAATGCTGGCACTAGAAAAACAAGTTTGAGAAACAAATATGCTTTTACTACACCCTTATTTAGGGGTCTTCATGCTGAAAACACACAATTAAAACAGTTGATATTACAATTTTAATGCATGTTTCATCCTAGAGAGCTCCACTAGTAGTGCATAAAATAGTTTCTCTACATACAAAAATAGTATCTCCAGAAAGAAACTGAAGCCTATGGAGCCAAATCCTCCAAAGTTAACCAATGTCAGAAGTGAAGTTTCCCATGTGACTAGAAATTAGTGTTTGTGTGCACACACATTATGGTACAGCCTGCACTTACTGAGCTTGGTCTTGGGAATTTCTGCCTGATGCAGCACAGAGTTTATTTATTGAATAGTTAATTTAGAATTTCTTTTAATCCTCAGCATTGAGCTCATGATCCCAGGTGTTCGACTTTAAACACTTCATCAAATGGAGATTTGAATTCACTAATGAGTTTCTCTGCAGTACTTATCACAGTAATATCAGGATCCCACAGAAGTTTTAATGAGCTTATCTTCACAAGGCACCAGTGAGGTGATTATCTCCTCTTTGCAGCTGGTGAGCCCATGCTCAAAAAAGCATTAACTCATTGCAGACACCCACCCTGAGAAAGATAGAGTTCGATTTTTTTAAAGTACTTGGCATTTTTCAGCACTGTCTTTGCTCAATCACACTTCCCGGTGACCTTGGGTACGGCTGAGAGCAATCAGCATTTCTCTACTTGGGCCCTGGAAGATAAGGGGCATATTTAGGCCACCTAATTTTAGCCTCTGTGGAACCTGAATTAGGAGCACAGTCTCCCTGTCCTTCCCAGATAGGCAGCACAGAGAAAGGCTCTATCTCCATTAGTTGTTACAATGGTGTAGGAGGAGCAATTCATGGGCCAGAGTGAATTGAAGCAGGAGATGCCAAGGAGACAGGGTCAAGGCTTTCAGTCACCTCTCCTGAGAAAGGCCTTCAGATGCTCCCCTGGGCTGTGCCCATTGTGGGTGTTAAGCACCAGGAGTTCTGCTGGAACACTGTTTGCCATTTAGTATCATCCCAGGCAGCAACAGATCAGGTGGCCTAAGGTCATAAGTGTGAGAAAAGTGTGGTAGTGGAGGCGGCTGGAAGATTTACTTCAAGCCAAACTGAAGCCTGAGCCAGACTAACATAAGCCACTCACTGGAATCTCCAGGGGCAATACAGGCCAACTAGGATCTGAAATTCTTGGGAGAAGAGCCCCTCTTCTCCCCAGAAAGCAGCTGTCCCGAGTGATCTAATTAGGAAGATATTTCTTCCCTCCTTCCTCAGAGTTTAACGTGCAAATTCTGCATTCAAATAACTCTTCAAAAAAAAAACAAAACAACCCAGACAACCAATTAAGGTGTTTGAAAGGCTGTGCAAAAGGCTTTGCAAAATACCATTTTATTCCCCACAGCTTCAGAGCTTGCTTCCTCATCCCTTACTAACCATCCTGATAACAGTGAAAGGGGCCCTCTCCGAAATACCTTTGGCCACCACTTCTGAAGAAAAGGCTGGATGATACCTGTCCTGCAAATGGTCTGTTTGCCCCTGTGCCTCACATATGCTGCAGCTGCAGTGCCTGGTTAGTAAGGATCAAGGAGCAGATAAGCTGTCTGCCTATCCCCCAAATCATATAGAAACCACAAGGAAGAGTCAGGATAGAAATCCATTCTTCCAGAGCACCAGCCAGCTTAATGGTGAGAATGTATCTTGTCCTGCTTGCAAGACCAAACTCTTCATTAAAGTCTTTATAGTCTTCTTCAGTATGCAATCCTGGTTCCTTCAAAGGACACAATCCATGCCGGTTATCCAAGAGGGAAGGATTCTGTGCTACCCAGAGCTGTTAGTTAAATAACATCTCTTAGTATATCCATAGAGGAGGATGCACTACAGTAATCTGACTGCTGGTCTGAAGGAGCTTGTCTTTGCAACTTCATTGCGTTCCTCCAGTCTCAGAGGTTAAAACCTTCTGCAGAAGAAACCTTTTATTAAAACCTTCTGCAGAATTAGACAAGCAAACTTGGTAACAAAAGATTCCATCACATGGAGCAACATTAAGCTTTTAATAATATAATTTTATATTATTATATAAATAACCAATAACCAATTTTAACCAATTTAATCTGAGGCTTCAGGGTGGTTAGTATCTGTGAGCTCCTATGTCTCAGTATCTGCCAGTTTGAATTGGTGAAACATGGGGACAGCAAGAGTAGTTCAAGCAACAAGTGATACACATATGTAAGAGCACAAGGACCATCCTCCACAATCAGACCAAAGGTTGACCTAACTTAGGATGTCTGCCAGTGTGCAGTGGAGAGGATACTTAAGAAGAAGTAAAATGAAAGTAGAGTGACGCTACCCCTTGGTACTAACTGAGCTGCTGGCAGTTTGTCTCCCTGATCCAGAAGGCAGCTGGCTGTTAGTCTTTCTGGTTAATAACACTTGAAGGACTTCCCTTGGGTGAATTTGCCCAGCTAGTTTTTGAACTCACGTGAACCATAGCATCTGCAAATTGTCAGTGGAAAGTAGCTGTGCAGCTAAATTAGGTGTTTTGTGAAGAAGCCCTTCATTGTGCTTGCTTTGAACTCATGACCTGCCAGTTTCATTTGAAGTCCCTAGCTCCTGTGCGGGAGGACACAGTGAGTTTTGTTTGTCCCTATTCACTCTTTCCACATTATCTGTGACTTCACAGCTCTCTATATTACTGTCCTAGACATCACAGCCTATGGAAGCAGTTTTTCACTAATCCAACCATCCTTTCTCATATTCTTTCTAGTTCTTCTACATTCTTTTGGGAGGAGGGACCAGATTATATACAGTAATCAAGAAACGGTAGCTATGGATTGATACAGTGGAGCAAACACATTTTGTGTTTGTTCTCTGTTCTTTTCCCAAGATTTTCCCCCACCCTCCTGCATATGACTTTTCACTTCTCTGCATCGCATTCGGTTCTGCTCCTGTGCCACACAGTTATCCATCATTGTGAACATGTTCCACAACTCTGAATCAACTTTGCTGACCCACTATGCATTTGCATTTCCAGATAGTTTGTGGACATGTGGAACAACTGAGGTCCAGCACAGGTACCTCCTTCTCTAAGGAGAAGACAGACTGCAGTCTCCTGCTCTCCGTTTACTGCTTTTTACCCTCCTTTCGTTTGTCCCTCCTTTCTCCTCCTGTTTCTTGGCTACATCATGAGACTTCTAATAGAGTTCTAAGGTGTGACTGCTTGCCACAAAAGCTGTGTTGACACTTTTTTATTACATCATTTCCATTCATGCAGTACATTTTTCTCTTTTAGTATGTAATACTTCAGTGTGCTTTTCTTCACTCTACATCTGTAGAATAATAAAGGGATAATAATAATTAGCAGCTTAATGGCTGCTAAGCCCTGAAGAGGATGTGTCTTTCATGACTACAGACTGTTCCGCATGAGGTCTTAGAGCCTGGCTGTCTGTGGCTTATCCTTCTCTTAATTTTTGTTCCCAACTTTCTACATTTAACTCACACTTTTCCCTCATGCTCCTCTACCAATGCCACCAGCAAAAAGACGTTGTTCTCAAGTGCTAGTAGGAAACCCAGCAGCTACTCCAGTAGCTGCAAATAAAGACCTGTTTGGATGCTGCAGTCTCAGCTTGAAATACACACATGATACAGGTAGAGCCAAGCTGCCATTTGATTGGCCTTTCACAGTGTCTCCAAGGGCACATCTCTGGCTCAGGGGGTTCTGCCCTACTTGGATTTTGCTTCCAGCTCTCAAATATCACCAACTCTCTTCTGAACAATTTGAGGTTTTGGTAATGGAACAGAACATTTTTTTGCCATGTCTCAGAAGCAGCAGACTCTTCTGCATCAAAAGAAATGCTGGCAGACAAACACTTAACAGTGAAAATTTTAACCTTGGGCTTATCAGTGTCATCAAATGGAAACAAGCTCTTAAAATGAAAGGTGTTAGCCTTGGGCAGGTCTTCTGGCAGTCACTGGAATCTCACCAGCCTTTAGCACATCTGGGTACCTCTGCAATGAGTGTGGCAATGAGCATGACAGGAGGTGGCATAGAGACACACAGGGCAGTATGACTTAAGGACCCAGTGTGCTGCCTGTACCCACAAGAGTTTGAGCGAAGGATCATCATACAAGCAGTGGAAAATTCCCTAATCTAAGATTTCACTTGCCCATAAAGGGTGGCACATGAATTCTTCCCCCAAGTGAAATAAGAGAAAATGACCTCAGGAAAACAGTCCATAGGTTCCAGCCCATCCAAGATCTCATCCAACTGCTAGGCATTCAATGCCAGTGGAATGTTTTTGCCTCTAGAAGAAATTTGTCAAAAATGAGTTAAAAAATGATGTCCACAGCAGTATCAGGACCCACTGTAGGCTGAACATGTCACTGGTTCTTTTGCTCTCAGGGTGCAAAAAGGTTTCTCGAGATGTTCAGGATGATATTTGTCAGACCAGATGGAAAAGGTGGGGTTTACCTGTCTGGTCTCAATGCAGGAATTAATTTTAGATCCTTCTAGCCCAGAGTATCCCAAAAGCAAATAGGTCATCATGGAAAGCTGAGGAGGAGGAAGGCTGAAAGAAGAGATGTAGCTCCAACATGGTGATGGGCCAGGGAACAGCCATGCTCCACCACTGGAGGTGTTGAGAGATGCTCAGGGCCAGCAACAGCTCCCACAGTTATTTTGACCAAATGTTACTCACTGTCAATCAGAAAACAAGACAATGGCCAAAGGGGAACTCTCTCCGATCTGCCTGGCTAATAGCAGGGTGAGCAGAATAAAAGGGGAGGGGATCCTCTTCCCTCCCAGCAGCTGTTGTGAGCAGCAGGGGCTGAGTGAAGGATGGTTTTTGTGTCAGAGAAAACTGCCAGCAGGGACGCAGAAATAGCCATGGCATTGTGCCACTGGGCCTTTGCCACGATGTTGCATCAATACGCACCGCTGTGGAGCGGGGACGATACCTGCTGCAGCGGTGCAGGGTCACAGCCACACGACGCAACATCTGTGTGAGCTGCCATTGTCTTACAGCTGTCTGGATCTACCCTCTCTGATGATGTGGTGTGTCTACAGGCTTTCAAGATCGATTGTGCTCTATGGGTGTATGTGGACACATAGCTGTCTTCATGTTATTTGTCTTGAAGTAGAAATTCATCATAAAATGAAGTGATTGTAAAGAGAAAGAAAAAGAGGGTCATGGGTAGGGAGACAGGACTAGGAATTCTAACTATTATCAGCAAGACAGGCATAGTTGTTAGCAGGGCATCCACCTGGAGAAAAGTCTCTGCTTTCCTCCAGTGAATGCACTGGTACTTAGAGCAATTTACAAGCTCGGCTTTTAGTTTCAGCTGTATCATCACTGAAAGGATCCAAGACCACAAACGTTTAGAAGAAAAAATTTCTTAAAATAACCATTAAACCCAAGGACAAAGATCTGGACCCCGAGGCACAGAGCCAAGAACAAAGTCTCTTTAAATAGATGTTAAAGAGGGAAGGGTTCATTTACGAGAGGACATAGTGACCTACAGAAGGAATTCCTGGCAGATCTCTTGCCATCCTCAGGCAAACATGGAAATGTTTCAGGGGTAGTAGCCTTTGATGTCAGGGGGAAAAAGGGAACAATTTCCATATAGCCTCAGACACTGGAAACATGCATTATTCAAGCCAGGACCTATAAGTGGGAAGTGGTACCTTACCCTTTTCATTGAAGGGCGTGTGCCAAGCGAGAAGGTAGTTGTCTGGTTTTAATTCTCTGCAGCCTTCGATGGTAGCGGGGTCTGGCCGCCTCCCCGAGAGTTTGTCGATAGCATCCACGTAGCGCTTTACCAGCTCCCGGTACAGGTCTTCTAAACACCAGTAATCTGCTCAGAGGATGGAAGAGAAGGTTGCTATGTGAAGGCAGAAAAGCAAGAGAGCACTGAAAACAAACCAGCAAGCTCACTATACATTTAAGAAATGTTCCTATTTCCATTTCCAATACACCGAGTTGTGTTTCTGGTGCCACTGTCAACACATTTTTACACAGCATGAGAGTGGGATGGAGTGAATACAGTCTCATCTCTCTGTTCTCTTCCTGCTTTCCTTTCCATTTTCAATTCCTTTCATTGGAAAGACGAAGGCATTCTAGTCATTAACAGTAGCTGCTCAGGGGCTTTATTTAGACTCTGTAGTGTGAAGTATTTACAGAGGTGTCTTAAGGTGAGTGCCTTGCTGCTGTGGGGACTGGGTGTGCTCGGCAGTCACGGACACAAATCCAAATTAAAAATTAAAGCCCAGTTTAACTGACTGCAGAGTCATTAAAATGAGATATTAATGATTAAAAGCAAAAGCAAGTTAATGTCTGTCTTTTAATCTGTGCTTTATATTTATTCTGTGTAAAATTTGTAGGCCTTTCATGCAGGAATCACAATATTTTATGTCACTACAGTAACCAGAACAGCAAGCTTTTAAGAAAATGATTCTGAAGATCAGTAAGAGTAGTAATACCCTACTGTCCCTAGTATTTCCAGAAGATAAAATTCATTCTGGAGTAAGTTCATCAATAAAAGCTGTTTAGTGAAGATTTTTGCCAAAACCTACAGGCTGGCCTAGGGGGGCAGGTTCCCCTGTTAACCACACAGCTCCTTCAGTAGAGCTGCTTCTCTCGGCCGCTGTTCTGTGGTGCTGGGCTTGAAGAGCCCTGCTCTCAGCTCTTCCACTGGCATCTACTACAGTTGTGGAATCGGTGGGAATCAAGGTGGCCGTTGGGATTTGTCCATTTATCTCTTTCTACACCCATGGAGAAACCTTGTTTAATCCTTGGTTTGATGCACAGATTGAATAATGCAGCAGGGGAAGTTTCCTAAAAATGTCTTCATTTTGTCAAAGACTGGTGATTTCTTGAAACCCACAGAAGAGGAGCAATTTCAGAGAAAACCTTGTAAGCCACAGCTGCACAAAAGTACCAGTCTTGCAGACAGGTGAGTGAAGATGCAGGGTAAAGGCAGAGTGATTCCCCTTCTTTCACATTAAAAAATACCCTATCAGTTAGGTTGGCCGTCCCACATACAGTCCTAAAGGAACAAGAGACTTCCAAGCTGCCGATTCTTTCCAGATTTAGGAATCAGGTGTCAGTTTGTCTGGACTGGAACCAGGAGAAGGGTTTACCACCTGGCAGCTTCTGCAGGAGCCTTGTCCCTAGAGCCAGAGTGAATCCCTGCGGTCCAGCACCTCTGGGCTGCCCAAGTCCACCACAGTTCCCACACCTGGAGCCAGGATGCTGTCTCAGCCATCAAGTCAAACGGACAGGTTCTTTCTTTAGGAAGAGAAACTTCTGTTTTTTTAAGCCCATTTCTATATCAGAGATGAAAAGGCTTTTCTTGCTCCAGGGATAGTTCCCCTGCTTTTGATGATGGTGTTCTGATTCCTCCCTTGTGGGACAGATTCCTGCTGGAAGCTATTTATCCTTCATTGTCAGATCAAGCTTTCAGTCTGAGCACATGGTGTATTAGGGGACCACCAGCTTAGTCTGCAGCAGTGCCCACAGCCCCCACTGCTTCTGGCCACTGAGCAACTGATGTCACCTACCTTGACTTTCGCAAAGCATTTGACAGTGTGCCGCATGACATCCTTGTCTCTAAACAGGAAAGATGTAGATTTGATGGGTGGACCTCTCAGTGGTTAAGGAATTGGTGGGGTGGTTGCACTCACAGAGTTGCTATTAATGCCTCAGTGCCGAGTGGAGACCAGTGATGAGTGGCATTCTTCAGGGGCCACTATTGGAACAAGAGTTATTTAACATCTTTGCATCTTTGTCAGTGACATGGGCAGTGGGACTGTGCACCCTCAGCAAGTTCGCCGATGGCACCGAGCTGTGTGGTGTGGTGAGCATGCTGGAAGGAAGGGATGCCATCCAGAAGGGCATTGACAGACTTGAGGTGTGGAGCTGTGCAAACCTCATCAAGTTCACGAAGGCCAAGTGCAGCACAGTCCTGCATATGGGTCAGGGCAATCTCAAGCACAAATACAGGCTGAGTGATGGTCAGATTGAAAGCAGCCCTGAAGAGAAGGACTTGGCAGTGTTGGTGGATGAAAGATTGATTGTGAGTTGTCAACGTGCACTCACAGCCCAGAAAGCCAATCGCATCCTGGGCTGCATCTAGAGAAATGTGACCAGCATGCTGAGGGAGATGATTCTCCCTCTGCTCTTACGAGATCCCACCTGGAGTACTGTGTCCATATCTGGTGCCCCCAGCAAAAGAAGGACATGTACCTGATCTAGCAGGTCCAGAGGAAGGCCATGAAAATAACTGGGTGTCTGGAACACCTATCCTGCGAGGACAGGCTGAGNCTGTGCACCCTCAGCAAGTTCGCCGATGGCACCGAGCTGTGTGGTGTGGTGAGCATGCTGGAAGGAAGGGATGCCATCCAGAAGGGCATTGACAGACTTGAGGTGTGGAGCTGTGCAAACCTCATCAAGTTCACGAAGGCCAAGTGCAGCACAGTCCTGCATATGGGTCAGGGCAATCTCAAGCACAAATACAGGCTGAGTGATGGTCAGATTGAAAGCAGCCCTGAAGAGAAGGACTTGGCAGTGTTGGTGGATGAAAGATTGATTGTGAGTTGTCAACGTGCACTCACAGCCCAGAAAGCCAATCGCATCCTGGGCTGCATCTAGAGAAATGTGACCAGCATGCTGAGGGAGATGATTCTCCCTCTGCTCTTACGAGATCCCACCTGGAGTACTGTGTCCATATCTGGTGCCCCCAGCAAAAGAAGGACATGTACCTGATCTAGCAGGTCCAGAGGAAGGCCATGAAAATAACTGGGTGTCTGGAACACCTATCCTGCGAGGACAGGCTGAGAGTTGGGGCTGTTCAGCCTGGAGAAGAGAAGGCTTCAGGGAGAACTTATCATGGCCTTTCAGTACTTAAAGAGGGCCTACAGGAAAGCTGGGGAAGGACTCTCTACCTGAGTGTAGTAGTACAAGGAGTAATGTTTTAAAATGAAAGAGGGTAGATTTAAGTTAGATATAGGAAGAAATTCTTCACTGTGAGGGTGGTGAGGCACTGGAACAGATTACCTAGCTAAATTGTGGATGCTCCATCCCTACAAGTGTTCAAGGACATGTTGGATGGGGCTCTGAGCAATCTGTTATAGTGGAAGGTATGCCTTTCCATGGCAAGGGGGTTAGCAACTAAATGATCTTTAAGGTGGCTTCCAACCCAAACCATTCTATGATTCTACGATGATTCTATCACCCTTCTGGGATGTCCTGCACACAGCTGGTAAAGTGCTGCCCAAAACTGCTTCCTTGGGTGAAAACTGCCTTTGTCTTTAACACAGACCTTCCTTCAGCTCCCACTTGGCTGCTGCTGCAGCCTCAGGCTGGGAGCTCCCCAAAGGGCAGTGCCCTGGCAACAGGACTTCATGGTGAACCTAAGCCCTGGTCGTGTCCATCCCAGCCTGCAAACATCCCTCATGTACCCAGAGGTCTG
Organism: Chloroceryle aenea; assembly: GCA_013399075.1. Classification (NCBI taxonomy): domain Eukaryota; kingdom Metazoa; phylum Chordata; class Aves; order Coraciiformes; family Cerylidae; genus Chloroceryle; species Chloroceryle aenea. Next base: position 589,619 of record VWZY01007922.1, read on the forward strand.
CTCCATGGGGATGCTGCCTGTAGCGGGCAGTGAAGGACGGGAAAATTTTTATGGCTTATCCTCCCTCTTTTTTAAACTGTTTCTATTTTTTATTTCTTTGTCTGTTAACATTCCAGGCGTCCAAAATACTCTTTAAAATCTCATTCTACGCAGCAGCGAGGGCTCCCCACTGCACAAGGAAGGCAGGTCCCTTGGGCCAGTGGCAGCTGCCTTCAGCCTCTAGGTCCCATGTTCACCTTCTTTTGCTTCATTCTTTTGACTGGGATGATTTGGTGCCCAGGCGGGGCCATAAGTGAGCCCAGTGGCTTTTCTGCATTCCCCTTGCCAGGAGAAGACACTGCTGTGGGCAGGTGTGGATCTGTTTCCTTTGTGGGAAGCAGAGAGAAGGACATGCTTTCCCCTGTTCACTAACGTTACTATGAAACCAAGATTTTGCACTTAAATTCCCCACTCCAGCTTGTTGCTTTACTCACCGGCCCATAAAAGCATCCCTTTATAAAGCTTGTTTAATCAGGCCAAAGAAATTAAGAGTGCAGGAAAAACACAGCCAATGGGAATTACACCTGAGGCATTTTCTTTAGAACCACAGTGCTCCTGCTCTATTTAAGAAATAATATTTATTATTGTGCTATTAGTCTGACTGGCTTGATTACCCAGAAGTTACGTTTTAGAGAGTTCAATAAGCAAGAAACATATGATAAGTATTTAATCATAGCCTATATTCAGAAATATGTTAGTCATCTTTTTTTCTTGATGGACTGACATCTTGCCCTTATCTTTAGTGTATTAGCTACCCCCTAAACCATCGGTTAGCTAATAGCCGAGTATGAAATGTCCAGCACACTCTTGAAGTGATCTCCACCTGCTAAATTTAGAGCAGATTGGAAGCAGGCAGATAAAGTGGGGAAACAGAAGCCCAAGGGAAATTTCATTGACGGGAAGAACACTTAGCTACATGGTGAGCTTCTGCTGCTGTCAGTGGTCCAGGGTTAGGCTTTTTAAGAAAAATGAGGAATATTTTTCTAGAGATTAATAATATTAATTCATTCTGAAGATGCAAACTACTGCTGAATGGTCACTGTCTTCTGGTGGACTTTTGATGATGATCTTGACAATCTCAGAGAGCTCTGGTTCTGTGGGTAAGGTGGCAGGACAGGTGTCATCATATCGATTCCTACCTTAAGAAAAACCGAATGCTCCCTCTCACACTGCTGCGATTTTACAAGACACATACTAATGACTTCCACCATTATGGCAGATTTCATCATAAATACAGGATGTTAGAATATTTTTTGGACTAAAGGCACAGAGCTCTCCTTATAAAGGAAGTTGTTCCTTTTCTAGCCTTGCAAAGGACAACTTTTTGCTCGAGAGTCAGCAAAGAGGAGACGGCGCTGATGATTTTAGCCTGAAACAGGTATTAAGGTGGCTCTACTCCAGCCTGGAGTTCTGCACACAAGCATGTTAAAAATGCACTCAGAAGAGCTCTTATCTTTGACAGAAGAACGTCTAGTAGCTGTATGATTCCCTGATGCATTCCAGCATACAGATAATTTACTCAGCAATTATTTCTGTTATGCTGGATGTGTGGTATTTCAGTCTTCAAGCTTTAACCAAGTGTATAAACCTAGGGAAAATCTAAGAAGAACCCCTCCACGCTCAAGAAATCAAAAGTCTCCAGTCTCTGTGATGGTCAGAGGATCATGCCCATGGAGGAGACAAGCTAATGCACATTATCATTCATAGAAACAGCATTTCTGACATGCTTTCTCATGATTTCCCCAGAACTCAGGCTTAGTCTAAGAAATGCAGAAGCTCAACAGTTTTGCTCCTTTCCAGACTGTGTTTGCTAGTCCCATTGCACCTACCTGTGATGACAGCCTCTGCAGTAGCCATGTGCATGAGGGTGTTGTCACTTACTGGCCACTTGTCGGGAGAGAGCACCAGGTTCTCAAGCCCTCCAATTTCCTTCAGCTCCTGCTGGATTTTTGCACCTAGGGCATTGTTTTCTCGGGAGAAATTACGGTAACCGAGAGCATCCCCTACCCCAGCCAGCACAAGCGCAGCCTTAAATTTATCCATCCCTGAGACACTTTCCACTTTCCTTTTGTCCGAGACAGCCACCGAATCTTGATCTTCCTTTGTTCCTTTGCCTTCGGCTCAGCTCTCCCGACACTTTATATCAGCCATTGTGTCACGCCAGGAGCTCTCTTTATAAGGCAAGTACTTCCTTTTCAGGCTCGGCAGATGCCATCTCTTGTCCGGGACCCAACACAGAGGAAATATTTCATAACCCAGGGATTTTGCAGGGGCTTTGTTCTATGAAATCACAAGAGTGGACTTGCAAAGCGAAGCGCAAACGCCCTGTATCTACAACCCTGTGTAAAGCAAGCCAGAAAATGCTTAGCCCTACCCAGTGTAACTCTACACCCAGAAAAACACGTCTCTACGGGGGTGTTTATTTATTTAATAACTTGTAAATTAATGTATTTTCCTGCCCATTTCTGACATGCTGGAGTCAGCCTTCCTCTCAGGGTCCCCCAGGCAGAAGGAAAGCCCATGACAAAAGGAGTTTCCAAGCTCTGTATAGACTAGAGTGAAGGGCTAGGCAGTAAGAAATCTAGTCAAATGCAGACTACCTCTCTCATTTCTAATTAAGTTCTGTGGTGATGTTTTGTCAACAGCTTTCTTGCTCTGTTCTACCTATTACAAGAATGTTTTGCCAATTTGCTGCATGCTTGGATAAACACTGAGCAAAACACCAACTTCAGTCCCGTGCCTCTTCCTCCCTGGCAAAGTGTGACTTTTTCCTAAGGCCGAGCTCAGGTGCAGCCCACATTTGGACTCTGGAAGGAAACTATTTGGAAAGATGTATTTAAATAGCATCCTGTGAGTCTAAGAAAGTTCACGTGTGATGGAATCTCAGTACAAACTGAGATTTATTTCCATCCTTTCCAGCCTGATATTTGTGCAATTATGTGCCTCATTCCCTGACTGTGGTTTTATTCTGTGCTTCTGGCATGCAGTGCGAGGAGGGGCTCTGCAGCTTTTTAAAGATATTTTGCCCACAAACACATCTCTGCATAGGCTTCAGGGGTCTGCTGAGACCAAGTCACCATCCATGCTGTCACAAATTGCTGCTATTTGACAGCTAGAAATACAACTGTAAATGTAAACAGGTAGATAAACAGAAAGCTTTGGGCTTGACCGTGATTTTGATAAAGGGTATCTGGGGAAAAGTATTTGATTTTTTTTCAGGAAGCAATACTGATTGGTATTTGGATGGAAAAGGCCAGCAGTGTAAAGGATGCATCCTCCTGTCCACCAGAGCCATAAGCCGTTAATCATGGTCTGAGTTATTGATGCGCGTAGAAATACCCCTGGATTTCTCCAGAAACCTTAGTACAGTTTCAGAACCCACATAAGCATTGCCATCCCTACATTCTAAGAAGCTGGGTGCCAAAGTGGTGGAAGCAGCTTCTGCCAGTACACTTTTGTTTTAAAGATTAGGCCTTGGGTAACAGAAGTGCTGAGCATTAAGGTCACCAAGAGTGTGTCTTCATTGCTAGGAATGAACAACTCTGCAGTTTAAAAGCAAATAAAAAAACCCAGGGCAATTATTCCTTAGGATACTGGGGGCATTATGTAGGGAGCAGAGGAGATGCAGGGACAAGTGTTCCACAGGAGGCTGTGGCCAGATCCCTGCCCTTGTCAGAGCTCCCTCGGGTTCCTCCTGTCTGAAAGTGAACACCCAAAATGGAGTGCTAAGGTCAAAGCCACTTAAAAAGGCCACACCAAGCAGAAGCATCGACGTTGATGTCTCTTGTCTCTCTCCCAGGTCTATGCCCCCTTCCGTGGCACCCACCTCTTCTCCACAGAGCATTACAATTTGGAAGCACATAGGAGTTTGAACTTGCAAAGCAAGGACAGGACAAAGCACCTGCTGAGGCACCGCGAAGAGCTAGTAAGGGCCTCGTCAGATGGAAGGTTCCTTCCTGAAAATGGGCAAAGCTATTCTTAGTTTTCCATTTATCTCTTCCTTCTGAACGTGGCTGGCAGTTGCACTGCCCTTTCGCCTCCCATGAACTTTACCCTGTTGCTTGCACACTTGGCTGATCTTAACACAACCCAAATTAGGAATAAAATCTTTGGCTTTAGAAAAAAAAGCTATAATGAAAACACAGATAAAATTTCAGGGAAGTTCTATTTTTCAACTCTGCAAAACAGAACATGCAACAAAGAACTTAGTTTTCATTTAATTTGTTAATCTCACGCCCTTTCCTTTTCATGTGGCTCCTTCCAGCCACTATGAGCTTTGTGGGCAGAGGTAGGTTAGCCACACGGATATCTACCCCTAATCCCCCCAGAGGAGAAAAAGATTTGTAAAATATCACCCTTGTATGTCTTAAACACAGCCAAACCACAGTAACTCCATTAAGATGAGTAAGTATTCTCTCAGTGTACATACACTAGGGAAAGAAAAAAAAAGTAGAGTTGACAAAAACTGTCTGGCAAACACTAAATGAGGTAATGATGCAGCTTTAGTGTCCTCTCACTAGAGTACGTGACAGATTTCAGATGGGGAAATTCAGAAAAAAAGGGATTGGAAAGGTAGGACAGAGAAGATGTTCATGTTGGTGGCAACGGGCTGTCGTTTCAGTTCGAGTGCATATCAAGTCCTAGGTGAGAACAGGAAAACATACCTTCAGCAAATGGGGCTCCTCCTGGTCCTGTCTCCCCTGCCTCAGGGGATGCAAATCAGTGACCTCCACTGCCCAGGAGAAAGTTCTTAGGCTATCCAGGCACCATTGTCTTTAATGAATAAATGAATTGGCAAATGGAGAGTGGGCTGAGACCGCTCTGTCAACACAAGCCCCTCAGCATTTGAAGTTGAAAGAGGACTACACCCCAAGTAGCTGACCCATGACTGAGGGATGCTTCTGCCATTCAAAAAGACTCAGCAGAGAAATGCTCTCGATTCCAAGTTCACCCATCCAAAGGATGTAGAGCCCTATCCTGGAAAAGTAGGGCTGATACAAAGTGGGTGTCAGACTTGCCAGAGCTGCATCTTTGCCACTGAAGGGGAGGGTTTCACTTTGGCAACAGGAGCATTTCTTTGAGAACAACAATAATGACAGAGTTCTATAATTCTTGAGATCCAGGAAAAACCAGGCTGCTTTTACTTAATTCTTTAACTGAGTGGGGATGAATCATTGCCATGCTGCTTTGCAGCATCACCATAAAGGAAAAAATGTGTTAATGCTACAGCACGGACTGCTTTCTTCTTTGCCCTCTTGACAGAAAGCCTATGTCACGACATACAGCCTATAGGGTCTGCCTAACAACAAACAGAGCATTTCACTGCTTGTAAAAGTGGCCCAAGGAAAAACACACGGGAATTTGTTGAGTATACACACCGACGAGAGGAAGCATCCCAACAGTTTTACTCAGTCAAGATTTGAAAGCCCTTAAGCCTCCTCAGGCCTCTCTTGTGAAGAGGTGAACATTGTACCTGCTTGTCTGGACCTCGGCATCCGCTGCACGCGTTTGCAGAGCCCTCTGTAAACACTGCATAACAAAAAAGCCCATCTGAAAGGTGTGTCATCCTCACCCAGTTCTACCCAGCATGCTGTACACAATGCAAAGCTCAGGAAACACATTTTGTTGGGTATTTCTTTTTAAAGTTCTCATGGCTGTAAAACATGACACTTTTTCCCTTTCAGAAGGGCTGTGCCTTTTGGTGTGTCAGATGCTGGTTGGCATCAGCTGAGGGAAGCTACTGGTGCTGGCATTCAAAAGGGAAAGAACTCGCCGTGGTTCAAGTCTCAGCACCAGCAGTTTTGCTGTTCTAGGGGAAGGAAGACAGACTTGTGCAATACCCCAGGCCCCAGCAGCTGCTGAAACCACAGGAGAGAGATGCCAGCTGGAAGGTGGCACACAGAGGACAACTTAGTCATTTTGATTTCAACTTTCAGAAGAGAATTAAGAACAGTTGAAAACATACCTCTGAAGGTGTCTGCAAAGACTTCTGAGCATGCTGCTTCTCCTCCAGAGCTCAGAGCCTAGGGCTGAACAAGACTTTCCCTGCAGTTGCCCCTCTCGTTGCCAGTACAAAGTAGTGACACAAGTTGGAGGGAGTTTGGTCGCTGGCAGGTGCATGGAGTGGCTGCAGCACTGGAGCTAAACACGGTGAGCTTCTTGAAGGTTTAAAGGTGGCACAGATGAGCAAAACACATTTATTGTAACTGCTCTAAAATCATGAGTTACATCTTTACCCTCTTCTGACTGATGGAACAGTAATGCAAGAATCTAATACATTAACCAGAAAACCCACTGGCCCTCGCAAGGCTTCCAAAGGAGAAAGCTGACAAAAAGCAGACAGACATCTCACGTGACTGACTTCAAGCCTTTGACAGTCCGTTTATTCCTTTTTCCATTGCCACACAATTCACACACGTACAGCTTACTCAGCAGCACATCTCTCAGGTGCATCGAAGGAGCAGATGCCTGCAGGTTTGCTCTCCCTGGCATGACATACATGATAAATTACATTTATATTTAGAATTGGCAAGTACAAATCCTATGGCTCAGTTTCAAACACTCTAGGATGTAAACCCAAACAACTTGGCACCAAGTTTAAAAGTACATACAGCATGTCTAGGAACTAATTACTGTATGCACTGAAGGACTTGAAGACATCTGTACCATTTATGATTATAGATTGATCATCCTGGGGGTTACTACTGGGTCAGCTTACCAAAAAAGCGAGTCAGAGTGCCCTGCAAAGTGGAACTGGAGACTGCAGCAAGTTATTGAAATACATCAGGAACTTAGCATTTGAAAGCTATTTATTTGTGTTTCTGATCAAGGTATTACTCCATACTGTCATTTATGGGAATGTAAAAGGCTTGTGTGTTTTCAAATGGGTAGAAGAAGAGGAGAAAGAACGAGAGAAAAAGTGTAGTGTGTCTAGGAAGCTGAATGATAAGGAGCAGCTCCTATCTTGAGAGCATTTTGCCTGATATTCTTCTGTTTGAAGATGCCTTCAATGAAGAATCCTCACAGAAATGAGGTTTAAGAGTAAGCGAGCAAGTGCGTATAAATAGAAACTGAATCCTGTGCTAACTACCCTCCTCCTTCCTCGGCCTAACAAGGCAAAAAACCATGCACTTTTTAATGTTCTGTTTATTTTAAAAGGTAGAAGGTTCCTCAGGTGGAGTTGAAGACGTTCTTAGCATGAACAAATGTTTCACCAGTTCTAGTGCTATGAAACTACTCAGTTGTATCACGTACCTGTAGATTAAACTACTTCTGGTCAGTTATAGTATAGTTATGTATCTCAAGTGGTAAATGTGTGAATAACAAGCAATCCACTGCTTTTGGCTGGATAAATGCACTTGATGTTACGAGATGCTACATGATCTCCAAAGTTTATAGGACAGGTAGATAAATGGGGAATTATTTGAAGGAAAAGGAGGCAAATCAATGATTCTAAAAAACATAATACTGTTTTTAATTCTCTACTTCTAAAAAGATGTAGTCAGAAAGTAATAATTGGGCTTGCTATTATTCCCTAACTCCTCCGAGCAGAGAGGCAGCTGAAGGCTGGGACACTGACACCTGGTGGCTTCCATGCAAGATCCAACGTTTACAAATACTGCCTTTGGGTAAAAGGACTGCGAATAAATCACTTACAGGGCAGTGGTAACTCACATGCTATATTCTTACTAACAGAAAAATGGCTCATTTGTTTAAATTTATCCTAATCCTGCTTGCTAAGCATCACACACAACAGAAATTCTCTCAAGTGGAAGAATGAAGGTCACCCTTCTGTACGCAGCACGTACGTTTCTTCACGTAGGCTCCACTGACAAATAAAAGCTGACTGCTTAGATGACACTCTAAATATTAGAGTTCAAGATAATATTGTAAGCTTTTATACCCTCACAACTACAAAATAAAATAGTATGCAGTCATGCACTACTTAAATGACCTGATGTGATCCAAACAGATATAAATTATACAGCTTAATGCACTATTTTCTCTAAAAACCTCAGATCTACTCACTTCTACTTACAGGAAAGATATTAGTCAGAGCTGTACATACTCTTCCACAAATCATCAGCAAACCTTTACAGTGGCTATGACAAACTCATTTTGATGAGGTAGCATTTAAAAGAGCCCTGGGTGAAGATGTGTTGGATAGTTAGGCATTGGAAGACACTTGAAAAGGAGACAGAACTCTATACGCTTTGGGATCGCTGGCTGGTGAAAGGGGAGAAACAACGGAGCAAAGAAGTTCAGATTTAGCAAAAACCAGTCCAGTTCCACTAGCCTTGAGATCAGTGATACTGCAGGAAGTTACTCTTTTTGCCCCTTAAATAAATAAACTAGAATGCAGAATACATCCAGAGGCATGAATGCTTATCATTATTGATATAAAGGCTCCTTGTGATTTCTCCAAGGTGGAAGCCAACTAGGTAAGTCTCTAAGCTTATTCACATTTATTTTCCACCACAAGTGCCAGGAACTGCATTCGTGGCTATGTTGCTAAAATTTATGATCTGTTTCAGACTACAGATAAACCTGAAAGTTATATTCCACCAGTTCAACATTTAAAATAAACAAAACACTACTGGAATTATGATAATCAAACATGAATTACAAAAGCATCTTTGGTTGTTTAATGTCTACTTTCAAATGGTTAATAAAAAAAATAAAAGTGGAGTTGCAACACAGCACAGAGCAGCAGCCCTTCCTCAGCAACACCACTACATGTCCAAGCACTTCAAGAATGATGAGGAAGTTAATCTCACTGGGAGAAGACAAAAGCCTGGATGTAATCAGTCTATACACCTAGGACTTAAAAATATAAATTAAAAATCTTGTCAGCAAGTGAAAAACCAGCGTAGCTGGTTCTTTGGTTACAGTTCTAGAAGGACAGATCCACGGAACTAACTTTTATAAAAATACAACATACTGCATATGTTTTATTTAGGGATTTAATTTATATACCACAAATACTGCTTTTAATATAAGTACAATATAATACAGTTTTATTTCTGTAACTGCTGGTGTTCACTTTGGATCATGAACTGAAGGGCATGCTGTGCTGTCAAACCTTTAATAAAATGGCCTCTAGTTAATCTTCTCCAAAGTATAAAATCATGCAAAATCTACATCCTCTATGATACAACCAGTACAATAATTGAAGCCAATAGCCTACAAACAGCCTGGACTATCTTCTGAGTTTGTTCTTCAAGTGTCCACAAAAGAGTCGTCATTTTCTTTAGGCAGAAAGAAAGAATTTCAGTTTTGTCTCCAGAATCTCCTCACCACGACTGAAACCAGCAACAAAGTGCACAGTTGCCAGTCAGCAGATCTTCATTACCTAATGCAGTTCAGAGAGCACGTTTAGTCCATACTGACAGGTCTGGGGTTAGGAACTTGTACGTTTTCCTCCTGTGACTACCGGCCGTGCATATTCCACAAAGTCATCTATAAGAACCGGCCACGCTCCTAAAGAGAAGTCAAGCAATTCAGAAATGAATTTATCGTTAGCAGCATAGTCTCTAAACACAAAGGGTCAGAAGCTCATTTTGACATTACCTCTAACATGCATGACAAGATAAACACTTCAGAAAAGGACTTTAATAAATTAAATAGTTGAAACTCTTCTTGCAGCAGCAGTTCTTGGTTCGGACAAGATGTATTTAAAACATAAAGATCCACACTACAAAGTTTATAAGCATCAGTTGATAGCAAACCACAGCATTCCTATTAGAACCAGTCCTAATTTAGGAAACATCTCTGTACACTGCCACTCCAAACCAGGATTTGCAGGATTAGTAACAGAGCATAAAGTGCATAAGGTTAGTGAGAACCACACCCATTCTTGCAAGTAGAAAAATGATGTATTTCCTTGCAGCTACCAGCACCCTTGTACAAAAAACGCCAAACAGTCGCCCCAAGACCGTCACAGTGTAGCAGGGTCAAGCAGTGTGTGCTAGCTCATGCTGTAACAGTATCTTTACTTCTATTTCCACATTACAGTAAACTAGTGAACCTTCTCAGCATTACTGTTTTGGCAACAAGTATGACACTCCATTTGCAGCTAAACCTCTAAGCAAATCCATACGGAAGGTAGCAGCGTGTTCTGTTGTTCGTTTATGGCAGTACTTTGATTCTGCTGTACCAGTTTTTGAAGGCATTCAAGCACCTCTTACCTTCTTCATCATAGTTGGACATATCATCTGCAATCATATTTCCAAAGTCTAACAAAAGATTCCAAGTATCTTTTGGAATTGATCTTTTATGATGTTCCTATAAAGAAGGAAAAATGGTACTGTTCAATCCAAACTATTTTCAAATTCCACAGTAGTGTTTTTATATTGACATTTACAGAAATAAATGTTTTACAAGTATTTGTTTAGGTGCTTGGTTTGATTTTTTGTGTTTGTTTGGTTTTTTATTACAGGCCAGAGCTTCCAAAGCAGGCTACAGAAGAGACTGCAACTAAAGAAGGAAGGAAGCATAAGAAGTCTTTGATAGCTGTTTTACTTCTGTTGTGTTTTTACGGTACGTGTTCTTAACTTGTTACAGAAAAGAAGAGCAGCAAACACCCTTTATACTTCTAGTCAAGGCACGCGCTCAGGGTTCGGAATCTGTGCAGCCACAGGTTAGCATTCTGTCCTTTCACCTTGAGCCCTTTTTTCCTCACCCCTTTTTACTTCTGCTTGCTCAGTCTCTCTTTCAGCCTGTTGGTTATAGTTGCACCCGCACTCATCTCACTCAATCCAAGCCTGCTTTCTGGATCTATCATCTCGGCCTCTCTTCGGCTCTTCTCCACCAGAATGCACTATCTACATTAGCTCCCCTTCTGCCCAGCCTCCTGCCCTATTCTCTACCACCACCTCCTTGTCTGATTTCAAATATCCTCTCTCTGCATCACCCCATTCACAAGGACTAGATGACACCCTGACCAGTTTGAGCAGCACCCTAAAGAACTTCACTCTTCGCATTCCCTTAGCTTTGAGTCAGCACTCCCAAGAAGAGAGGCTGTGTGGGAAATACAACTCCTAAGCAGTTGTGAGCTGTGGGATCAGGTGGGACCATTCAAGTCTCCCTTCATCTGTTGATACAGCTGTATGACCTGAAAAGAGCGGGTGGTTAATGTGGAATTTGATTTCAACACCTACTTCTGGGTTGCAGTAAAAGGGATAACTGTATAAAAAGACTTGCTCAGTGAAGGAATGGGTTTTTTTGTGTGTTATTGGTTTTAGGCTGGATTTTTTTTAAGCAGTAATACTCTAAAGTTATCTATGTATGTGTATATATAAATCTCCAAACTGCATTACAAAAATCTGGCTCAAAATGTTCAACACAGCAGCAGACATGTCCTCTAAGTGAAGCCAAAGGCTGCATCGTGACTGCAAAAATATGTCAAGTAAACAAACATACCTTTTGAAACAGATTCCTTAAAACAAATGAAACACAAACAGAAAAAAAAAGCCCCCCATCCTGAAAAGTCCTAACTTCTTAGGTTGAATATCTTTAATCTAAACAGTAACCTGAATATTTACTTCAGATTAAAATATTTGTAGCAAAGTAAGACACCAGATCATCCAGACTATTGCTTGAAATAGGTATCTGCAGAACTGTCTGCTGTAACCAAATTGATCAGGTAGACAAGTGGGGGGGGAAACCCCAACTTTCAGACTTCTCTTCAGTTAGATCCTTAGATCTGAAATTGGATGTGTTAAATGCATGAAGGCAGTTAAAATGTGAAATGCTTTCACACGTTCTCTTGATGAATCTGGTTCATTATTCAGTGAATAAAATAAATATACTGTCCAGAGATTTAGAAAAACTGACAGGAAAATACTGCAAGAAGCATACACTCTCCTTCCTAAGCACTGGTGATGGTGGACAAAATGTAGAAAGACTTCTTAATGCTCCTAAAATAGAGATAAAAATCAAAACTGAAAAAAAAACCCAAACAAACTCAAGATAAATTTTACGTTGGGTAATCTTACATAAGGTTTTCTTCTTTGCAAATGTAGAAAACTGGATGAATGAATCAAGATCTCATATTTTGTAATTTCTCAAGTTTAATTTATGTTTCTTTACTCCACTGAATTGCACTGGTAACAGAGAACTGTCAAGATCAGTTCATGCCTGCTATCTAAAACATGAGTCAAGAGAATTACTCAGACAAGAACTTCCTTTTAAAAAGAAAAGTCTTTCACGTGAAGTCAGTCACAACACAACTGACAGTTAAAAACCACTGAGCATTAATACCACAAAAGGCAGAGCATGGTAGAACACACAGCTGACAAAGTCACAGCTGTCTTGAGAACAAAGACAACATGGGTTTGATCTACAATCACAGCTTCCTCTCGTGCAGGAGCTCTAGTAAGTAGGAGATACAGGATCAAGCAAGCAGAATGCTCTATTGTTTTGCTACACCTTTTTGCATTTTTCTGAATTAGGAAATTGCAGATAAGGTTTAATTTGGCTTGACTAAAGACTATTTTATATCACTTATCAGAAGGAAAGTTAGAAGGAAGTATTCAGGAATCCTTTCTTTATTGTAAGCACACAGCCCACAGGCCAGTCTACTGTGGACTAAGACAGTCAGGAAGGAACAGGGTACATACTTACCAACAAAAATTTATTCCAGAGATCTAGAAACTTAAATCTTCCTGACAAGACTAAATTCCAGTACGCAATTGCCATTTCTAGATCTGCAAGAGACAAAGTAACACGTGAATATTACAGTGCAGTATATGCAACAAAACTCTTATGTTTAAACCATGAATGCTGCGTTCAGTAGCTTATGAGATGAATAATATTCTTTTAAAAATCACTGCAAAAATTATAAGGAACTGTTTCCTACTCTCACTGCCCAAAAGGTGGAAGACAAGCAGTAAAGGTATAAATTGGATACTGAACATCAAAGTCATGAATATGTCGCCATCCAGCAGTGCCAGATTAAAGCTACTTTCAGTCTACAAAACCAGAGCAAAATAGTTGTCAATAACTGTGTACAGAAAAAGAAAATAATATATATATGCAGAAGCACAGCACATATTGATAGCAAACCAACCATTTAAGTCTGCAGGTGCCAATTCCTGTTAATTTATCACATCTTAGACACACGACTTGAAAAGGAATTTAAGGATGCAAGGGATGAGAAAAGATTTGTCTGGGGCATGACATTTCGACAGCACCCTTTACAGCAGTAACTCACTGCTTCTGGAATTGCTTCCCAACACCTACACCCCCTGCAAAGGGTGAAGCTGAAGACAGCAGCCCTTATCCTGCACCAGATGCAGCATAAGGGTAGAAGGGATGTTTTCTTGAGGGCCTGTTTTCATTCTCAGCAACTCACAACACCTTGTGGCTTCTGTGCTTGCTCCCACAGGTAACAGCACTAAATGCAGGCTTACTGCTGTGCAACCCCGAAGTAAAGCACAACCTTTCTTTACACAAAGATTTCCATTTGTGCTTGTGGTGTAAAGTATAAACAAAATGGGAAACTTGATAGAAAGTATTGTCAGCGGGTAAGGCAGAAACCTGACCTCCACCTACAAGAAAGAAATGGTATTTGAAACTGTACAGATCACATTGCGAGCCAAAGGACACGCTGGCACCTGAAATCAAGTTTCAAGCATGAAAGACCTGTTAAAATTTTGAACACAGCCAGTTTCTTAAAGTCTGTACCAGAGAGGTCTGGGGCCCAGACAGAATGCTGAGTTGAGATGTAAAGAAATGCAATACAACTACACCTAGCCATGCCAAGGCAGTGCTGCCAGTGTTTGCTCCACTAGGATCAGAGTGCTTTTCAGTACAAACTTGCTTTACCCCCAGTAAACTTCTCTGTCCCTCTTGTCTTTGAAACCATGTTCACTTTCCACAGAAAGTAAGCAGAAGAGAACAGTTAATGCCATTCACTCGCCGTTCAGTTACACATGTTAATTACTCATCTCTGTTAGCCCAAATGAAAAGCAAAACAAGTGGGAAAGAAACTTGAATTATCTTCTGGGTTTCTAAGTTTCACTGCAAAGTGTCTGACTTTGATCCCATTCACTCAGGCTTCTTTATGAAGACTCAACCATTCCAGGTCCATCTTGCAAATTGACCACGTGACAACATTAAGGAAAATGCACTTTGAAGAAAAGACACTAACAGTGTAAGAATATACTTCTGATGGAATTTTTTATTTCAGAAAAGGAAGAAGGTACAGGCAAGGAAACAAAGATGGTTAAAGGTGTTAAAGTTAAAAGGGAAAGAGGCCATACTTCCCTGCTTTATTTGGGTATGTGTCAAATTTAGTATTCCTTTAAGGGGAACTTCATTATTGCAAAAATGTATTCAGCACAATTCATGTGAAATACTAACTGAATTACGCTGATGTTAGAGGGGAACATTCCATGTGTGTTCAAGTCAATTCTCCTACACAAAGATGCAGGAATTGTTTGCAATAATGCACAACAAAATCCTATGCTGCTCAGGATGCCACTCTGTAGTGGCTCCGACCAGCCCGCGCTGGGGCTGCTCTTCCCACTGAGCGCACGGAGGGAAGGCCCAGTCTTGGTCAAAATTAGCTCAAGGTTAAAAAACAAAAATAAAACCACAACAAACCAACACTTAATCTTCCTTATCCAGCTCACTGCAGTAACACAAACTCATGAACTAACAGAAGAGGTATCTGAAGAAAAGGACTAGAGGGGACTGCCACTTTCGGTAGCCATACTACTGCATTCTCAAGGGATATGGTTACACTTCTGTTTGAAGACAAATCCCTACCAAGCTTGAACAACAGCACTGGAGGACAGAAAATAAGATTTTTCTGCTTTAAAGGGCAGATGTAATTAGGCAGAGTTCCAGTTCTATATGCAGATGCTGATAGTACTGATTAAGTGCTGTGGAGTTCGTGTATCTGCTACTATTAGTGCAGCACTAAGAGATTCTAAAAAGAAAACACCTTCTGCAAGGCAGAAGGATTTCTCAGGCAGTCTTCACAATATCTATTTCAATGTTACATAGATAGCACTACAAAAAAAAAAAAGAAAATAAAAATAAATCAAATCAAACTACAATTACAAAAATGTGCTGGTTTTATATATATAAAGAAATATGCTTCCCACATTATAGACTAATAATGCTAGCTTATAAACAGAAAGGAAAAGACAGGTGCAAGAATCTCTGAAAACTAACACCCAAGTTTAGAAGAGACTTCACTGTCAATATGCATGTTCATACCCAAAACATAGAAATGAGAAATGGTTAAAGTTCAAATAGAAAAACTGCATCTTATACTGTACAGCATATTTAGTGGTGCCCTGGCAGTGCTGGGCTAACATTGGACTTGATGATCCTAAAGGTCTCTGGTAACCAGAACAATTCTGTGATCCAGTGGTTTGAATACGATGGTTTGAGCTTTCCCTTCACCTCAAAAGATTTTCAGTGTCAGTGTCTAGTGAGTGTTGTGCATCACCCCCCCCCCCTTCAGTATAATGCCTTGATAGTCCAGAGATTTTGCCTATACTGAAAGGAAGCTTTAATATCTTTCTGGATATCTGGTCTAATTGTGCCTACCTACAGCATCCATGAAGCTTCCTGTAGTAAAAACCAAAGAAGAGAGTCACCTAAAAGTGATGCTGATTGCAGAACTAGTAAGACTAGAATTACTAAAAAGAAAATTTTAAGGAAAATCTAAGCAATATCTAAGTAAAACAAGTTCAAGAAGGAGGAAAAGGTTGGTAAAATAATGCCTTAACTATTTGGTAAATACTGTTTATTACAGTTAACACGTAGCAGTATGTTTTAAAGAGTTCTTCACACTTCTGAATTATTTAAACAATCAGCTCCTCACAATCAGAAGTATTTTGCATACAGTATGACCCGTTCTGAAACATTAAAGCCTCATTCTAAAATTGTTTTTAAAAAACAAACCAAAACAACACTCAGCTGCTTCTACCCTGATTGAACAGAAAACTGTAAGTGCTAACCAATTAGCACAATTAATTCAAGGGAGAAATATTTCATCAGTTAGACAGGCTGTGTCTAGTTTAAGAGTGGATCAAATGCTTATATTTTTCCCCCCCCCCCCCCAAAAAAAAAGAAATCAATTATTATCAGACACTTGCATGAATTAAAACAAAAAAAATAAAGAAGTTAATTAAGTTCCTCATTCCTTTGCTATGATTTTGGACAAGGGCAATGATGTAATTGCACCCAAGTAACCGAGGAAGTGAAAAACCAGAAACATAGATCAACAGATAGCAAGGAATTGGCTGGAGAGCAGGATTTATGAGCAACATGAAATGAAGTTCATTTAGACCTGCTGTGCCAAACCAGCCCCCTGGGACTGCAGCACACACTTGTCATCCTCTGCAAAACAGAGACTTACAGCTCTCAGGCTGCCCTACCGCCAGGGCTGCTCACACACTCATGCCTGAAGCTGTCAGAATGCTAAAACTAATTCAGTTAAATTGCTGATAGAACTTACAACCAAAAACCACTGAAGACATTACATTGGTCTCCTAAGGACAATTAAACTTTAAGATCTTTCTAAGAATACTTTAATATTAGTCACTGCTGGCCTCCAAGTCACTAGCTAGCATATTAACTAGGTTCTGTTCATTATGATGGTAGAGTTGATCATGGTTTAGAGCTTAGAAACAAATAATTTAATCTAACCTTTAGAGATTAATTGATTGCCCCAGTATTGCCTTTTTCTTCCTTTATTGATATTTAGTCTTCTTAACAACAACTTAAACAACTCTGCTACTTTACATGTCACCTCTATGAGAGACTTTGGGCAGCTTTTTCTGTGTGTCTGCATTTTATTCAGAGAGTACCCTCAAACAGCATGGTTAAGTGTATTTTGTGGGGTATTTTGTTAGTTTTTTTCCAAAGCAACAGGATACATCAGCCTTACCCAGTTCATCCACAGCCACAGAGGAACAAATTAGTAAAGAATGTAACAAAACTTGTAGGATGACAAAGTTACTTTTATTAGACCAGTTAATAAGGATGGAAGGTTGATATTCTTTGACCTCTTTTCTAACTGTGATCACAAGCAAATGCCACGCCTCATGTAAAGCTAAAACAAACCCTACACTGCACAAAATTATTTTGTTTCAATAAAATTCCTGCCAAAATGGGTGCAGATGTAGGAACAGTGGAAACTGGTGTCAATTTATCTCAACAATTGGACTACCACACTACCTGATCAACAGACATAACCAAAGAGCTTCCCAGGGCTCTGCATTAGGGGATGCCCAATGCAGTGTCAGGGTTAAGCCCTGCGGTGGACAGGGAAGAGTGGTGAAGCAGAACATGTGGATTTCAGAAGAGCTCTGCAGGAATCAGGAGGGGCTGACTGTACTTACTAACTTCACCTCAGCATCCACCACACTGCAGCAGGCAGATTCCATGCAGAATCTCCCAAGTTTATTATCTTGAGCATCAACTGCACAGATGCAGATAAACTGCTTTCTGAATGTGAGCTAGGCTTAGAAGAAGATACTCGATGATCGAAACATCAATTTGAGTGTAACTGAATAAACCTGACTGCAGCTGGTTTAAAAATCCTTTCTTCTCCCCAGATCTCTCCGTGTACAATTAGGATAAACTACAACAGTTGACTTAAAGTGGACTGGATATACAGTCCCCAAATAGGAGCCACACAACGAGTAAAAGAATCAATGAGGCATCACCAGACCTGGCAGTCATGCCACACTTTTGCTGCTACTATTGGTCTTTTTTGATCAGAGCTCCCTGTTCTAAGTTTCCCTTAAACTGCTGGCATTTGCAGAAAGAAAAATGTGAGTAAAAATAGTAAAAGGACCATACACACAGACCAAGGCCACTGAAACACCTACAATACAGCATTCACAGACCTCTGCCAGAGTAGATGTGAAATTAATTCATTGAACTCCCTCAACTTCTTCCATCTGTACACCCTACACATGGATCAATCCAATTCTTCCCTGAAAGTGGAGGAAATCTTGATAACTAGTTTGGGGAAAGAAAAAATCAAAAAGGAAAAGAAAAAAAAGATACCCTTCCCTGTCTAAACATCTCTTTGAAGAACTTGAGATACTGCTATGACAAAATCCAAAGTTGATGTTGCTTCAATTAAAAAGAGCACATTATACTCATCTGCTCATAGAAGATGCAACCTCCTTGAAGTCCACATACCGGATGCAAAGATAGCCATTCTTCCAGTCTTGAGGTAATATCTGATTCAAGTCTGAATGCCCTCCTCATGTATCATCTCTTTCTTGATCCCAGGAAGCTGGCAGAGAGAAGGAAGCACAACCTTTTGAGCCAGCAAGCAGGCGAAGGGACCACAAAGGAGTGATGAAGAACCAAATCTGCTTTTTGTTTCCATGTTGAAAGTCCAAGACCAGGAAAGAATGCATTAAGCTCCTCCACAGTGCTGAAACAAACTGTAGAAAACTCTTGAGCCTGAGGAATCTCCTGAACATGTCTTTTTGGGGCTCAAGGGGAGACCCATTAAGAGACTCCCAGTAAATATCAAGTTTAAAAAAGAAA